>JAQQZX010000005.1:24267888-24318361 GCA_030068355.1 Notoglanidium maculatum | reverse complement strand
GTGTGTGTGTGTGTGTGTGTGTGTGTGTGTGTGTGTGTGTGTGTGTGTGTGTGTGTGTGTGTGTGTGTGTGTAGGCAGTACAGCAAGTTATCTCCAACCTGCTGATCTCTCACATCGAGCTGCGCTCAGAGGAGAGTCCGGACGTTCAGGCCTACTCCCATCAGCGCAGTGTGGACAAGGTTGTTGTCCCTTTAGGAGAGTCGCTCACTGGATACCAGTCCCGCTACTTACAGGTAGGATGCAGATGATCTCCATGTGGTCGTTAACAGCACATGGGTTAAATAACCGTAAATGTGGCGGCTCAGGTATCACCACTCCAGGTACACCTCTCATTCACGCAGTTATCCAATCAGCAGAGAGAACATTTACATCACTCATCCGAGTTAGCTGCCTAGCTTGTTGCTAACCAGATACGAATAAGGGATGAAGGCGTTCGTTTTCCAACATGCTGAAGTCAAAAATGATGTAATTCTGACTGGTGCAGCTTAGGCTGCAAATAAAAGCCAGATGGTTAGTTGTGGTCTGGCTGTGGAGGCTAGAAGTCATGCCTGGTGATGTGAGCACGTAGAAAAGCCACGAAGCAGACCAGCTCTCGTGTAACAGTCCACTGGCCATTGCTTTGATTGCGTATTCAATCGAGGGAGGTGGGAGATTGCATTGTGTTGTCCAAGTGGCATGATTAAAATGTCATCTGTATTCCTGCAGGACTTGCATTGACCTCTGACTGACCTCAGTTCACATTACCAGGGAGGCATCACACACGGTGATATGAAGCATTTAGTGGAACTGTGCAAAGATATTTCAGTTAAAACAAAAAAATATGCCATTCACGTTTATGTGTACAACTGAAACACATTTAAATAGATGAATGTCGGAACGCCCTCTGGTGGACAAACTAAGCAACGACAACACTCAACGGTTAAAGAATTCATCGTTTGTCTTTCCATTTCTTTTTACTTGTCAATACTTATTTATTGGTAGTTAGCTACCAATCCGATCCCATCAGAATGGGATCATCCATGAGTCAGCTCATATTGGCAAATAATATTTATACTATATAAATAACCGGCACTGAGAAGTTGTAATATAACACTTATGTTATATCCCTTTTAAACATAGTGATATATTAGTGATATAATTAGTCATTTTTTTAATGAGGTTTGATCAATCTAGTGCTGTCTAGTCATTTTTAAAAGAGATCTGTTAAAATAACTGTTACAGAACAAATATTTACACACATTGTCCCTTCTGACATTCTTAAATGAAAATTTCCGTGTTGCACTTTTGGCTGAGTCTTTGCATTACTTATGAGGAATAATTGGTGCAACACTGGTTCAGGGATCTGTTCTCACATAAGGTAGTGTTTAAGTGATTGTGGGTTGTGTATATTTGGATGCACTGCTTCCAAGAAGAAAAAAGAAACCCTAGTCAGTACACAGGCAGTACAGAATTGAAGTACATAGCTGGAAAAGGAAGGAAGAATGCTTTCAAGTGGCACAACAGAAAAGCACTCGCGCTGTCGTCAGGAGATCAGGAATTTGAATCCCGAGTGCAGGATTGACCGTGAGAGGGACGGCCTGTTCTTGCTCCGTTAGTCACAATAACACCAGCCAACTGTAGGCGTCTCTGAGCTCATGTATGCAGAAAATGGTACATGGAGTTTTCTTCTGAGCGTGTTATGTGGCCCTGTGACGCAGATGCGCTTGGTTGGCTTGTCTCAGAGTTACCCTTCAGCCTCAGTGGTCAGTAGCTGTGGTATGATCGTGGAGAGCTGGCTGGTGGGTGGGAATTGGCAGGTGACCCGACTAGTAAGAGTGACGGAAAATTCCAGAGAGAAATAGAATGGAGGGAAAAAAAACGTATTATTTTTTGACACACACCTCGGCACACAAGATTCACGGTGCAGATAAACCCGTCAGAGTGTTTTTTTTTTTTTTCACCGGGCGCCCACTCCTGCAGCTTTTTTTTGGTCTGTTCAATGTTTTGTCTTGGCAGATTTGATTATTTAAGTAGCTGTACATCTTTTACATACGTCATTTCCCTGTCACTGATAACCACCACATTTGGCTACGAGCTAAAAGGCGTTCGAACCACAGAATTAAGTATCAAAAACGAATTGACATTTACACCCACGTTGCTAGAGCGATCACATAAGGTGGAACATATGTATGGTTTTTCACAAAATAACCTCTGCGGGGATCATAAAGGATCGACGGCTCTGCTTCTGCGATGTTTGAATAAGTTTACGTATAAAACATCAGCAGCCGAGGGATCAAATTCATTTAACATACACAGCTCTTTTCTGTGCATTTACTTACGGCCCTCGAGCAAAGCTGACTATAAGCGTAGATAAACATTTAGGGACCGTTACACCACACGGACACATGGGCAGCGTTGGTCTTTTTCTTTATTTGGACAGACGTGAACACAGGAAAAAAACGCGAAGTGCAGAGCAGCATTTCTTTGCAGTTCACAGTTTAACGAGCAGAAAGTTAAAGACAGATGATCCCAAGTGACCAGAGTCTTAAAGTGTAGCACAATAACTATATAATTATAACTGGTTAAATAACTAGATATGGTGTTAAAACCTACTGGTATATTTTACTAAGCTTATATTAAAATAAAAGCTTTTTTAAATAAAATATTTAACAAAAATAGTGCTATTTTTATATCGTTACCAGTATGACCCTTACAAATATACATGACCCTAATTATCCCTCTCACTAGAGCATTAACAGCTTGAAGGAAAAACACATGAATCACATTAGTCCTGTGTTCAGTTTTAAAGTTTGACAGTTCCTGTAGGTCTTGATCTGCTGTGAGCAATGTTAGTTATTGAGAACAATTTCAATTTTAATTATACAGCACGAACAAGGCTTCCTTTAAGCACTTTCTCTACTGAAGATTAATACTAAAGCAGTAACAAACATACATAGACACACCTGCAGCATGCGCAAGTACTTCTTTTGTAAGTGATGAATGCGAACTGAGTAGGAATTTGATTCTTAGTTGCTAACAACTTTTCTTTGTTTAATTGAAAGAAGTAATAAAACATGGAAAGTTTTAATGAGGAACATAGGCTACAACAATCACAGCTAACAGACGTCCAGTCAGAAAACGTTCATGTTTCCACAACATAAAATGGGACTTCCATCACCAAGGAAGCCCCACTCCTTGCCCTTATCTCACATTAATCTCTCATCTCCACCTGCTTAAAAGTAGCGCACTCGCTGTCTTTCAGTTACAGTACATGGAGAATGTTTTGCATTCATGTCTGATGTAAAATGGTCAAAAAACGCGTTGAAACAAAACTTGGAACAAACAAATCTAACACGTTAGAAATAATTTCAATTTCATTCAAGCGATTTTTCAAAGTACTATAAAGGCTGTGTTTTTAACCTCCCAGCCTCTGTCAGTCGTACGTTGTTCCTCTTTGTGCTTGGCAGGACAGAAACATCCTTTTCACTGTTTTCTTTGGATTCGTTCCTAGTCTCTTCATTTCAATCAGGACAATGTGCTCAAGCTATAGATAGCAGGTGCAGAGGCTTCTATAGGAAACCCTTCACTGATTTTGAATGAACCATATCTCATTAACACGGTGTGCAGCTGCAGGGTTGGTGTAGCCAGCCACGATGAAGGAGTTGGTGACGTACAGCCCGGGAGAATCCAGGATCTCCGCCAGTGTGCTGATCTGACTCATGATGGTGGTCTCGTTTGTATCTCCCGTGAAGGCCCTGAGACATGGAAAGCACAGAGTGTTGTTTTTTGGCACAAAGATACTTAACAGAGGAGTTGGATATATTTGCATGCACACTGAGATCATCTGTAGGCTAGACAGATATTGGGGTCAATATCTCGAAAACTGTGTGAGAAGAAGCTGAACAAAACAAACCCTAAATGACTGCTTGTGTAGTCACACTAAATAAAAAGTTAAATCTGACTAGTGCGTGAGTGTGCAATGATGCTTAGCCTTAGTTTAGCTATTTTGACAGTTGTTTGGTATGCAGAGTGGCAGCAGAGGTAACAAGGTACTGTGTTCACAAGAGTAGCAGATTACACAGTAGGCATGTAACGATGTATCATGCATTGATGAATTGCCATACAAATGTATGATTATTTATAGCTATAAATTATATGATTTAGAATTTAGATTTAAAATGATTGAAATAAATGAACCACGATTAATCTTGTAGTTTGTCCTAGCTGTAACTGCGTTATTTAGACAGAGGGCGCAATAACTTATGATAGTGGGAATACACTGGATGTCACTGTAGACGGGGGTAACTGCTTTAATGTCACACAAAACACAGATCTAAAATAAGAAGGAGCTTTTGTGCGATTCATTTTACAAACGGATTGAACAAGAAATCGGCGCTATCCTTTTACAGAAAGCTGAAAAAGAGAAGCAAATGGAGTTTAAGCTTTTAATTTTTAAGAAAATGCTTCTGAAGTTTTCATTTTTAATGAAAAGAATTTTTAGTTATAATTTAGTTTAGTAACAGGCCAATATTTTACTCCATCCATTACAGATGTTTGTAAATGATTATTGTTGAAGAAAATGAAATAAAAGTAAATATTGTGTTTTGGTTTTTTTTTGTTTGTTTTTTTTTTTTTAACCAAAAGGAATATTTAAGTTAATGAAGAATAAGGAAAATGTTGCATTTTTGGTAACAAAATTCTTTTTTTAATTTTCTTTTCTTTTTTTTTTTTTTTAAATATTGTGGCAAAATCGAATTGTGAATTGAATTGAATCGTCAGTTGGGTGAAATGCCGCATGCCAATTACACAGCCAAAGAACCAAAGAGTTTTTAGTGCGTTACGCCCTCTAAACAGAGAAAGGGAGGTTACTGTAGTGCGATTTAGGGCCAGTCCAGAGGAAGTGGGTTGTAAATGTTTTTGGGGGAGCTTCAGTTGTGCACCACTGGAGTGAGAACTGATTTGTTAATAAAAGGAAATAATCAATATTTTGAAAAAGTCCAGAGTGAAGTCGCCATGTCACTGTAACAACCCTAAAGTTACTGCACCTGCTAGAGGCCAAGGGAATGAAACCTGTTGTCTGCAGCTGACCTGGTGTAGACTACAGTGGCTGGCCACTCCTCAATCCCTATGTCCGGGTCAAGAGGCTGCGGTGGCTGAGTCTGGTGGTTTGAGGGCAGATAGTACGCTACTGTCACGGCTCTAGACAAGCTCGTGCTCGCCTCCTCTGTGCGCACCACTGTCAGGATGGGTATGGTCATGCCCAGATAAATGCCTATAATGCAAATCACAAGACACACAGCCAACAGTTAGCTCACATGATTCGACAAATTGGTGAACAAGGTTCTTTTGTTGCATCTGTATTTTTATCATTCCGTTTAGTTACCTAAAGAATTCTGCTGGCAAATGTATCTCATGATCTTCATGAAGCCATAGCCGATGCTCTGTTCGTACGTATCGTCTTTGACGGTGATGCAGGCCCAGTGTGCTTTGTCATAGTGGCGCTTCTCATAAAGTACGTCCCCACACTGCAAGGCAATAAAAAGGTTTTACTTTCTATCCTTCTGGTATCCTTCTAAACATGTTGTTTAATATAAGTGTATATAATTTTCTCACTTGGAGGAAAGCACCCTATTCTGACAGGGGTTCTTATTAGAAGATATTCTCACACATGATTTATGTCGTCGCTTAATTTAATCTGAGAAATCACCAGACTCGAGTTGGGGGCTCCAAATTGAAAGCAATGGAGCAAGTGCTGCTGTGGAAGTAATAATACAACTTCTTCAGTAGCACTCTGTGTTTCTAAACACAACTTCAGAACTGGGCAATTCAGCTTCCAATAGTGTAACAGAAAAACAGTCAGCCTATCATCAGGAGATCGAGAGTTCAAGAGTTCGAGTATGAAAGATGTAACCGCCATCTGAGGCCAAGAGAGCAAACTTGGCCATGGGCGGGAGGGCGCCATTACTTTTTCTTCTCCGTCAATCACAGGGACAGTAAGTGTGTGATCTCGTGTATGTGGAACATTGCGTTTTCTTCCGAGTGTTTTATGCTGCCTCACTCGTAAAAAAAAAAATGTATTTGGTTTCTGCTCATCAGTTCTATGATGACCATTAATTTAAAAAATATTTTTAAAAAAAGCAAAGGCTGCATATCTGCGAGCCGTCCAAAAGTATAACAGTGTGAGAACTGGAAAATGTGTCGCGGTAGCTTGCTCACTGTTGCTAGCTCGCAGCGGATCCAAGAAGATTTAAAAATAAATTCCATGTGGCTCACTCGCCATAGCGCCAACGGGATCTTAAAAAACGGTGTGCTAGCCGTATCTCTAAGCAAGATTTCGAAATAAAGGTATTTTATAAAGTTTTTGAAATCCAATATGGTAAATATAGGCTTGGTCACCATTAAAAGTGGTCTTTTAATTATTTCCATAGAGATAGTTTATATATATTTATTGGAATAAATCGATAATCAGTAATATTCAAACGATAGCCAACCCTAATGACTTAGCCGGAGTTCTCGCTGTCCGCTAGAGTCATCAGCAAGTTCATGAGCAAAATGTTTTAGCATGATAACTTGCTGCTTTTAAACGATTATCAAAATGATGATACATCGACGATATATTAATAAACCAGCACTCTTGAACTAGTAGCTCATGAACTGAGAATGGGTTAAACTTCTCTAAGCTTTTTATATGTACAATAAAGTTTTCAGCTATGTATGTAGGATCCGTAGTACATTTTAATGTAGTTAGATTTTTATAGAAGGTGATGGTCATGGTCTCGTCTTGTCTAGTGTGGGTGGTAGGCTAAATACCTCAAACATTAGATTTTAATTTCATATCTAAGACTTGAAGACGTTTACATTCAAAATTCAGTACATTTGTAGCTGTAAAAGTCAAACCGTACTACTTGTTCATTTGCTCATTAGACCCTGCTCCTGTTACCTCACACGCGCGACTCAACCTGCCGCAGACGTCCATAACTCCTAATCTAAAGAGTGAATTTGAAAAAAAATAATCAGTGAAAATCTTGATTAATTACTGCACAAATCATTGTGGGCCTGTTAAAGGGTTAAAACAACCATTTCATTAATAACGTCGGTCTGTTTTCTCTTATCCTCGTCTTATTATTCATTAGGCCATGAGGTTCTTCAGCAGTTTATAATAACTGAAATATTACATTAATCACATAAAATATATAAAAATTATTTATCTAAATTAAATATGTTTAATAAATAAAACAATTAGACATAAGCAAGAAAATGCCTGTAAAGGTGGCCTGATTATGAATATGCCTACCGTCTCCTTGCGTGAGATGAGCGTGAAGGGAACCGTTTCCCGCCGATGTGTGCCGTTATTATTGGTTGTCAGCTGCTGAATGGGTTCTGCCATGTCTGCCAAGGCAAGAGGAGGAAATGTGAACCACGTGAACGTTAAGCGAATAAGGCGCAGACGTGAAGCAAGCTTTCCATTTCACTGCTAGATGATGCGAGAGTCATTTTTATTGTGGTACAGTAAGGATTCGTTAGAGTGCGATCAGTTCATCTTGTAATACGTTTTGCAAAACAAACTATAACTACTTGTACTGAATATCAGCACTGCTCTGATTGTCTGTGAGTGTGATCTTGCTTTTATATAGCAGTTATACAAGCAATAAATTAATATCGAGTAAGTGACATTTCAGACACAACATGGCAAGATATTTTGTTTCTTTTTGCTCAGACAATAAAAATGGTTCCCAAATGAAGCCATTTAATACGGCCGGATAAAGCGTTGTGTATTGCCATGCCAACGCTCGGCCTGTAGCAAGTGTAGTAACCGTTTCAATGCGATGACATTAAGTAAATATCGGCACACTTGGAACATCGCTTGTCCAATCCAATTAGTGGACCAGAACTAACTGTTGTATAAAACGTTTGTTCACAGCTAATAAAGTTACAGTTTCTCTCCATCATCAAGAGAACGGGAGTTTGAATCCTGACGATGGCCTTGCTCTGTGGGTGTAGGGGCTGGCATTGCGCTCTCTCTCTCTCTCCCTCTCCCTCTCTCCCCTGTCAATCACAGCGACACTAACCAATCATGGGCATCTTGTACGTAGACGAGGGCAGAGATGAATCTGGCTGCCTTGACGCATCTCAGAGGAAGCGGGTAATCAGGAAAGACCACGAACGTGGAACACCATTTCTAAGGCTAATAAGAGTGTTTATGTAAAAAAAATTGTCATTAATTCATATATAAATGGAGTAAGTGGAACCAGTGAGAGTCGGAAAGTTATTACTCATCCTTCTGGGGCCACATCACAAACTCAAATTAAAAACCGACTTGAAATGAATATCTTTTATTTTTGGGTAGGTTGAAATGACAAAAAAAAAGAATAAGTACATTTGTTGATAATGAGTAAATACATTCAAATCCCTATACTTTTAGTGTGGCTTGACGTGCCTTAACTTGCAAGCATGGGCGAGAAACGCAAAAAATTGCTGCTCTTGCTTTGCATGACTCTCCATGGGTCGAATGCACGTACAACTTTCCAGCAAAAATACAAACCCCATTGTAAACATCTTGCATATTTTACATGTTTACGGTTCACTTTAATGCCCAGTAAAATTAAACACTGATTTTTACACAATAGAAGAAACTTTTTTGTACACTCAAAACATGTATATTCATTTGTATATATAATTTATATTTAAACTGCTGTAGCTATATGATCAGAACACAAACATTCATTATTCCCCATGAAACTCAGGATTAGTGTTGGGATAAATGTGGTGAAAGGCAAGATGTTCATACTTCTGACCGCCTCGAGCCCTTTAATCTGAAGAATTACAATACATTTATTCAGAAACGAGCCTCTAACGCTTGGGGCTTGAACAGATCTACGTCACATTGGTGAGCGCTTGGAGTTTGCTATTTTTGTTTTTGTGCTCATCCGTTACAAAACATCACGATATGAGCTTTGGCCTGAATTTCTCCAAAGCCCCTATTGTTCCTGCAGAACTCCAGACAGGACAAACTAGCATTTCAAGACATTGCAGGCATTATTTGATGATCTACCTCCAGCGGATGACTTGCGCATGCCTGCTCACAGGACAGCCAGACTCCGTGTTGTCCCTGTGTTAGTGAGTTCAACGCGGACTACAATCCAAGGTTCAGGTTGAAGCTGAGAAAAACAGTGTGGGTTGAAAAAGTTCAAGAATACAGGCGTGCTACACCACTAGTGCATCACCCCGTGGGTCAGACGCTAGGTATGGCTTCTCACAGCTAGTCTACACTGCCTTCGGGTTCCACTTCTATGTTGCACTCTAATTTACGACACCCCTCGCCAGAAGCTTACGACTTAAGAACTATTTTTTTATGTCTGAATGTAAAAAATGTATGTACTGAAACCTATATACACTTACCGTCCACTTAATTAGGAGCACCTGCACATTCATGAAGTTACCTAATTACTCAGTCAAGAGGCAGCAACACAATGCATATAATCATGCAGGTAAAGGTCAAGAGCTTCAGTTAACATTCATATGAACACCTTGTCAATGAGAGAGATCAGAGGAGAATGAACGGACTGGTCTGAGCTGACAGGAAGCTTATAGTAACTCAAATATAGGCGAGCAGAAAAGCATCTCAGAAAAACCTTGAGGTGGAAAAACCTTCTGCTACAACAGGGTTAGTCAGTCTTTTTAAACTCGCAAAGCTTTTCTCCAATCATTCTGTATTTATTCTTTAGCTCTGTAAATAAAATGACAGTGATCTTTTTTTAGTCCAAATCGATCAGTAACTTGTGAGGCTCTGGTGGCATAACCTAGGTTAAGTCTTTTCAGCATCACATTTTGATCATGAGAAAAGCGTTCACTGACAAACATTTTGTTTGGCTTCACTTTAAATGCAACTGACCAGCATGAGAAAATGACTGGATTTCATCATTTCAACCCTGAACCGTAAAATGACATCACTGCTCCCCCAGTATTTTACTACTAACCGTTTACTGCTGAACTGCACCCTCAACGCTATGGAGCAAGAGCACGGTCTTTTCCAGGAGAGTGCAGATACAAGGTTAAACCGAGTAAAACGGCAACAAGCGAGCGAGTAGAATCCAGGAAGCCGAGCAAAAACAGCAACGACGGGAGCACAGAAAAAACACGGCGTCCTTGAAACACAGTACACCGCTGTGTACACTTCTCGCAGCCCTGCACTTAAGTCACTGTTTCCTGCACACTTCAGTTAACTGCTCGCTTCTGACACGCCTGCTTGCTTCAGTTATAACGGGAGAGATCAAGGGTTGGTAGCATTGATGTGAATTTTTTCTACTCTCCCTTCGTCCTTGATTCCGCACACTTGTAACGTTCATTGTTAAACACGGTATACAAATAAAATTGAATTGAAAAGGGAATGTAACTTATGGCCAGCGGGACTACAGAAAAAATACCCGGGACTGCAGCCTGATAGCCTGGTCCTAGAATCGATTATATTTAGGGGCCCATCTTAAGTGTTCGATCAGTGGATATTTCAGGACTGTAGTCCTATGGCTGCAGAAAACAGCATTTGAAACTTCATTTTCATGAAATAAATCTATACTGAGGGAATTTATTTTACAGTTAAAGGGGTCCCTGACCACAACAAGTCTGAGAACCACTGTTCTAGTGGATGGTTCGCATAATGTCACGTGCTTCATCATGGTCACTGGTTTTCGTGCAAACAAAAAAAGTTGTCCTCCAGGTCAGCAGGAAGCACAGGCTCTCTGTGTGGACACAGTATTTGTAACATAATCCATGTGAAGAGGTGGAGATTATCTGCTTTAAAACTAGGTCGCTCTATAACATGGCAACTAGTGTTGCATTTAAGACCTGGTGAAATGAATAAACCCAGGTGATAACTTTACCCCTCGGCACTTCGATTCGGTGTCCTCTGGCAACGTCCTGCCAGTAACTGAGCAGTCTGTTCTGATCTTCATCCTCCATCATCTCCCTCTCTTCTGAACAGCCTGTGCCGGAGTCTGAGAGCTGATCTTCAGAGAAAGACTCGAGATCTTCCAGCGTGATCATGCTATGCTGAGGACCCTGACCCTCTCCCTCTCCCTCTCCTCCTCCTCCTCCTCCTCCTCCGCCGCCATTTAAACCACAGCCCCCGCCGTCCATCACAAATCCAGTGATATCCGATAAAAATGTACGCCTAAAGTTAGACAGCGGCGCAAGTCTGAGTCAAGTTAATACTTCCTGAGCTCGAACTTGAAAGTGTTTAAGAAAAGAAAAGCAACTATTTTGAGAAACGCTTTATCAACACATTTAAAGAAATCACTGAGCAACTTCTGAGGGACTTGGCGAGCGACGCGTCTCGCGAGCGCCCGTGCTTCTTGTTTATAAGCGCACGAGTGAGATCACGTGATCGAGGGAGCGCTGCGGGTTTGAAAAACTGCGGAGGTAAAACGGTTTGGTTTATTTATTTATTATAAATGTACTATTTAAAATTAATAGCTGTTAAGTAAGCCACAGACTGTCTCAGGTACGTGTTTATTTTACATTCAGACTAGGCACGTAATTCACATGTTTACGCCACAGCGCAGTTGAAAGCTCGAATCTGATTGGTCAAAAGATGTGCGTTATTTACGTGTAACAGCACAAGTAGTTCCGGCTTTAACGTTAACCCTATGTTAATATTAATGCGCTGTTGCGAGCTGTTTTAACATTTAGTCAGTAGGGCTGACTAGTTTTAATTTTCACTAGTGGAAATTTCCACGTCAGCATGTGATATTGTTTTTTTTTTATTTTATTTATTTATTTATTTATTTATATATTTTTTTTGGACATGTCGAAGTGCTTCATTAAGATTAGTGGTGGGCAGAGCGAGGCCTTGTGAAACGTTTGAAGCGATTGTGCCGGAATTGTTTCAAGGGCTGTCTCTACAGTGACACCTACTGGCCACTTTTGCTATTGTCACATCTGATCATGCTGTTCTGTGAAACATCACCTCATTCTAAACTACTTAAAAACTACAAATTATGGCAGGCCATCAACATATGATCAGTTCATAGTGTATTTCAGAGAAATCACCATACAACAAACAAAGAAGCAAAAGCTTTCATGCTGTCGGAGACAGTAAATTAGACCGGTAATAAATATTTTATCTGTTGTTTTTATTAACACCTGTGAGGTTATTTCTGTTGCATTGGTGTTTTAGCTTCATATGAAAGACATGACATTTAGAAAAATAAGCTATTGACAAAAGGCTGCTATGTTTATTGGGATAAATAACCACATTTGTTTGTGGGTTTAAGAGTACATTGTAGCCTAGGAAGTGAGGCCCCATTATCTCGTTTCCTCTGTGGAACATATTTCATCCACACGGAATGAAGTTTCAGTGAAGTAGCTAATTGTACTTATGGAAAATGAAGCTTTATAGGCAAATTAAGAATGCCCCACTCTGGCAGTACTGAGGCTCGAACCCCTGACCTTCCACTTAAGAACACCACCAATAACTACTGCTGGTCCTTACTTCGTCTACGTCACTCAGCAGATCACACTGACACGTGAATGAAATGCGCTGAAGTTTCGATTTGCCGTGGGCACGTGACATGGGCGTTTTGAACCACATTTCTGAGCAGTGTCTGCATTTCAGAAGCTCGACACAGCATCGAACCATCAGTATTGAGTGTCCCATCCCTATTTAAGATATCTGTAATAGAATTTTTAATGTTACAATAATATAGAAATTATATTTCGACTAGTCAAAGTTTGATTTACAGATATCTGTAATTTAAATATTATTACCAATAATTCCTTTTTCACTAGTAAGAATACCAATTGCAGGTAGCTACAACTGAATTATCACATGCTGAAATGGTCATTTTCCACCTCCGATATCTACAATTGCAATTTCTGATATGTTCGACATATCAACAAGCCTTGTTGGATATGTCACCCTAATTTTTATATTCTTTTCCGATATGTCACCCTAATTTGCATATTCTTTTCCGATATGTCACCCTAATTTGCATATTCTTTTCGTCATGTCATGGTATTTATAAGATAATGTGAAACAGGTTGTTGCTTAGCAAAGTAATATTATAACTGTTGATGTGGTGAAGACATTTTTGCTAGCATTGTGTTAACTTTTATGGAAGGAGTCTTGGTTGTAAGCACTCCCAGACCCTGTTTGCGTCTTGTACAATCAAAGTGGACAGCACTAAATACAAGTATAAATGACCACCAAGATGTGTTCAAGACGCTTTCACTCAAGCCACTTGGCCAGGTGGTCTGGGACGCATTGGACCACATATCATTTGTAGTGTAAAAGTGTTGTGATATGTCCCTGACCATGGCGTAAAAGTACAAGTGATGTAGAAAGTAACAAACTCTGAACACAAGTGGCCAGCTGTCTGCACACCCCAGGAATGCACTATTTTACATGTAATAGCACGGTCTGTCATGTTATTTCTTATATAATAATATTTTAGTTATTTATGGAACCCAGATTTTTTTTTTGTTGTTATAATTTCTGAAGAGCCCATTTTCATTGACTTTTTCAGTAGCTTCCAGTTGACAGTATTTATAAATGCAATAACCTTGATAGTAGTGTGTTGTGATTTCCACCAATGTAACACAGAGACAACCAACAGACCCTGCTGGCTTTTCTAGACAGACGTGCTTTGAGAACCATTTACCTACCCCATAGCAGCTTAGACACATAAGAAGCAGACATTTTATTACTAATATTCAATGCGAGCCGGTTTACTCCACTTTGAATTGTTGTGCCACTATTTGCTGTTTTTCAGACCAGCTGTAATGTACCACAGTCAATCCAGATGGCCTCCTCTTTATCATGCTGAATTGACAGATTGAGTGGTAAAGCTTGGCTGCTGGAAGGAAAATGTCATGCATGAGCAAAAACTAGTTCAGCAATACTCCACATCTGTGGCGTAGTTAAAATAGGAATCTTCTTTTTTTCTTATTCCACCATGGCAATTGGCACTTTTTTTATTCAAGAGCCCGTACTACTAGTACAGTCTAATATAATATGCACCGTTAACCAAAATTGTTAATTTGGCTAACATTGCCTCATCCAGGCTCCCAGGTTCAATCCTGAGCGGTCTGTGCAGAATTCTCGCAATACTGTAAAGCAAAGATGCCTTCAAACATAATGAAATTATGGCGCCATGGATAATTGGCAGTTTTGAATGGTATAAATTTAGCCTTAGATTCACAGTATTCTTAGTTAAATGCAAGACACAAATGAATATTTAGTTGACTTTGGGGAATTAAGTTATTTTTGAGAATAAGTGGTGGCCAAATATCAGAATATATTTACCGATTTGTACGAGTTGTGTCTTAAATGACCACAAGTCAGTGTAGATTGTTTTATGAATACATCCTTGTTGTATGAGACTATCACATTCAAAATATTTACTTGGGAATGTCCAAGGGAAACTCGGGTCTAGATTAAAGAACAGGTATAAGAGGAACATTTCTGCAGCTCATAATTGTTCTGTGATTTACCAACGTGACCATGTCCATGTTGTGTCCCTCAGTCGAGGCTTATATTACAGCCATGACCATTACAAGTTCAAATGGAAAAATAATTAACCCTGGTTCTTACTTTGCTTTGAATGGAACCATCACAGTGTAAGCTGAAAGAGGTGCATAGTGATGGAGAAGGATGGGTACTCCTTGTCCTTAAAAGGAAGCCAGTTGCTAAGCATAATCAGAATAATCTTGCCTCACTGTGTGCATCCAATCACAGCCACACCATTCAGCATCACATCCAGGGATCATTAACATTTAACGTGTTGACCTTATGAGCTTATAAAGGTGGTAGAAAACCATTACGATCTCTCTCGTGTGTATGAGAACTGAATTCATTCATGTTATACATTTTTCTGAATTGTAAATGGATTTTCAGTTATGTTACTCTTATGAACATGCACAGTGCTTCAACAGGTCTGAAGCACTAATCTTAGGTCACGGTTTGGCCTAGCAACATTGAATTGATCCAGGGATTTTAAGCCCTGTGTGTGTGTGTGTGTGTGTGTGTGTGTGTGTGTGTGTGTGTGTGTATGTGTGTGTGAGGATGGGTGGCTTTCTTTGGCTTTAGTCAATTAAAAAGGCAGTGAGTCATCAAAGAGAGAGCTATAATTTGTATTATTTTAGCTGGAATAACTGACCATTTGTTGGTCCAAGTCTGCTTGCACATGTGTCTGGGAATTGAGGGCAGTTGGAAAATTTATGTAAGCTTGTGCGTGATGTGTCGGAGGTCATTTAATTAACCTCCTTCACTGTTGGCTTTGTGCGTGTTAAATAAAGAATCTAGGCAGCTTTAGCTGGTGCTGTAGCTCCATATATAAGTAGGCTAGGGTCAGGCATTTTAACAAAAAGCAGCTCATGGCTGCATTCAGCTGTGGAGAGTACTGATCACCCAACTAGGGTGCACTAATTGGTTGTACAAGATTCAGACATAATGTTAAATCCCCTGACAGGTGAAGTGAATAACATTGTCATTACAGTGGTACCTGTCAAGGGTTGGGATATATTAGGCAGCAGTCAGTTCTCAAATCTGATGTGAATGTTGCGGACCAAGTACACCCCTTCATGGTGACTGTATTACCTAATCACAGTGGCCTCTTTTAGCAGGATAATGTAAGCTACCACATTGCAAAAATTATTCAGGAGTGGTTTGCGGAACATGATAAAGGGCTCAAGGTGTAACTTTGGCCTCCAAATTCCCCAGATCTCAATCAGATCGAATATGTATGGACTATGCTGGAAAAACAAGTCTGACCTATTCCTGCCCCACCTCGCAGGCCTTAAAGGAGATCTGCTGCTAATGTCTTGGTACCAGATACCACAGTACACCTTCAGAGCACTTGTGGAGTCTACTGCTCCACAGGTCATGATGTCAGGACCTGACGTCACTAATGCTCTTGTGGCTGAATGAGCAAATCCCCACAGCCACGCTCCAAAATCTACTGGAACGGCTTCCCAGAAGGGTGGAGGTTGTTATTATAGCAAAGGGGGACTAAATCTGGAATGGGAAAATCACAAATGGGTGTGACGGGCAGGTGTCCACACTCTTTTGGTGGATGTAGTGTATCCGACCTGCGTGTTTATGTTGGTTCTTGAAGAATCCCAGTCCAGATGGAGAATGCTATTGTACTGTATATAACAGATAAGAGAAACTAAATAATAAATTTTCACTTAATTCCAGACATTACTGCCAGCTGAGTGTCAGTCTTTATCATTGTGAGTATTTATTGGCCCTGACCAGAAGAATAGACGAAAGTGAAGTCTTTATGTGAAAGTAGAAGCAACCTGATCCACATTGCCCATCCCTTTCAGTACTATCAGTGAGTACATGGCAGAGCCGAGATCTGATGTAATCTGCTCACGGCCTTGCATGGAGAGTGATGGTTCCTTTTTTTTTTCTTTGATTTATTAAAAAAATGAATAGGATTATGTAGTTATTATATAGTGTTCTGTGTGTAAGGCCATGGTAAATATTCATTGTATTTTCTGATTCACGATAAATAGCTTAATGTCTCCACTTACTTCATAGAATTGACTGTATTTCTGAACTCATTTAGTCATTTGGAGTTCATTATAAATGATAAAGGATTGAAAAGGAAGCGTAAAGTAAAAATGTCTTCCTCGGGCTTCCTCTGTACAAAAATGTTTTATGTCTGTAAAAAAAATAAAAAATAAATAACGCCCAATTTATTTTGTGTTATGTAACAGTTCCAGTGTATTATGTTATCTCACAGCCCGTTTTTGTTCTGAAAAAGGTTTTGGAAAGGTTTACATCTCGTCTGACCCAGATGAGTGTGCTTAACCAACGTGACCTTCGCTCCCTCACAAAGTATCAGATCATTCTGGCGCGAGAGCAGTTTAGACGCAACCCTCCATCATGTCTCATGGTACAGCATTTTACATCTGATAAGTATTACACCTCGAGCTCACAAAGACTATGTTTATCCTACCACTATTCCTACTTCTACTGCTAATATATCATTTGTTACTATTGTAAATAAGTTATTTTCCCATCAGAAATAAGTGTGTGTGAAATAGAATTTGTACTCTATAGTCAATTTTGTAAATCTGTAGTTCAGGTTTATTTTTTGTCTCATGTTATGGGTTACATGCAACGATTTGCCAATTTTATGCTGGATTTTCACTAGTGGAGTTTCATCATTTATAAATTACAGTATCTGATTAACCTAAAATATGACCATGGTGCTAAAAGGTGAACACTGCGTGTCGTATTGGACATTTATGGGCTTGTTTTGGTGACAGGGAGCACAGCGCGGTGCACTGGAGGGAGATTTCGCTCTGTGCATCAGCCTCTACCATGGTTACGAGCTCCTGCAGCAGATGGGCCTCAGATCGCTCTTTCTTTTCACACAGAACATTATGTCAGGCTCTAAAGGTAACCAACAGATTAGTTAAATGCCCTCACTGCTTTTATAACTCCTTTTTATTTCTGGTGCATATTATGAAGGCTTCTTTACATAAGTGTGCATTGTAATTTTGTCTACTAATTCAAATCAAATTTGTGATTCCTTTGTATATTTTTCAGAGACTTCACGGGCCAGACATGAGCTGCAGCGCAGCCCTGTCTTCATGGATCTGTACAGGGAAATGGAGGCCATGTTTCGCAACACTCCCAAAGGTACTTTATTCCACTCATCGTATGAAAGAAATCTAAGAATATTTATAAAGCCTATTTATAACAGGCTTTCTCAGACCCACTATTAAGACAAATGCTGTGTCTGGATTTATTCACTATTTGTGGTGCGGCCTTTTTGGAGTCATTTCCTCAACTGTCCTTTAAGTTATTCTACTAATAGTCATGATTTCTTTCAGCACACAGTTTAATTTAGGATGAATACTGGAGTGGTTCACTTAATGTAAATGTGTATAAAAATGTTATTCGGTGACCAGTAAAGAATGCAGTACTTATAATTCATCTGTATTTTCATGGTTTCAGGTTGCTAAGTAATTTTTAGTGTTCCACATTACGTTGATTATTTTATGGTGGGTTTTGTTTATTTATTTCTGGAGCCTTTAGTTGTATGTGTCTGAATTGAATCTGTTTGTTCCCTCAGCGCTTCAATCTAGAACGATCTAAACAGCAAATTGTGTACATGTGAATGAGAGAGCAATTTCAGGCATGCAAACAAATCAAGGAAATTTTGCTCTAATATATATAGAAGATATATATTAGGAAAATATGTAAGAACGGACCCCAGTCAGTAGAATAGGCCTTCAATAGATGACAAATAAGTGAAAAGGGCATTTCTAGGTCTAGTCCATATTGAACAACATATAGCAATTCAATATGAATTCTTTAAATTTGTCTCGGCACAAATACTCAGCTCAGACTAACTCGTTCAATTTGCAGGGCCTGCTGAGCAGTATTTCTACAGCCATCCAAAACTTCAGAAATTGGACGAGGTGATACTACAGCATTTCAGTACTTGGGCGAAGAGATCAGGTACTGTTTACCACAAACTCATTATATTTAACATGAACCAAAGATAATTTACTTAAAAAAAAAAAAAGCAGTTTTTGTAAAACTACTTGTAGAGATGATCTATGTAATGTATGTGAGCATGACATTAACATATATCATAGCAAAGTACAGTTGATCAGAAGGTGTTGATTAATTTTCTGTAACTCTGACTTTTGGTTTCCGGTGTAAAAGCAAATCACAGGTTTCAGAGGGATTTGTTGTTTCTTGATAACATGACAAGCTGCATTTTATGCCTTATGCTTTTCTCTTTAAGAGAGAGGGGTAGAAATAGAGTGAACATTTATAGCTTTTATAATATAACTTATAACAGGAAATAGCTTGTGTCGTGGATGTTCCACAGCATTAAATATGACTGAAAGAATAAAAAGTGCAATGTGTCGTTCTTTAATAAAAAAAAATGATTATTAGTGTTGGTAAATTGCTGTGGTATAAGAGGAATAAAACACTCCAGGGCATGCTGTTTCTGGAAAATGATCAACTTCTGGGTGATACCACCATATTGTTGATTATTGTCCTATAACACACACTTTCATGTGCTATTCTTTAGCATACATAATTCAATATATTTCTCAGTATTGTATGTGCTTTCATGTACCGTTTCTTATACTTAAAACGTCGTTAGCTTATATCCAAGTCCATGTGCTCGCCAGTAAAAATTTCTGATTGCCTCGGTCTAGGCTGTGCTGCAGAATCTGGCGACAAAGCAGAGAGTACAAGAGTGATGATCTTCTCATCGTTTCGTGAGAGTGTTCAGGAGATCGCGGAGATGCTTAATCGCCACCAACCCCTTGTCAGGGTCATGACCTTTATGGGGCAAGCATCAGCTGGGAAAGGGGTGCGAGGGTTCACTCAGAAGGAGCAGCTGGAGGTAAAACCTTAACCATGAGTCTAAGAACTGTGCTCATTGATTTCATGTTCAGTGTACATGATGGGACTATCTGCTGTCTTGTGGGTTTCAATAGGAAAATGCCTTAGGAATACAGTAGGAAACTGATAAATAACCTTTTTTCATTGTCATGAAATTTTTTTGTCTATATATATTTCATTTATAATAATTTATTTTTAAGCATATATAATTTCTATATATCCGAATTAGGTGGTGCGGCGGTTCCGAGAGGGCGGCTTTAACACCCTGGTGTCTACATGTGTGGGTGAGGAGGGTCTCGACATTGGAGAGGTAGACCTAATTGTTTGCTTCGATGCTCAGAAAAGTCCCATCCGTCTGGTGCAGCGAATGGGCCGAACCGGACGCCGCAGGCAGGGACGTATAGTGGTCATACTGGCTGAAGGACGAGAGGAACGGGTGAGTCCTTTCAAACAAACCTTTAATTCTCCCATTTATAGTTAATCTTTATTAATCATTCCAAACTGTAGAAATGCTACAGTGTCAAAGACAAATATTCTGTATTTCTGCATGTTTTTGATTCCCCAACTGAAGATCTCAGTGTTGGGTGCGTATTTTCACTGCATTATGCCAGTCATCCCAATGGTCTGTTATAGTAAGGACATCGGAAAGAGTTATACTGTTAATGTTATGCTAGCTTAGTGTATATATACAGTTGCGGTCAGTTTACATGGCTTCGGCATGGACATCATGGTAATATTGGGCTTTCTTTGATCTGTTGTTTTTCTGTGGCAGAATGATTGTATAATAGGAAAAAAAAAAAAACAAGGATTTGGTCCAAGTTTTAAATTATTTTTTGTTTTCTGAAATCAACAAAGGGTCAAAACTATTCACACGGTATAAAACATCTTAAATAGAAAGAAACAAGTATTTGGTGCACAGGTTTTACTTTATTTTGACCACAGGGTCATAATTATACATACAGTATAAAAAAAAATGCATACATCCAATTTGATTATTAATTCATTGGCGCTGAATTTTACAAAATGTCTTTTGATGTTCCAAGGCCTGTTAACTTCCTGTTATTGATCATGGTTGATTACAGCTGGTAGCTTCTCCTTGCACAACATAAAAAGGATTAGTTTAACAAGTACACATTAATAGGAGGTGTAGCAACATTGCCAACCCAGGAACCATCAAGTTGCTGGAACACTGTCTACAGTCAAGTGATTTTTGCATCACCTTGGACTGAGAGGCTGCTGTCCAAGAAGGAAGCTCCTGCTCCAAAATCAACACCTTCAGGATCAACTGAAGTTTGATGTTGACCACATGGACAAAAAAGCCTTCTGGAGGAAAGTTTCATCGTGAGATGAGACAAAGATTGAGTTGTTTGGCCATAATTACCAGAGGTACAGAGGAACACTGTACCAACTGTTGAGCATGGTGGTGGTAGCATCATGTTGTGGGGCTGTTTTGCTGCCAGTGGAACTGATGCATTGCACAAAGTAGATAGGAAAAATTTAGAACCTCATAGGTCTTCAGCAGAATCTCAAACCATCAGCTATAGAGATGAAACTTGGACACAACTGGGACACAAACACACATCAAAGCTGGCTGTGGAATGGATAAAGCAGGATAAGTCCTGACCTCAACCCTGTCGAAAATATGTGGACTGTGCTTAAAACACACATCCATGCCAGGAAACACACAAACTCAATTGACCTCTACCAATTCTGCCAATAAGAGTGGTCAAGTAACCAGCCATTCTGCCAGAAGCTCGTTAAAGGCTACCAAAAGCGTCTGGTCAAGGTGAAACTTGCTAAGGGAAATTTAACCAAATATTAGGTGTGCTGTATGTATATTCTTCACCCTGTATGTATAAGTTTGGCCCTGTGATGATGCGTATGCAATCATTCTTCCCCCAGAAAAAAAACAGTTCAAAGAAATTGTTGAAAGCCCAGTATTGGCATGACATTCATGTCCGTGATGAATGAATGTAAATGTCAGACCACATCTGTAATTACAACGGGGTGTTTTGTTCTTTTTAGAGCCAACGTTCCTGGTAAATGTCGAAGACAGCAATTCTGTTTGTCAAAGAAAGCAAGTTTGTTAAAATATTTTAGCAATTTCTTTACCCTAACAGCACACTTGCTCTTCTTCTGGAGTGTTCGATCATTTTGAATGTAAGATGCGCCTGTGACATTCTGCAAACTGTGATCTCTATGATGTTGGGTTTTATAGTCTCCCCACTCAAAAAATGTTTGTTATACACATAAATAACGTGTGTCTGATAAGAAACCTGCCCTGTTCATAAGAGGCACTTTGAAAGTTGTCTTTTGTCATGAGCTGTTTGTCTTGTTTTCTCAAATTGACTCATTTTTTATGATCTCCTCTCCTTTATTTGTTTTATATCTGCATGCTGATCTTATCTACTCCACAGATCTATAACCAGAGCCAGAGTAACAGGCGCAGTGTGAATAAATGCATCATGGGAAGCAAGCAAAGCTTCTCCATGTTCCCCTACAGCCCCCGCATGCTGCCTGCCGGCGTCACTCCCACTCTACACAAGATGCACATTATATGCGGCCAGTTCGAGGCCAAAGAGAGCAGTAGGCGTTCCAGCGATGGCCGGCAGTCACTCAGCATGAGGAGAGGCTCTCTTCTCGGCACTGATGCAGAAGGTACTGACTGAACAACCTGAGGACTTATCGTTATTTGCATAAAAGTACACACTTTTATATTAAATTATAAAAAATAAATAAATCCCTAAAATGGTACCTAAATATTTTTGTTAGAGACTCATGTATGTCCAAATGCATACATTTCATTGTTGATATTTATGTATGGAAATTGCATACATATCAGGTAACAAGTCCTATGTGTAAATATACATCAGCTCACATGTGGCTTTATTTCGGTTCTGTTTTTTTTTAGTGGCTGGTTTGCAGGGGCGTGTGAAGGAGGACGGCTTCCTCACTCCTGCTGAAGAGGCTGAGTGGTCGTCTACGATGAAGTTGGGTGAGAATGAAGCCCAGCCCAGACTCAAGCATTCCTCTTTCCTGTGTTTCAACACAGAGCCTCAACAACAGGTACATTCATCTTTAGAAAGATGGTCAAAATGTTAGGGGTCAAGCAATATGGCGTTTAATATTATATAGTTCAATACGAGGCCCTAATACTTGATTTGATACGTCTGTGTATCGAATAATACAGCAAACTACGTAATGAAGTAAGCTATTTGTCATGAAATACAGCATATTTTACGAGTTCAAAGCTAATCATGCACACGGTCCTGCCTGAAAAATGTGTTTCCTTTTTGTTTAGAATCAGGAGAGATTACAGGAGGTTTAAAAAAAAACATGCCCTGTTTTTCCTCAAGCCATTACTCTACCATACTAGCTGACACTCGCATACACACACACTTTATTTCTCTATCTCACTCTCTGTTGCTGTAAGACAGCAGTTCCTTAATGATTCAATCCAGGTTAGAGAAAGGTCATATTTGGAAAGTCTACAGTACAAAATGTAGCAATTACCATAAACACATATGGACATTTAGTATTTAGCATTATAGCATATAGCACAGAAGTGCTTAGAAACATGTATTTGTTAGTGTAATTTGATGGTGGTGTAACAGTGCACTCCGGTCGCAGTTGTTTGATTCACAATACTGTCTTCACGATTTTGAATTCTTACGTATTTAAGAAAAATTATTGAAAGTTATTGAAGAGCTCTTTTTAACTGTTATGACGTGGCCGTGTAAGCAAACCTATAGATTCCACGCATCGCAATGTATCGATACACCCATATAAGTTAATGATGTATTGACCGTTCCTCATGTAGGTGTGTGTGTGTGTGTGTGTGTGTGTGTGTGTGTGTGTGTGTGTGTGTGTGTGTGTTTGTATAGGATGAGCGTGTGAAGGGCCCAGTGAGAGACTTGTCTCTTTGGGAATGGAGACACTGGCAGAATCAGCCTCTTCCAACGCACAGAGTGGACCACTCAAGCCGCTGCCTCCATTTCACCGCCATCATGGAACTCATTGACCAGATGAGACAGGAGGAGGAGGAGGTGAGACATGGGGAGATCAGGGAGGCCATTTCGTACATATGTTCATATGCTATTATCTTCTTATGCTGTTATGTATGTGGAGTATTTCGGATTCGGTCTAAATTAAACAATGCGTCCATAACTGCACTTTTTCCATGTAGGTATCCACTTATCTAGTAATAATAAACTACTTTTAGGTTTCATGTCTGTTATTTTTAAGCCTTAAGCTAAGCCTAAGCAACCTCCTATTTGCTTGAACTATAATCAGTACATTTTTATTGATTTGTTAGTTCCTCACTGCTCATCTCATCTTGCCATTAGAGGATGTCATAAAACATCCATCATTTTTTATGTTTCCCCTGTTCTCTTGTGTGAATGGTCTCCCACTTCTTTCAGAAGTCTGACTGTCTGTTCCTTACATAACACTTCTGAAAACAATTATATAAGTGCGCAAAAGCCGGAAGTAGACCAGGGACAAGTGACTTAGCTGTACATGAATGGCTGATAGAGAGAAGAGGTGAGGATTGGAGTCAGAGAATCTAATTCTGCAATAAGCCTCACTCTCATTTGTTCAAAAACAAAGGCCATTTAATTTGCTTGCGTTTATTTATTTTTTAAATATAGAAGCAACATGGTAGGAACACAGCAGACTTAATGTAATTAATCAGGGTTGCTATATTTCTACAAATTTCAAACCCAACTGTGTCTCCAAAACCAGACAAGAGACCTGAAACTAGCTCAAGAAAATCGGGCATTGGAAAAAAGACATTTGTTGCACTTCCTATTTTTGCCCACTAGGTTTAATAATAACTCTATGGAGCCGAACAAGGCCATGAGCACAAAACATGACTCTTCCGTGTGGGGAAACTGTTACAGAGCACTGATATAACTTGCAGACTATATTTAAACTATATTTCTTTTGAGGATATTGGTTTGGTAACTAGTTACCATTTTTACCCTTAACTAAAAGGATATTAAGGTCACACAATCATGCCTGATCCACAGGTAGCTCTCATAAGGTCACGGTCTTTCCTTAAAGTCATTAAACACATGCTTAATTTAAAATTTTGCTGAATATTTCTATAGTAAAACATTTTCTGAACTTCTTACATTTTATTACTTTAGCCTTCTTAGTATTATTTTAATCGGAATTCTGATCCAACAGTGTGGCTGCAGATATGAATCTGAGGTCAAAGCATATCTACAAAAGGAGGATGTTGTTGGCTGTGAGGAGGACGGCACACTAGCGAAAGCTACATGCAACAAAAATCCTCGGCAGAAAAGATCTAGACGTAGACTTGTAGGTCGAGATGCCAGCTGTTCTGTCACAAAAACCAAGTTGGATAAGAAGGACCAAGCAGGATGTTCTTCGTGGACTTTTTTAAAAGACAAATTTGAATCTGACTCTGATGCCACTAAAGAAGGTCTAAATATGTTTCAGCGCAACTCTGATAACCTTGCAGCCGATGACAATGCTGATAATACCATGCAGACTGATGTAAATGAGCACACTGAGACTAATCTGTCAAGGAAAGATGAGCAGCTACATAGTTCTCCTGAACACACAAAGTGCCTGGAGACAAAACCTGATATATCCATCGAGCCTATTGAGGAGATGTTCTATTTACCCAAATGGGATGTCTGTCAAAATCACTACAATTTGAATCAATCTGCTGAAAGTGTGGAAATTATACTAGCCAATGTCGAACGTCTTCTGTCGAGATCTCCACCTGAATGTCTTGACCTACATTTCTCATTAAGCCTCAATGAACCTGCTCACTTTGATGAATCGGATGAGATCTGCAATAGTCCGAGGGAAGAGGTCGATCATTTTCAGGTCAATTTCAACCTTGCTGAGGAGGAGAATTCATTGGGTTCCGACTCTCTGGACTGTAACATAGCAGGAGCCCCTCCTGAATCTGTAATACTGCCTAGTAAGACCGGTATAGACAGCACTGCCAACAGCCCTAGCTGGGATGAGGTTTTTGATGACGTTGTGGATGATGGGCCAGATAAAAACCCTGATCTACCTTTGCAGTCTAAAATTCCGCTCACAAGCTTAGATGAAAGTATTGACTTGTTTGGTGATGATGAGGCTTTCTTACAAGTATCATTGCCAAACATTCAGACTCCAAACAAAGACACTGTAATTCCCATCAGCAGACAGGACACTGGCCAAAGGAAACCGGTCACACAAAATGTAGGGGATGCATCAAATATTTTAAATGATGAAGCGTCTTTCTTGAGCCCGGTACTATTAGGACACAAACCACCATCTAAGCAGAGATCTGAGACGTTTAATTATTCTCAGGACATTTTTTCTGTGAACTTTGACCTTGGGTTTTCCTTTGACTCTGAAGAAGAGGAAACTACAGGACCAGCCTCGGACATGACGGCAGAACCCAAAGCTGATCGAGATCAGACAGACATCTCACTAACCCTGAACAAACCCAATACATCTTCCAACAGCTTCACTCTTGGACATATGTCAACCCCCAGGGTGTGTCCAATGGACAAAAAACTACCGTCTCTCATAGCCAAGAGTAACCTGTCGCCTATAATCACTGAACGAGAGAGTTTGGCAAGATCAAATGCTTCTACCCCGACTCCAGGATTTGTGTCTCCAAAAAGCAGAAATCAAGAACTCTCTCCTAAAGTATTGGGCTCACAAGCACAGCCACGTGGAGCAGGGAACAGATTGTGTCGGAGGGCTCTGCTTGATGCAGCGAAACCTGTTTATGAAGCCCATGCTTGTTCAGGTTAGTTCGAAGTAAAATTTGTAGTAGCTACAAACGAAATGTCTCAACATTCATGAGTGTGATTGTTATTTATGACTGTTCTTGGGTGTGTACTAGTAGTAGTAGTAATAATAATACATTTTGTATATTAAGCTTGTTTGACTAACCCAAGAAATGGGTCGTGGGGGTATTGTGGTTGTGGGGAAACAGAGGATGACTTGATGCAGGGTTCACCAGGGTAAGATGCCATAGTAACCAAGGCATTTGGGTGTAGAATAGCCGGGAGTGAATGGTTTGTGGGGTAGGAAAACAATCAAACAAAGGACAAGTTAAGTGATTGCTCTTGGCTCTAAGTGATGAAAGGACTTTAAAAAGTATGCATTATTTTTGTTGTTTTATTTAATGGTGTTAATATATTACCAGTTGTTGGCAATTTATGGCGGTTTTGTTTATGGCAATTTTGTCTCTTTGTGATTTTGAATTGTTCAGTAACAGTAAACAGTGATAGTGAAGAGGAATCAGTCGTCAGAAAACCAGGGCGTCGAGGAAGAGCCAATCCCTTGGCATCTCCAGAGGTAAGACGCACCACAAAACATACTTGGCACACTGCTTTAATTAGGTCGGTAGTATAATCATCATTTTACAGTGTGCTAGAATGTCTCGCCTGACACTGGTGGTGTTTTCTTTAATTTCTACAACGATGTAGCTTTATAGTAGGCAAAAAATAAAAGTAGAAAACAGCAATACGAAGACTCGTCCTTCATTTCTTGGTAAATTTCAGTGAACCTGAATTTACTAGCGCACTGTCATTAATAAGGGTGTAAACCTCAGGCTTCCACACACTGCAGTACAATTTCAAATTCATAATCAGTAACTCAGTATTTGATGATACTACTGAATATGCTAAGACTGGATCTCCTATCTTCCCAATGATGTGTGATCAACTTCGTACTTCTATTTTTTCTAGCAATCAAAAATCAGTGATGTTGACTCTCCTGTCCAGGCACCTAGAAAGCGTGCCGCTCGATTGAATATGGTACGTCTATGAATTTCTTCACGAAAAAGCTTACGTTAAGCCCTGATTGAATGACCTTGGTTTTATTTACTAGTCTGAGGAGAGTGATGGGGGAGCTGTGTCAGACGATGACTTTCAGCAAGACTCGTTTTGTCGGCCCAAAGCGTTTCAGCCTAGTACACTTTCACGTCCCCTTAAGGTGAAATCTAAGGTAAAAAGTCATCTCTCCTCCAGCATCGCATACACTGCATGCAGGTGAAGGAAGTCACTTTAAATGTCATGTTTTGTAATGAAACGTAAAGGTAAAAAATATTGCAATTGTTTATTCTTTGACTTTGGTCCATTCTAAATCTCCCAGAAGGCAGTGCACAGAGATGGGAGGCAGTTCCTGGATGAAGAGGCAGAGCTGTCTGAAGAAGGAGGCTCTATCTCTTCTGATGAATGTGATGGAGAAGAACTGGACAAGTCTTTGGAAGGCTTTGTAGTGGATGCCACTCAGTTCTCTCAAGGCCTTAATGGTAAAGCTTCATATTATGGATTAATATCATGCATCCAATTTTCTAAACAATTAGACATTTTGAAAATTCGTACGTGAAATGTTGAGTCTGAACTTGTGGTTGTATCTGACCATGTAATTTTAAGAATATTCTTATAGCTTATTAATACAAGCTTTCTTTAGCCCAAAAGAATGTTGTAATTGACCTGAACCCCTTAAAAGCATCATCTAATAAAGTATCTCATTAAGTATTGAGACAACGGTTCCATAAAAGGTGAACAGTCATATTTTATATCATATATTTCATATAATCTAGTCATATATTTTTGGATGAGCTGATTTGAGCTGAGCAGTAAAGGGTGTGTCATTTGGAAATGTGTAAATGTGCTTTTGTGAGGAATGGCTTTCTTTTTTTCAGATTCTGAGATGCATGGAGTTTATCTGAAGTCTGTAAAGAGCCCTGCCATTTCAAGCAAATTTAGAATGTTGCACAGGCCCATGCAGAATATAAACATCTTCTCACAGGTGAGTAGGGAAGAAACTTCAAGAAACAGCCTGTTTCAGCATGTTCTGAACTTAGAAGAACTAAAATCAGCTGCATAATCAGTTTTAAGTCATTTATTGGACATTGTGTAATCAAACTAAACAACACTGAGGAGAACTAAAAATTGACAAATTTTAGTTTAGGTCTACTACTCTTGAGAAAGCATGTTGTTCGTCATGTGGTGGAGGTGTATTAGTTTGTTTTAATAACAGTATTTAGACACATTTATCCTAGGCCAATTTGTATTTGATCAGATTTATTCTGGTTTGAGATTTTTTCCCTACACTCTGTAATGTATGATGAGTTTTTCCACACTATTTAATCCACACTATTTTATCCATGACTAATGGGAGACACTTGTTCCTCTGTGTGCAGGTCCCAGAGCAGGACGAAACGTACGAAGAGGACAGTTTTGTGGTCAATGGCAGTGAAGCCGAGGAAGATTTTGTTAGTGCGTCTGATGAGGAAGAGGAGGCTGGAGTCGAGATTGTCCCTGAAGACTCGTACGTAGATGGGAGACGACAGTATGCCACACGGCGCAGAGTTCATCTCGGACAAACTACGACTGCGGGAGAGACGAGTAGCCTCCAGTCGAAAAAAGCCAAACGCTCCAGAATCGTCCAGGTGGAGGATTCGAGTGAAGAGGAAGAGGAGAAGGATGAGAAGAAGAGGAAGATGCCCTATGCTGAGAAGGCACCTGTTTCCGATGGTGCCGCTGGGAAAGTTTTTAACACATCACCTCTGTCCCATTTGCCTGAATCTGACTGTACGCAATCAGCTGCAGAAAAGAGCAGAAATGATGCTGTGCAGCAGAAACAGGAGCGGGACAGACAGAGGTTCAGTAACCAGGCCCTCCTGTCTGAAGAGCTGGACTTTCAACAACCTGTATCTACTTCTTGTGTTAAAACACAGGTGGGATTTTTAATAAAGCATACTAAGGTTTGCTTAAAGATATGATTTATTTAATTATTAATGTATACTGCATGTATCCAGGCACCTTGTAGTACTACTTCTCTGACCGTGACCAATGGTTCTGTTGATAATGGTACCACGACCAGCACAACCCCGGCTTGCGTCTGTGTGCTAGTGGACAGCCGTTGCATCAGCGCTGGTGCGGATGTGGTGTCCTCCCTCCGATTCAAGCATGGCGCATCTGTGCACATCTGCTCGCTGGTCAGCTGTGATTTCATTGTAAGTAATCGCATGGCTGTAGAGTGGCAGAGCGAGTCGGAGTTGGCCAGTCCCCTGAGTCGCAAGCGGCTGCAGGAGAGGATGCAGAATCTGCAGGGCTTATTTGACCGCGTGTGCCTGCTGGTGGAGAAAGACCGCACTAAACCAGGTAAGCTAAATGACCGTGTAGTTGATATTGAGATTTCAGAATTCCGTACACAATACCTTTGACATATAAGTAAACATTAATAGTGCTTACAGTAAACTGACTTTAAATAAATGCAGTGTTCACATCACTTTGACCATAGGTGTGCTTTGTAGGTTCTTCATATCTTCATTCTTGTACAGCTGTATATATAATCCCGCTATCAGGGTGTCACCTGAACCAGGATGAGTTCCCTTTTGAGTCTTTTTCCTGTGACGGTTTCTCTTTTATTTCCTCTCAGGGAGTTTTTCCTTGCCACTGTCGCATCTGGCTTGTTCATTACTGATCTAAATATAAATCTGGATTTCTGTAAAGGGTCATCTGGGATTAGTTCCACCTCCCCTGCAACCCTTAAGCGGTTTGGATGGATGGCTAGTTCATGGCTGTAATTAAGACAGTTTGAAGTAATTATGTGGTTAAAGGCTCTGGGTTACTGAATAGGAGGTTGGAGGTTAAAGCCCCAGCCTTTTTTACCACCCTTGCTCTATCCATTCCTTTATTCATGAATTTTTAACATTCACTTGTAGGAGAGCCGCTGCGTGCGTTCCAGCACAGCCGTTATTACGACAGCACCGTGGCTGCGCTGGTAAGAGCAGGGGTCAGACTTCTGTTTAGCACGGGTCCAGACGACACCGCCACACTGTTGGCTCAACTGGCACAGGTGGAGCAGAGGAAAGGCCAGGCCATCAGTGTTCCTGTGGAGGTCAAAGGTCGTCGACAGCAGGCGTTGCAGTTTTACCTCGCGCTGCCGTGTGTGAGCTACGTCAACGCCCTTTACATGTGTAATAGATTCTACTCTGTGGCGCATCTGGTCAACAGGTATCATAAACAGCCGTACAGCTGTGACACTCTCGTAAACCTATTTTGACTGTTTTAGTGCTTTTGGAGGCTGCTGCATTCATCGCATTGGTTCTTCATTGGCTTTCTGTCTTGTTCTTCAGTTCCGTGGATACACTGCAGGCGGGAATACACGTGAGCCGCTCCAGAGCTGAGGAGATTTACCGCTGTCTGCGCTACCCATGTGACACCACATTGATGAAAAGCAAAACGCTCAAAAAATAACCTTTAAGCATGACGTTTGTCCATGCATGCACAAGAACTACACGTTACGCTTTCAATGCACTTTATACATTCTGAACTATTGCCTTTGTCATAAATAAGCCGTGTTTACCTCATTTTTAAAAAAATAAATACTCTACTTGAACAATTTTGTTGAATGGAAATTTGTATGTGACCCAAGTAATGAACATTTTTGTGAATGGTGCTGCATACATAAGAAGTGTATGTGTTGAGTAATAAAAAAATATTTCCTAAACCCTTTCTATGGTTTGTCTGTAAAATGAATAGATATCGTCATAACAATAATAAGCTGAACTGACCTGACTGTTGATAATGGTTTCAAGATCCTCGGCAGTTTCTTAAACGTATGGAAGATACCACATTAGATGAAGTCCTGGTCTCGTAAAGAGCAAAGTGTCTGCTCAGGGAGAGCCCGTTGCTTTGTCACGCTTCCCTCCTTGCTATTCAGGTAAACAACTGACATGAAATGTTTTTTGTGTGTGTAGGTGAGAATCTGGAAGCTTCACGCCTGTCCAGGTGGTGAGTATTGTAAATACGTACACATTTTAAAATGTTGCCCGCACTCTTACAGTGAATATAATGTCCTCATTTTTCTTTGTAAATGCTGAAGGTGGCACCACATCCTAACCTAACAGCTTTTTTTCCCCCCTTTTATCTCAAAGTTTTTGTCTGACACTTTTGGCTTTGTGTGTGTACAGTAATGATGGCACCAGTGTCCTGACTGTAGCAACCAAAACTCCACATTTCATCCTGACAATACTCTAATTCAAAAAGCTATAAACCTCAAAATACACCTCGAAACAGGCATAACCGATATGAAGACAATGTGCTAGTGAGTTCTGCAATAAGAAGTGATGCAGTAGACCATAGAAATATATTTTATATATTAAGAAAGATAATGTATGTAACTTTGTGTCATTACTACTGTACTTTCTTATAACTTTGTATAACACATTGCAAGGCCGAGTTTAAATAGAATTAATTAAGAATTAAGAACCTTGAATTAATTTAAGTATTCAATATTTGAAAGTAGACTCTTAGACATAGGATACTAACATAAGACAAGTTTCATGAATTGGCATCAGTTGTCCTTGAAATGTTTGTTAATTGAAAGTGTACTGTTTATATAGTACAGGAAACTAAACCCTGTGCAAAGGGGGTTTGGTGAATTGTGAAGGTCATCTAAGTTGTGTTAAATGTCTTGCTCATTTCATAGACTTCAACAAAGTGTACAATTATAAATGCACTTGAAAGAAGAGCTTTACTTATGGACATTAATATACTCAGCAGGGTTTGTTTCTTGAGTCACTGGCAATTAATATTAGTGTACATGTGTATTTGTTTAGCACTATTTTGTGTATGCATGCAAGATTATTGAGAGAAAAATCTTGTAAATCTTCTGTCAATGCCAAAGGGCCTACCGAGAACCAGACCGACTTCCCACTGTACAAAACTCGCATACAGATCCATCTTTATCCTAGCAATCACTTAATCATGGCTAGTTCTACAGATTCATCACTCTAAATAATGACACTTTCCTTTAACTAGTTTTGACTTATGTTTACAGTTATGTGGTGAACGTAAACCCGTGATGGAAAACACAGCAAAGTTAAAACCTTACGTAGTTATTACTGAACAGTAAGCCAGATTGCAAGCTCACAGGATAAGCAGACATCAAGGCAAATTTTATGAAGAAAGATCCACAAAGTAACTGTATTTTACCAGTAAATGTAGCAGTGAAAATTGTAGTACCAAAAGTGTAGTACCGAAGACCATTCATCAGCTGTGCATCTAAAATTGATCATACCCTGGAGAAACTACGCGCAAATGACATGTTAAATGAACGACCAATCAAGACCTAGATACTGAAATGCCAAACATCTGCCTGTAGCAGAACATATATGAGCTAGCTTACTAGCAGGCTAGCTAAGTTAGCTAATATCAGTGATACCTAGAATAGCTTTACATAGTGCTGCTACTCAGGTGTATATTCATGAATACTTATGGATCTTAGCATTTCTATTAAAGCTCATGTAGAGATGTTCCAAGGGCAATTAAAAGTATAATAAACAATGCATTCTTCTACAGGGATTATTTTGATTGTTTAAGATTACATGACCTTGGCTTCAGTCATACATGCAGCGGTGAGAAACTGTGGTTAAAAGGAAGACGGAGCCAAAAGCTTATAACAAGATGGGTTTTTTTTTTTGTTTGTTTGGTTTTTTTTTGCATAATACTAATTAGGGCTAGGGAAACACCTGCAGAAGGTTACTGACTAATGGGGTAGTCTTGACGTCTACTAGGGATATTTTGAGCAGTGGAATGAACACTCCTATTGTTTTCAGCAACCTTGGACATTCCGACCCTTTAGGAGATTTGAGCTGGTGATTTGGATCCCGTTTCCATGGCTGAAGATACCAAGCTGCTTGGACAGCTTCATAGTGGAAAGACTGCAGGAGGGGTTTGATCAGATGTATCAAAGGCCAGATTTGAGTAGATCTATTGAAGGTACTAGTGTTGCTGTGTGGTTAACCAGCCTTATCAGTGTTGCATATTTCGGACTGCTCAATACATACCATGTTCCAGTTATAGCAATATTGCGTTCCAGGAAAATCTGTATCAGACTGCTGAAAAGGACACACTGTCCAGTAGTTTAACCAGTGACTCAGTGCTTGCACAGCCTCGTGTGGGGTCTTGGGAGTATGCCCATCCAGAACATCCTGTTCTGTGGATTTGGAAGAGGAGGATTTGTTTGGAAACATTAACTTCAATCACTACCTTATGTTGTTTAGGCTCGGTATGAGCAGTGTGAGATGTATCCGCCTTGGTATTAGTTTGATGTATTTTGTGGTGGAATAGAGGTGTTTATGCTTTATGGTTTGCCGATCTTCTGCCATAGAACTACGCACCCATTCATCCAAACATCCAAGCCATCATTGTAGGCATGGTGGCTATATTTTTCCATAGTGGATTAGAAGTGGGGAAAAATGACGTTTTAAAGCTTGAACGCTGTTTTTGCAGCTATTAATTTTTATTTATTTTTTTCATTCTTTTGTTTGGCATTGATCTATTTATCCATGGCATGACAGAATGATGAAATCCACAATAGCACAGTAACATGCAGGCCTATATTTAATAGTAATAATAAATGTAATATATTTAGTAATAGTAATAATACTACTAATAATAATGCACACCAGACCAGTAATTCCATTACCCTTTATTTCATCAATAAATACCATTTTGTACAGTCATGAAAGTAGAAACAGTTTTCACAATTTCATTTTCCATGTAGAGAGATGATGTAAAAAGAGAGAATTAAACGATCAAAAAAAGATCTTGTGATTACTTATATACATGAATGTGAGACCTTTTTGTTTTTAAAATGTTGAAATATTTTTTTCTTTCAGATGCTAAGCGTTCAAAAAAAAAAAAACCTCATCAATGCATCACTAAACACATGCCTGTAGATAAATCACTGCAGAGATCTCTAAGGTTATTGAAACCAGAGGTACTATTTAAAATAATACTATAGTAATAAAATAATGCATCAGCAATGCAACTCACAAACTGATCCAAAGCAGGTAACAAAGTAACAAAAAAGATGAGGGAATAACTGATATAATTAAGGTGCACTTCAGACATCATCTTTCAACTTATATTATATATATAATAATAATATTACAAATTACACAAGTATTGTATTGTGTAATGATTTAGAGATGTGTTCCCCTTAACCAGATCCATCTGTAACACTAACCGTGCTATGGAGAGCTTGGAGTTTTTACGGCTGTACAAATTCAGCCAACAATCCATCTGATGTGACTTCTTATACAGATAAACATTACTATTGAACTTTAACACTTAGGAGGTTAGTACTATTCCTGCATTTACATCTTTGCTTTGCTCTTGACAAGATTTAAGAAGGCAAGATTTAAATGAATTACAATGTTTCAGTAAATGAGAGATGAACCAGTTCACAATCTAAGCTGTGTAACTGAATGTACCGTGATGTATTAAACGCATTGAGGCTTACTGTCAAATCAGAATCCAACCTTTCTTTGGAATGCCAGTAGCAATGGAGAAAAAACGGATGAGAAATCAAAGCTGCATTGCTGAAAACAAACATCATTGAATGTAGTTGTTCAGCAGCACCTTTTTCTGCATAGAAAAATTACTGTAGTGCAGATGCACTGTAAAATCAGAAGTATGTGAACACCTGGCCATCACATCCTTATGTGGTGTGACAATTTTGGAAGCACGCAATTGTTTAAATTGTCTTCCCTTTGCGGTAACTTGGCCCAAACTTGCGAGAGTGGCCTTGTGGACAAAGAGAGGTCCGTAAAGACCTGGCATTAACATGCGTCCGGGGTGATCGAATAAGTAGTGTTCAGCGTCTGATTGGATCCTGGAGAGTAACAAAGGGCCGTCTGATTGGATGTATCATTGCCCTAGCTGGAAAATATGTAATCAATGTAATCCACTGCTTGGAAATGGCACCAGGCTAAAGGATATAGGTGATGCTACAACACGATGCCATAAGATGAAACCTGCAGTTTTTCATAGTTTCATTTCTCGTCTTATCTCTCAGTCATTTATAAGTTGCATGAGCAGTCCGCTCAATTAAAACAGCCTGAAAAGTAATGAAATATAATTTGCGGGACATTTCTGGATGAAAATAAATGCCGTGGAAGACTGAAGACTGGTGTATTAAATGTGCATGCCAGCTTTTCTCCAGTGTAAATGATATATGAAATCTGATCACAAGTGGTCACTGGACGCACATTCATAATGCCAGGTGTGAACGGCTATGCGTCTTGGCTGTCCACTTGTGATCTGATCGCCCAGGACTCCTGTTAATGCCAGGTAAAAAGGGTCCATAGTTTGATTGGCCTGCACAGAGCCCTGAATTCAACCCCATTGAACACCTCTGGGATGAACTGGAAGACTGACTGGACCCCAGGCCTCCTCACCAAACATCAGTGCCTGACCTCACTAATGCTCTTGTGCCTGAATGAATACAAATCCCCACGGACAAGCTCCAAAATCAATTGGAAAGGCTTCCCAGGACAGCGACGTTTCAGGGGGGGATCAACTCCATATTAAAGCCCATGGTTTTAGAATGGGAGGTTCAACAAGCACACGTAGGCATGATGATCAGGTGTCCACTTACTTTTGGCCATGTAGTGAATGAATAACCACTTCAGCAAATTAAAAAAGCTGGTGAGATCTTTTCGTCATTTCTGCTGAAGAACTTCTTGACAGAGCAAACCTATTTTTGGACCCATATTTCTCTTGACCCTTTAATACAGATTAGCATTATCGATTTTGCTTGTTCACAAATTTCCCCATACCAACTTGATTTAATCCAAATTCCTGGACTATAACAATAATCCTGAGGACATTCAGTAAAAAAAAAAATCATAGCAGCATTAACCCTACTCGCTGTAGAGATAATCTTAACAATACATGCTTTGAGTTTTTTTTCCAGAACCTTGGGTCAACTTGTTAAAAAAAAAAATCCCGCAAAAAAGTACTACTCTACTCCTTGTTAATGAAACTTTGAAAGCGGGTACAATTTTGCTGACACTGTTTCTAGTATAACTGCTAATAAAGGAACTACAATTCCCAACAGGGTACATATGGAGGAAAAACACTTTGATGTTATTATACAGGATCCTGTATAATGATTATTCTGGGTGAAGAGCCCAAGTAGGAGATTGGAGCATGCTCTCAGAGGCTTGTAGTTTGGAGCTGTGTTTGCTGTACAGGCTGATGCTCAGGCTCACAGTCTTTCGTACTGCCATCGTTTCGCATGTACATAAGGAACAGAGTCACTGTGGCAAACGTAGTAGCATTGACCGGGAAAGCCCTGAGAAGAGTAGAGGTTAGACCTCGAGAAAAAACCCTCCAGCCCTCCCTCTGCCAGCTCTGATGGACACAGTCCATAATTCCATTGTATTTATTAACTCCCCCTACGCCATCTGCCTGGAGGCGGGACTTAATAACGTCCACTGGATAGGTAGATAACCAGGAAGCAATCCCAGACATGCCCCCTGCGAAGAGCAGTTTGGGAATGATGTAGAGGTCGTCCGCTTCACATCCCAGTGAACGGGTCAGGACATCATAGGCCAGGAAATACACTCCAAATCCTGGTGTCTCACGGATAATAGTGGTCAGCATGCCACGGTTGATACCCCTAAAGCCTTCTCTCTTGTAAATGCGAACTAGGCAGTCCAACGAGTTCTTGTATGTCTTCCTAGAAGACTTCTTCTCTCCTGTGCCCTGCATCTGCATGCGAGTCTTGGCTAGCTCCATTGGGCAGCAAATGACGCATTGGATAGCCCCAGCTGCAGCGCCTGCCAGAAACTGGTGAACAGGGGTATCTTTGCCCAGCATGCGCATTGCGTTGCCCTGCACACCAAATACAATGGCGTTGATGAAAGTCAGGCCCATCATTGGGGACCCAATGCCTTTGTAGAGCCCAAATATCTGTAATGAAAGAAATATCAAACAAACGAGAAAACAAGTGTGAGAAGCGGCGCAACAGAGCTGACAGATGAACAACGAGCAAAATATAAAAAGTAAACAGGATTATGTTTAAGTGAGCTGACCACTTGGAGGTAATCCTTTTGTAAATCGAAGCAAATTACAAAATCTGATCATGCAACCTCCTTAAAATAACCAAAGACATTAGCTTTTTAACATCTCACACTTATAGCCCTAATGAAAAAAAATTTCAGCGTGACCATGTGGTCGGCCACTGTTCTCTGTTTCTCCCTGTTAAATTAGGTTAAAACTTGTGCTAAGCCAGCAGTCACGAAGAAACCACTAAAATACTAACAAAGATGCAGTTCTTTATTATCTGCATTTGATTCCTTCATCAGTAAGCACTCCTGAGATCAGCATGGCATGTTTATCCTAGAGAGTGAACAAGATAGCACAGGATCAGAGCTTAATTTAGCTCTCTATGCATGTTGCCCTTGCTTACCCCGGGCGCTAAAATATGAGCCTTCGCTCTGTGCAAACCTTCACTGCCAAAATCAGACATAACTGCAATAGCAAGTCAGGATGTTTCTCTAGTTTACAGCACTATTGGTATTGAGATCAGCAGTTGAACCTGTACAGTTAACTTTTTTTTTTAATCCATCCATCCATTATCTATACCACTTTATCTGTCTGGGTCACAGGGGAAGTTGGAGCCAATCCCAGCATCTTCGGGCGAGAGATGGGGTACACCCTGCGCAGGTTGCCAGTCCACCACAGGGCTTTTTTAATCACCAAAGATTAAAAAAAAAGAATAAATAACTGAATATCATACTCACAGATTCTTGATGAACAATAGACTGGAAGCAATGGTATGTTCCACGATACAGCGGCTTGTCCACACTTTGTACCTGAAGTCTCACCTAAAAGTTGGATTTCCACAATTATAACCAGCCCTTAAGAGCCGACATCATGTCCAGAGCACACATCTGAACTGTACAAGCATGTAGCAAATGATCAACATTAACTGAATCCAAGAAAAAAGCAACACAACAACAACAACAAAAAAAAAAGCACAGCATGAAATTTGTAGTGAAGTGTAGTGAATAAAAATAGGAATTTGAGTGCTATGTCGTAGCTGAGGGATGCTGTAATGAAAATAAAATCAATGAAAACCCAAAACACGCCATGTTCGAATGGAAATAAAGAAATTCACCTTGACTGTACTTACTAGGTTACCCATCCGTGCAGGGGTTGTAAATCCCTCACCCTCATCTACAACAAAGTAACACTTATGCCGTGAAAGACAGCCCCTGTAGCAGGGTTCACAATGAACACAGGAAAAAAGCAGGACAGCGGCTATGAAGCACATTGTATCTCAAAGCTCTGAACCCACTCGCTGTGGCGGTTAGAACACTTCATTTCATTATAAAGTTATTAGCATCATCTTTGAAATCCATAATACTGACCTAACATCTTTACAAATACTCTCTTAAATGGATATTAATGAGATATTTCCCTAGCGTTTCACTACATGTGTATGCATACATGGAATCAGTATAACGGAGTTCTTGTCAACATCCTGCGCTTTTTTTCTACAGAAATTATACCGTCTAAATCGACGTACAGTATTAATGTTCATTTGATTGACATGATCCTACAGTTAAGCAAAGATCATTCTTAATGTTCCAAGCTTGAGCAGTCAAGATTGTAATAACATTAATCGTGGCTTAAAAAGGACACCCACGCAAGCGCGTGTCCAATTACGCTCTGAGCCGGAGCTGGGAGTCTTTCCCAAGTTTGCGTACGTTCAGTTTTCTGTGAAAAAGGTCATACTTCAGAGAACCTTCAAAACAGACATGATCATGAAATCTAATCTGTGGTTGGAACAAACAGTGCATAACTGCTCGACCGAAACGCTGCGGCGCCAAAACATGAAAAGAGCTCATGCTTGTATGCGACACAGTAACTCACAACCAGGACCTCGAGCCAACCCGTGTGATGGGTAATGTTTTAAAACCCATAAGAGATGTCCTAGTTTCATTACACGGTTATAAACCTATCATTTTCTTGCCATAGCTTCGTTCAGTCCAACTAGACGTTTCTGCCATGACCGAATAACAGCTAATCAATATCGGGCATATTCATTATGAATTGGGTTAGAGCATCCTAAAAAAAAATAAAAAAAAAGTTGAACCCACCTTAACAGTATCAAAAGGATGTCCAACCAACACACCAGCAGCACCTGTAATAAATTAAGACTTTAGCAATGAGAAGCCAGCTATGTTTTGTTGGGTTTTTTTTTCTGAATATTCTGCCTAAAGAAAAAAAAAGGATCAGAGTATTGTCAGCTAACCTATTCATGAGATGATGTTTGGTTTTTGTTAGATATTTTCTCTTGCCATCATTCAACAGCTACCAACCAGGGAGGGTGAAGGCTAACATGTGCTTCTTCCAAGACATGTGAAGCCAGCAGCACGGAGAAAAGCGCTATCTACCCTCTTCTGCATACTTGAGCCAAGAGACCTCCACTATCGGCTAGTGTTGGAGTGATTGACAGTATGCGGTCCCTGTCATGCCGTCCTGAACACCAGTTTAATTTTACTCCCTTGACTCCCAACCACAGATGGTTGTGGAATTGTTGGGATTCAAACCCGTGATCTCCTGAGGACAGGGCGAATACTTTTCTGTTTTCTGATGAACACAGAAGCAGGAGCCTCATATATACATACAGTTTAATTCTACACACTCCTGGGGAAAAGTCTGTCTTTCAGTGCGAACACAGATTTGGGTTCATAGAAAATATGTGGATCAAAAGCTTTAGGGTTTGTATGATTTACTGAACGCTGATATAGTCACAGAGCGGCTTTGAAGAAATCCATATGTGAATTTAGATGCCCAGTGAGCAAGTCGGAGGCAAGGAGAAACTCCCTGAGAGGACATGAGGACGAAACCTTGAGAAGATTTCTCAGAGGATTTCTCAGTCTACACTGTCCAGGTGCATTATCCACGGAATAACGGGTAGGTCTTGGACATGGTAAGTGCAATATTTACGATATCCCTGTGGAACGATCCACAGTAATCTTTAGAGTTGCATCGTACCATGGAAAGCTAGCTGTAAAACAATACACTTGTACGCTTGACCGGAATATCCAAATGCTGATGTGTGTCTTTGGATTTGCCGCATGACGCCAGGACTCTGGTGTCCTTGGGTCGTACTAACGAGCGAGTGTGTGGCAGTACGAGCCCACTTTAAGCCGCAGAGTAGGCAGATAAAAGGACGGCCGTTTTGATTGGCTGGTTCGAGATCAGCAGAAAAGGGAAGACAGATGTGTAAATCAGCACTCTGGTTACTAGTCTATTAAACCAGGGTCGCATGACTTTCACACACTGGTAATTCTTCCCTCGTTTGTATTGTGATTTCCAGTTTACTTCTCCATAAAATATCATGATCTTGCACATACAAGTGTAAGTTCAAAGACCTTCGAGTCCGCATTCTGCTCAAGTGCAGTCAAGATGTAAAAATAGGTCATCCTGTGAGAGTGAGGGTGCCAATTAAGGCATCCACTGATGTGCGGAATAGACCTGAGGGAAAAGTTCATATGGTTTTGTCACAAGATTGGATGTTTTTGGGTTAGAAAAAGAGCATGTGTGTCAAAGCTGTATTCCCTCTCCATGATTGGCTGTTTCAGATTTACAGTTATCCACAATTGTACATTTCAGCTTTGCATTTGAAGAACTTTCATCAGTAAAAACAGCACTATTAAAAAAAACAGTAGGATATGTGTCCATGTCATTGTATTTTACAGCATTATAGTCTATAAGGCTAGCTTAGTGGAAAATAACCAGGTGGCTCCACTCCACTGTTCTGCAGTTTGGGATTCTCACTCTGGATAATGAACACTTACCTCCGATACATCCTGCTGCAAAGTCCAGTGCCATTCCAGTTCTTAATTTCAGTTTTATGTTACTTGACGTTTTTTAAGATTAAATCTCGGGCACCAGAAGCCGCAAATGAAAGGCTTTTCTGGAAACGCGGAGCTAAGTGCTGATGTGTACACTGGCTTGGCTAGCTAATAAGCCAGCTTCCTGTCTGAAAACTTTCTGCAAATTGGTGTTAAGTGTTCAAGTCTGTTTACGAGTTGTAATTTACAATTAACTTTTTACCGCACAACTAAGAGATGCTCGGACTTGCGTATCATGCCTGTCTCAAGTAGCAGTCTATTCCAGTACTTTCTGAATGAAGCTCACAGGGAGAAGCCGAGTCCATATTTAAGGAAGCTTTTGGGCCAATAGAGGCGCGTGAACGCAGACAACACCCCTGCTGCCCACTGGCGCGCGTGCCCTTGGGTGTGTCTCAATCCAGTGAAGAAGATTGAAACCGCTGTTACGTTGTGTAATTACGGCGGTATTTTTAAACGCGCTTTCACATCTGTTAAAACTGATACAGTTGGTTCGTTAACCATTTCGTTTGGTTTCACAATGCACATAATTAAACAGCCAAAAGCAAAAAAAAAAAAAAAAAGTTGACTAAGGGGCATGAAAGACTGAAAAAAAGGGTGACTGCAAAAGGTAAACACACCTTTGCCAAGTGCACACACACACATCACAAAACGCGTCCAAGCACTGAGAACACAGAGCCGGTGCGAAGTTATACAGCTATCGAATTAACTAGCTTAAACCAATTTGTATATCACGTGCAGCATTTATTTATTTATTTATTTATCTATTGTTAGCTGGCTCAAATATCTAGGACATCATATCACTGCAGCGCTACAGCTCTGTCATTTGGCTTAGTTAGCATGTCATGGTTCAGATTAGCAACATGTATGCAAAACAAAATTGCTACCCACGACAGTGCTCATTGCCAACTCTTGGCAGGAAAGTGTACTCAAAGTGTTACTGGAAGTTGCTAGCTGATGCCATAGAATAATTTGAATAGTCATTGATTCATCGTAAAAAAAAAAAAATGTGTATTTAAAAAATAGATTATAAAACAGAATGCAGATTTATCTTGATAGATGGAACCACACCTGAATGCATTTCCAGAAGGAAACCGTGGTATTGAGGAGTCATGATGCACCAATGATGGAGACATTTACAGATTACTTTTATTAAATATTACCCAGAAGAGAGTTTAAAATGAAGCACAAACAGCAGTGAGCAGTGATTGGTTGTTGGGGACAGGGGTGATCAGATATTGGTTGATGGGAACAACGGTGATCGATGATTGGCTGTTGGGAACAGTGGTGATCAGTGATTGGTTGATGGGAACATCAGTTCACACAAGTGCAACTCGGTCATATTGGCGGTGAGTTGACACTCAACTGGTATGACCTGCAGCTGCAATCCATGTACATCAAAAACATCCAGAAAAGAGCAGTTAAAATATCCTTTGACCCCTCTCACATTGTACTCATCATATTATCCCCCCTTCCATGTGGCAAAATATTCAGTCTTGATGACTAAACAAGCTGCTTTGTAAACAGTTTCTTTCCTTCCGCTTTCAGATAATATAATTCATATTACTTTGATATTTTTTGGTTTAAACATCTTATCAGTTTGTTGGTTCATGTTTTACTTTTATTAATGGTTTTCTACATTATCCACAATGTCATATGTCATTCATCTGCCCACTGACAGCAGTACTAGTAGGAAATAGCTTGAACTCTACCTACAGGGATTTAAACTTAAATCTTTAACTTTTATGCAAATACCACCATCCTGAACTCCATCATTCTCATCTCATAGATCGCTAGCTAGCTGTGATGATGCCTACCACATCACCAAACTCAAATCACTTGCAATGCACTCTGAGACTCTGAGTCCAAATTATCCCCTCTACTTTACAGCTAACTTACTCATATGATGTCGAACGTAGCTGAAAATGTTGAATAAGAACAAAGTTCTTCAACTATCTCTCCGTATCATAGGTAACAAACAGGGAGGGTGCTTCCTATAAGACACATGAAGCCAGCCAACTGCATTGTTTTAAACTGCTGCTCATGCTATATTGTAGGGCAGCATAACACTCTCAGAGGAAAGTGCTTCAGGTATTTGCCCTCTTCCACATACATAACCTCACAGGTGCCCACAATTGGCTAGTGTTGCTATAACTGACAGAGGAGAGAGAGTACATCATGAACATTTCATTATAAACATATTTAATACCTTCAAGGGTGGACATTTATTTTAAGATGGTAATATGAATGTTTCCAAAGAGGAAATGGCAAGAACATGTTACAAAAAACTTACTTTTTATACATGTACTTTTGTGTACATGTATAACTTTGGTAAGACAAATGGCAGACTATATGGCCAAAAGTATGTGGACACCTGACCATCACACCCACATGTGCTTGTTGAACATCTCGGTGTAGATTTCATAACTCCTTTGCTGTTATACTAAACTCCACTCTTCGGGATGACTTTTCACTGGATTTTGGAACGTCGCTGTGGGAATTTCTACCCATTCAGCCCCAAAAGTAGGAACAGTCAGCATTCCAATTCTTCCCTGAGATGTTCAGTTGGGTGGAACACCTTTGAAACACCTTTGAAAACCCTGTCTTCATGGGCCTCACCTTGTACTTCTACCTTTCTGGCAACAGTCTGGGGAAGACACATATGGCTGGTATGGACAGGTTTTGGCCACATTGGGTAATTCCGGTTCCAGTGCCCTTGCATGATGTGTGCATTAGATTAAGATAACCTAGAAATGGTTTAATCAGCAGTTAGAGCGTTACATGCGGAACAATGGTCGATTTGAGACGCGCCCTGTTGAGTGCAAAGTTGGAATGCGCGTTTGGCACCTGCTCGTGCGCTTCAGCCTGACCAGCACGCGCGCTGCCAACAGATCATCTAACAGTCTTCATGACAAAGAAAGTTTACCAATAAACAAAGTCTAATTTGCTCCCAATTGTGGGATGAAATAATAGCTCAAATTAATTTAATCCTGGTATCCATAACAATCCTGGTAACCTAAACAACAACAACTAATAATAATAATAATAATAAATATAATAACAGTAATCATCAACATCATTATGATAGTGATTAGATATGCTATATATGATATGATATGATTAGCTAAGAGGTGACGGCTAAATCCCAAGAAATACTGTAATTAAAAGCTAAGGGATAAAAGAAAAACTGGGAAAATATTCAACGTGTCAATCTTATGAACTTTTAAAGGGTGGTTCAACAGCTTAATAATGTAATAATTGCGCTTAATAATAATAATAACTTTGTTATTAACAGTGGACAATCCTCAGGCAGAAGTATTTATCCACATATTTGTTTGCCATTCAATGTGTTGCTAGATAGCCAGCTAGCTAGCCTCAGTAGTGGTGCTATGTATGTGTCTATGGAGAGCAGGCATGCATGTAGCAGACTTCATTGCCGGCTCTGTTGGAGGTAAATTCACTTTTTGTGTTCATACACGGTCTTTTTTTATATTTAGAAATAATGTAAATTAAAATGGTGGCGTGGCGGTGACAGTGTGCTGGTTAGCCTTTGTCACACTAGACTGTTTCCAGGAGCTCAGCTAGCTTAGCGGTTTAGAGGTTAGCTGTGGCGAAGGGCGAGCTGGTTAAAGTCATATGTCAGTTAATAAATGAATGACATTAACACACATTTCTATAAATCTGTAACCCAAAAGCGTGTGGTGTTTGCTTATAACTGTGAGGTGTTTGTTTTTCTCCTGCTTTGCGCTGTTCAGGAGCTTTTGGAGTGGCAGTGGGCTATCCTCTGGACACCGTTAAGGTAGCATTCAGTCCTTATTGGTAGTAAATTGACTGCTGTGCTTTTATTGCTGTCTGATATTGTATTTTAATTCAGGTCAGGATCCAGACACAGAGGAAATTCGTTGGGGTTTGGCAGTGCATTCACACGACCTGCAGGAATGAAGGGGTACGTAAGAGGCGTAATCCTGTTGATGGTTCAAATCAGTTTATAAGCTTCTACTGTATATTCACAGGTGTATGGCTTCTACAAAGGCATGTCGATGCCCATCACTACGGTCTCTATCAGCTCGTCTGTGGTGTTTGGCACATACAGGAATGTGCTTCAGGTGATGCACCACCTCCGGGGTAAAAGGCCAGATGCCCCCAGTGCCAAACAGGACATCTTTCTAGCAGGCTTCGCTGGAGGGATTGCTCAGGTACCAGCTTTGAGTTGAGTGCAGTTTTTTTTTTTTCCCCAATCATACAGAGATGTATGATTTACATTTCTGTCCTGAGAGTTCGCACAACTTGCCTGAATTCTTGAATCTGATTAGTCAGAAAGTGTTGATTAATTTTCCGGCAGCGGCAGCTGTGACAGTAGTTCCAACTGTAATTCAAATCAGTGGTTTATATTCATGTGCTTGTTCTATGATCTTGTTTCTATAGCAACAGCTCAATCACAGGGACTTGAACAGTGGACGTTAAACATAATGTAAACCTTGGCCTGGGCTATAAAACCATAGCGATATGTACACCTGAGCAGGCTATAAGTGACACGCAAACAGCCAGTCATTTAACACGTGTGTTTGGTTGCACCTTCTACACGTGACACAACAACAGAAACAGCATGGAGCGAGAAAATAAGTGCAGATGATGAGGAAATTGTTGATAAAAGTAAGATGGTTAAATTCTATCTTTTTTTCTCCTGGTAATTAATAAAGAAATAAATTATATAATAATAAAAATAATAATAATAAATTTATAATACATTTGTCAGCTATGTTGCCCAGCCCTATCTAAACCTAATAATAAACTCCTTACATTTTTTTTCCAAATACATATTATTGTTGATATGGTGATGTCTTTCTGTAATAATAAGATGTTTATTTATTATGGAAGGAGTCTCCAGTGTCAATGTGTTCTAACAGTCAGTAGCTTCAGACCAAAAGCTGCTTTTTATTGTAATATTAACTTCAAGAGAGTGAAAAAAGTGAGGAAATGGTTGTTTAGAGTTACAGTATGATGTAATTGATCAAAATGACTTTTCTCATGGATTTTTAAAAAGTGGTTGAAAAGCAAGTAGCGTTACTCATTAATAAATTAAACAACTTTTAAATTGCTGTGGTAAACGATGATTAAAACACATAAGGATGGGGCTTTATTGGAAAATGATCGTCATAGCAACCCATCTGGCATTATTTTTCCGAAGTAGTATTTAATTTCTTTCATATATACATGACGTAGTAATGCTTAGTATCTTTTGCTTATGTCCTGTCTGAAATTTTTACTGGAACAGTAGTAGAGAGCTTCATATATATTTATATCACAGAGATTCTCTTTAGCAATTTTGAGCAGAGTTTGTTTTGAACAAGAAGGCTGGCCTTAAATAAAGTATAACTATGAAGTAAAAGATGATTTTTAGTAAATGTCACATGACTTTCTGCCCTTATTTACATTCCCGTCTGTGCATACACACCCATCACCTGGAGCATCACCAAGCACTCGGTGTCTGTTTCCGGAACTTTTTCTTATATTGAATATAAACATAAAATTAAGCTGTATATTTTTTTTACAATTTATATTACAAATACATTGCTGTAAAATTAAAAAGACTATTTTAAGCGGATAACCGAACAGAAGGGTTAAGTAACTTATTTCAGTTTTTATTTGTGTTAAAGTATGCATGTTAAAATATAGTGTAATAACAAATAACTCTTTATAAATTAGCATGAACCTAATGAGACGTATTTGAGTCATCGACCATTAAATATTTAAAGTAAAATTTAAAAAAAATTATAGCAAACGTCGAACACCTTCCAGACATTTTTGAAAAGACGAACTTCAGTTATTGTCAACGCAGAAAAGCTTATTAATTACAATTCAGAAAGCCTTCTCATCTGACTTGGGTGTTCCAGGTTTCAGTTATGTCTCCAGCGGACATTGTGAAAGTGCGTCTTCAGTGCCAGACCCAGCTGTATCGGGGATCCGACCTCAAATCCAGGCCTAAATACAACGGGCCTGTACACTGCCTTTTAACCATCGCCCGTGAAGAAGGAGTGCTGGGCCTTTACAAGGGAGCCGGAGCCTTGGCGCTGAGAGACGGTCCATCTTTCGCCACCTACTTTCTTGTCTATAACACTGTCTGTGATTGCCTGTCTCTGGACAAGAATGCTCAGCCAGGTGAAAGATTATTTACTTTAAACTTTAAACAGTCTAACTAATCAGTCAGCTGATATGTTAAGGTTAGGAGTGTGACGGTATTTTAGTATAACGGTAGACCAGGAAATAAAATCGTTATACCATTAAAATTTTGCCACCCCAGTGTATTTGCATTATGATACACAATTGAAGACCAGTGGATTCTAATAGTTTACTTGGACAAATAATTGAGCCTAATACTTAAACTGGTGTATGTTGTCATGTACAGCCATCCTGAAGAAAATATGGCTTTGTAAATAGATAGACTATATTGCTAAAAGTATGTGAACCCCTGACCAATCTCACCTATATGAACGTTTTGAACATCCCATTGCAGATGTAGTCCTCCCTTATGTTACATCCTCCACTCTTCTGGGAAGGCTTTCCACTAGATTATGGAGTGTGGCTGTGGGGATTTGTGTTCATTCAGCACTGATGTTGGGTGAGGAGGCCTGGGGTTTAGTGTTCCAGCTCATCCCAAAAGTGGTCAGTGGGTTTGGGGTCAGGGTTCCAACCATGGCAAACCATGTCTTAATGGATCTCATGTTGTGCACAGAGGAGCATCGACATGCCGGAACATGTCCTTTCGTTCAAGTGAAGAAAAATCTAAATGCTACAGGATGCAGAATCATTCTACACAATTGTGTGCTTCCAACATTGTGGCAACAGTTTGAGGAAGACTTCCATGTGGGTGTGATGGTCCGGTGTCCACAAACTTTAGGCCATATAGGATACCACAAGTAACCAAAACCATAATATTTGCTTGTATAATTGTCATATCATATTTATTAATACTATACTGTATTTATTTTATACCATGTTTTCATAAATTTGCATGCACATCGTTCCAGAGTGGAAGGTGGTGATGCTTGCTGGAGGATTCGCAGGAATGTGTGCCTGGAGTATTGGGACCCCCATGGATGTGATAAAGGCCCGCTTACAGACTGACGGTGTGGGCAAGAGGCACTACAGAGGATTTTTTCACTGCGTAACAGAAAGTGTCCGAACTGAGGGAACCGGCGTTCTTTTTAAAGGCCTTATGCTGAATTGTGTACGTGCCTTTCCAGTCAACATGGCTGTTTTTGCCATGTACGAGTTGGTCATTCGCTTCCTACGAACAAAGTCGTAGGCCATTCCGCTTATCATTACGGTACTTAGTGTATAAACAGCAATATCACGCCATGAATACAGAAAAACTGTAGTGAGAATTCAGCAAATCATTTTTGATCGACAAACCTGGTTTGATCATGAAATTAATTTGAAGTTTATTTATGATGTTAACTAGTTTGCATTGATTTGCAGTGACTACCTCTACTAAAAGCTTAATATAATTTTATTTATATAATTATTTAGATTTGTCAAATGTTATTGCATATTGTGTTTTGGTCTCCTGGTGAAACTAATACTCTGCTGCTTCATATTCCCCATCGTATAATGGAAAATTATTATGGGTAATTTAAACACGCTTCATTTGATTTGAACAGTAGACATGCAATCTGTTGTCTCATTAAAGGGGACCAAATGTTGTGTGTTACTAACATTATGGCTACAGCTTGTGTTCTGGTAAGTTAAGAATAATAATGGTGTGTATGGGGAGCTCATCAGAACACTGTATATACCTGATGATGAACTAGCAAATACAGCTTCACTCTGTTCAGATGCTTGTCAGAAGATATTCCAATAATCAGGATAAAGGGCAGATGGACTTTTTTCATTAAGATATTGAACAAAGATGCTGAAAAAACAAATCTTTTTGCTTCTTGTGATCAAGTCAGACCATGGTCCCTTAACAAAGAAACTACTGAAGATTGAATTTCCTGAAATGTTTTATTTTATTTTTAAATTAATATATAACTGTACTTGAATTTAATGATTAGTATGATTGACTGTGATTGAGACAACTGTAATAACATATACAACTTTTATCTCACTTTTTAATATCATCACTGGATTTATATTAATTCTTTTATCAAAATGTAAACAATGCCTCTTGCCTCTTCGAATCTTGGACACCTTTACTGAATTAGTGTACATATGAACTACACAAAATAGAATAAATTTGTCTGAGCTACTTCATGCTTAGAGATGGTTAAATATCGGACGAGTATGGCTGTCATTCGTCTCGTTTATTTGCATGACTTCTTGCTGGACATCGTCGTGATGCGTTTTGCAACATTGTCATATTTTCTTAGATCGAAAGCATATGACTGGTCCTGGTGTGTTGTGGCTATTGCGATACTGTACAATGAGCTAGAACACAATTCACACAATGACGGAGAACAGGTCCTCTTCCTCCTTCGGTTCCATTTCTTTTCCTTATACTAGAAATTGAAGTCCAGCTTCCGTGGAGTCATAAACTGCTTGACCGTGTCATCCGTGACTTGTTTGCGTCTCTCTTGGTGAGCTGCGATCATTGGTTGGAGGGTTTCAATGAGACATTTCTTAAGCTCACCAGTCAGGAGTGCTCCACTGGAATAATCCTGCCCAAAAAAAAAAAACGAACAAAAACATGTACTGTAACAAAGTGTTGGCTTCCTGGAAAAGTTTAATAATATTTGTTTTGTGCTCATATACCTGTCGGATTTTCTCCAGCTGTTCGTCATCCTCGAGGAAGAAGGTCAAGTACATGAATGACACGTCCACATCTGGGTTTCCTCCATGCTTCCTGTGCTCTTCTATAGTGTCTTTCCCCCCAGAGAATGCATGCTTGTTGACCTGTGAGAACCAGATTCAAGTTATGCCTCAGGATCAAGAGGTATGGTGTTGATTTGTTGTTGTTTTTATTCTGGCATAGACAGGGCATTGTGCCTAGATCTGTCATTTTAATCTTTTTACTCCAATAAAAAAAGAAAAGGAAAACCCCCCAACTGCTTGGTTGTGTGTGTCTGGGGAAAAGGCATATCCGATACCTTTGTTTTGATCTGTTTGGCTGTATCGGTCAGGAAGATGGAGGAGTTCGGGTCACTGGCGCTCATCTTGGTCTGAGCTCCTTGTAATGCAGGGAAAAAGGTGGAGTGCAGAAGAGCAGGCTTGGGGTAGCCTACTCGAGGAGCAACATCTCGTGTCATGCGGAAATATGGGTCCTGAATTGACAAACGTGTGTACATATACAAAAAAAATGCTCTTATTAATATTTGTCCGTTTAAAATTAAGAAAGAAAAGATTTATATTTGAGGCACATTTTCCATTACCTTAACCATTTTATTATATTACTT
>JAQQZX010000005.1:24231255-24245255 GCA_030068355.1 Notoglanidium maculatum | reverse complement strand
CTTTGCATAGTAATTTTGCCATTTGCATTGATTTATTATTTTGGTTTTTTTTTTAGGTCAGGTGGTTTCCAAGGTGGACAACCAATTCAAGGTCACTTCTCTTGCCTTTCAGCCCTCAGATCCTACTCTTTTTCTGTGTGGGGGATTCAGTTCTGAGGTCAAGGCATGGGACTCCCGAACCTGTAAGGTAAGTTGCTTCTTGAAATGTAAGTTTTAAAGATGCAATTTAAAAGGAATTTTTAATAGAAGTGGTTGACCTAAGAAATAAGTATGAGATTGTCTGGCTACATACTGTATGTGTCGATCAAATTACCCCAGCTACATTAAGAAAACCTGTAATTCCTGAATGTTTCTCATTATTGTTGCCTTTTCTGTTGCCATAGTTGGTATTGCAGCATGGGCAATATGAGTGTACGTAAGACGTGTCATTATTCAGCTCATAGTTGGTTGGAAAAATGCCAGACCTGTCTTCAGTGTCTTGTTAAAATGTCCCTGTAGCATATATCAACTATGTTGAGCCGCTCGTCACTCTTCTGCACTCCTTAAAAACGCGTTCTTAAAGATGCAAAGATTCGCATGACAAATCTTCAAGCAAGGAATTATCTTAATAAATCTTTAGATGGTCTTTTATACAATAGTACTTTCCAGTTCCTCTGTGCCACCTCCCTGCACCTCGTAAACACCAAAATCAGTAATTACTCTGTCAGTTATGCCGAGATTATGGGCAATAAGTGGGATGGAGGATCATCGTAATCAGGTTACTCTCAATTTTCTGCTATTATGGGGTTCTACATGTGCATGGTCATTCGCAAGAATGAATTGATAAATGCATAGAAACATGTGCATGCATGATTTACTCCCGAAACTTTGGATATACATAAATGGTTGACAAAGGAGACCCCTGGGTGCTTAAGATGTAGCATGCATCTAAATGAACATAAACCGTCCTAGTCAGTTAAGAATCCATAACAAATAAAGGCATCATAACCTGGGAAATGACTGAAAGGTGACATATCTATTTTTGGCAATGGTATAAACAAATGGGCTATGTTTCCTGTCTTCTTTTTTCAGATGGTCAGAGTGTACAAGGCTGGGATTCAACAGACATTGGATATTCTGTTTCTCGGTGACGGGAAAGAATTTGTGACCAGCAGTGATGTTGTCAGTCGAGACTCTGCAGATCGCACTCTAATTGCCTGGGACTGTGTGACTACTGCCAAAATCTCCAACCAGATATTCCACGTAAGAAACTCCACACTGTGCGTTATAGATTATTCGAATGTGTTGATTTTCTTCCAAAGCGATTTTAAATGTTCAACATTATTTTTCTTCAATGAGGAAAGATAAACATCAACTAATTAATAATTCACCCTTTTATATCAATATTTCATAAATTAATTATTCCTATTGTTCTCATATCTAGTTCCGCTTGCTAACATTTACACCAGAATTGGAACTTGGAATGTATAAGTCATTTAATGGAAAACAGATTGCGTGTACATTGATCTAGAGTACGTGTGCTCTAGAGATAAATGCATGATTAACGCAGTGTCTAGTGCTGATCTTCATCAATCTCTGTGCTTGCATTTTTGCAAATTAGGCAGGAGGTGCTACACTATCTCTACAAACTTGCAATTTGTAGGTTATTTTCCTGTTTGCTTGGCAAAGCGACACATACAGTATCTCTCGTTCACCCCACAGGGTCAGTTTCTTCTTTGGCTGGCAGGTTCTGACCCTGGCTGGAGTCAAGGCTGACTCCACCCTGCAGCCTAAACTGCTCACTAGTTAAAAACTCCCACATCTGTCATCAACTGATATGTTGTCCCAAGCATATGTTGTTAATTTCTCTGTGAATTTAAATACTCACGGGCAGAATGGCTCAACTGTAATCAATGATTCAGATGTTGGAACCATGCAACTCGGAGGCACATGTCCTTCAACAGAGCCCTTTTTTTATCCCAATAGCTAGTCATCCTCCATGGAGTGCTAAGATGCGGTCTATAGCTGCACTCTCCATTCTGATAATGACCTAGCCATTGAACTGCCTTGTTCAATAAGTTCAGTCCCTGCCCAGGTGCTGAATGCAGACACACCAATGAATCTCTCTAAAGGATCTCTTTGTAAAGGAGCTGATTTACATCTTGCTTCTAGCAGTGGGATTCCTAGGCCAGGATACAGCGCAACTTTCCACAAACCTGTGGAAAACATGTCATGCTTAACTAGCAATTTTAGTGTACCTTATTCAAGGAGAGTTATGCCCTCAGGCCTAAAGCAGGTCACTGAGTGTTTCGCGCCCATCTTGTGGGAAGTAGCGGAGGACTAGCCTCGTTGGATCTACAAGCTTTTCAGAAGTGGGTTATCGGCCAACAGCTGGACCCCACAAATGGCAATGTGTGCTTGTTTCATCAAGAGGTGCCCAGGCTTTATCTTGCTAGTGACACAAGGCTTTTCTAATGAAAGGGGTCTGCCTATTGTAGAGTGATGGTCAACATAGGTTGGGGTGCAGTGCACCACAGGGGGCATGTGGCTCCTGGAATAATATCCAAAAACAATAAATTGAAGGCAGTCCATCAGGCCCTGGAACCCACCTGGCCTCACCTTCTACTATCTCTAGGTTCCCTACCTTGGTCTTGCTCCATGTCATACATATAATGTGTTCTCTGCTCTCAACTCACCTGATCCAATTAATCAGCTAATTACCAGGCCTTCCTTAGTTGAAATGAGTGTGTTAGAGGAGTAAATAAGCTAGAGAGAGCTGCTTGTGGCTCCCGGACTGCCAGTAGAGCCTGGTTTCCAGTACTGCTTTTGCTAATGGTTGGAACATCCTGGAATCCTCCTTTCTCATGATGCCATCTGTTTTCTGATGGGGACCAGCCCCTTTTCTGGCAAATCACTCCACAAACCACATGATACTGCCACCCCCATGCTTCACAGTTGGGATGGTGTTCTTCAGATTAAAAGTTTAACACACTTTTCTCCATATGTAATACTGATTATTATAGCCAACTGTATTTTTTTTATTTTTTTTTAAGCTGACCAGAGAACAATAACACAAAAAGGCTAGCTCTTTGTCCTACTGATCACATGCAAACTTCTGTCTGGCTTTTTTATGCTGGTCATGGAGTTTTATGCAAACCACAAACACCTCAAATTTGCATTCATCAGAAGAACTAAATATATTCCGTTTTGCATATGGTGCAGGAGAGATACACCTGTCCTAGTCTGGCCATGCACCCACAGGAGGACTCCTTTGTTGCTCAGACCAATGGAAATTACATAGCACTCTTCTCAGCCCAGAAGCCATACCGGATGAACAAGAGGAGGAGATATGAAGGGCACAAGGTTAATAAGTTCTATTCTAAAATACTATTAAAACAAGATTAATACCATACATGTCCTTTCCTGCAAGATTTTCTGTCTTAGTCTTTATTCTTTCTATTAACGTCAGTTATTCAAATTGAAATGTAAACAAAATCAGAGTTGTGACTCATTTTGTCTATCTGTTTTTAAGCAAGTTAATCTTTATATGTTTTAGGTGGAAGGTTATGCAGTGCAATGCGAGTGGTCTTCAGATGGAACCATACTGGCGACAGGTAGTTCTACAGGCTCTCTGCACTTCTATGAGTTTCAGAGTGCACGGAGCTTGCTCACACTCCATGCTCATCAGCAGGCCTGTGTGTGTGTGTCTTACCACCCTGTAATACCTGCTATGGTTGCTACATGTGACTGGGGAGGGGAGATCAAGATATGGAACTGACAACCTTAAGGACTTCCCTTTGATATGGAAATGTATCCAAAGGCTCTGTATTTAAAAATATAATTACAAACATCTTCTAATGCAAGGTGGGTATATGAGCATGTACAAATGTCTACTCAGGAAGGTTGTCCTTGCCACTCTGGCCTCTGGCTTGGAATCTAGAGCTACATCTGGATTTCTGTAAAGCTGCTTTGTGGCAGTGTATTTTTAAAAGCTGCATGAAAGTTAAACTGAATTAACATTAAGACTCAAAAATGCTTCACATTTTCAAAAAAGTTTCACATATTTTCTCTTCCTTCTGGTCATAATTTATTAGTACCCCCTGATTAATGTTTCATGAAAATGAGAAAATGTTTTTGTAAAGACCTCCATGTAAGAAAATAGTCTTTTTCTGAGATAATTTGACATCTCTGATATGCTCTTCATCAATTACGATTCAGACCTGCAAAGTTTTCAGTCTTTTAACATGCGAGTGGACAAATCCCACTATTATTTTCAAAGAAATGACATACTTCTATTTGCACATGAAGAATTAACAGTTGCATGTACGCATTTAAAGAAAGCAAGCATGTTACAATTGTGCTGTCTCTCCCCTGTCAGAGACAAAACAACTTTAATCCTACAGCCCTCAGCAACAACATTAGGAAAGCTCTCTGATCATATGTTTTGGGACAGTAGGTCATGCATTAGGTTTTTTTTTCCTCAGTTTTTCTTCAGTTTATTTTAGTTTTTTAGGAAGATTGGGAAACCCGTTTGTGTTTCTCTTTCTCATTTCTAGTTGGATAAACCAACACCTTTATGCCTCTTTTTAACCTTGTTTAAACTTATTTCTAGATTAGCCATCATATTTTTTGTATGGCGTACATGTCTTGTAAAACAAACTGCCATACTGTTTACACAGTTGGTATGTTCACATAGAAATCAGAAATATTTAAATGCCAACATTTTTGTAAATAAAACACTTCACAACAAAAATTCACGTTGTTTTTAGTGTGAACGTCAACTCGCTTTTTAGCTAAATACACTCCTGTCTGAAAGTATTGGAACAACAAGTCCAGTTCTTTTGTTTTTGCTGAGCACTGAAGATATTTGGGTTTGAGTTTAAAAGATGAATATGAGACGAGAGATCAAAATTAGATATTTACATCTAGACGTGATAAACAACTTAGAACATGGCACCTTTTGTTTCAAACCACATTTTTCACATGACTGACAGGTGTTTCTTATTTCCAACTTAGGAAATGAGTAAATAAAATGAGTGAGTCCTTGACATTTTTAAGCTTTCTGTACTTCTTATACTACTATTTTTAAAAATGTTAATGGGAAAACTACATTAAATTTGTACAGTATATGCTACAAAAAGTTCCTAAACATTACCTCTATAAGAAATAGCGCTGTTGCTGATAAATGATGCCAACCGATAGGAAATATATAATGTTACATTTATTAACTTCATTGAGTTGCGCTGATAGCGAACACTTTCAGATAAACATATTAGTAGTCTACATAGAAAAATTCATAGTAAATACTTTTATGCATCAGGCCACAGAGAAAGGTGTTGCAGAAGTGGGTGGGCAGATTGGACACTTTTTTTTTTTTAATCACAACTTTTTTTGTTTCTTTCATCATTTTGGTGACTATTAAATCAGGCACATGTGGACATGCATTATGTACAATTTCGTACAGGTAAAAACTGAGCATTAAGACTGAGTAAGTTCCTAATCTGTGTTTATTTACTAAACAAACACATAAAAAAAAATGTAGAACCATGCATCAAGCAAACAACTGACATATCTGAGGTAGAACAGGACTGGGAAATTTTAGCAGGTAAGCACAAGTGGGTTCAAAATAAACAACTGAATACGTTTTCTAACATTGACTAAAGACCAGTGGTTGATATCCGACTACAAAGATAAGTTGATGTTGCCAGTTTATTAGGTATATCTACCTTTTACTTATAGTCACTGGCCATTTTATCTACTTGGATTGTCAGTAATATCAAGCTAAAAATCTGAAAATCTTACTCGGTGGTAACTGCAAAAAGCAGTTATAGGTAAAAAAAACAAAAAAAAAACATTAAAATATAGATAGTTCAGGTTTAGAGTCAATGTTTTGTGCATAATTTGTAAACTTAACCACAACACTCCGATGTGGATCTTAGCCAGTTCATTAGTCCTTTACGTTCGTAATAGCCATACAAAAGGTACCTTGTAGCTCCTTGTGGACACCTGACCATCACAACCACGTGTGCATTTTAAACATCCCATTCCAGATTTCGTCCCCGTTTGCTTTATAATAACCTCTAGTCTTCTTTGAAGGCTTTTCACTAGATTTTGGAGCATGATTGAGGGGATTTGGGTTCATTCAGCCACAAAAGCATTAGTGAGATCAGGGACTAATGCTGGCTGAGGAGGTCTGGAGTGCAGTTGGTGTTTCAATTTCTCCCAAAGGAGGTGTTCAGTGTGGTTGAGGTCGGGGTTCAGCGCAGGCCACTTGAGTTATTAGAATACAACCTTAGTGCACAGGTGCATTATCATGCTGGAACACGTTTGGGCTACAACATGCAAAGACATCCTATACAATAGTGTGCTTCCAACATTGTTGCAAAAGTTTGAGGGAAACCCACATATGGATGTGATGGTCAGGTGTCCACAAACCTTTGGCCATATAGTGTGCATATATTGGCTAATCAAAACAATTTGTTTAAGGGTCTTAGTACGTTATTTCAGAATGCACCAGATGTATTTTTTAAAATTTGACTCTGTTTTTTTTATTCATATGGAGTAAAGATTTTTTTTTCTATATGTATAAATGTAGCTAAAATATAGGTATTCTTAGGTTGGTAAATGGTTACATTTTCTACCTGAATTTGACTTTGGGGAAAAATGGCCAATAAGTCTACAAAAATATCTACAAGATAGGTATACCTAATAAACTGGCAAATGAGTGCAAATTATATCTGATGCTGAAAAATGGAGGAGTGCTCTTTGGAAGGACTACAGTATCCATTTTACAAACCAAGTCCACGCTGGGCTTATTGGGTCATGCTAAGTTTTGGACTTTTTTTTCCAAGGTAAGTCTTTATTCTGAATGTTGCACACATTTATATTAATAAAACTATTTACTATTAATTAGTAGTAGGGTCAAGAAGGTAACAGCTCATGCTATCTACTACTCCTCCTCATTCAACGTGGATCAATATAAATACAGCAGGTTATAAATGCTAATAATAATTAAAATAAATAATAATAATTAACTGGAATGAATGTAAAGACATAAAACTTTTAATCTAATGATTTTTTGGGAAACTGGGGAAAAGTTTTTTTTTTTCTGGCACACAGAGATATAGTGAATGCAGTTGTATAAATTGCATGTTGTAAACAGTCTCTAGTGGTTTAAAATAAGTTTCTCATTAGGATTAATAAGGATTTTGTAGACTTCTGTTCATTTCAAGGAACAGAACGCAAAAATTCACGTGAAATATGTACTAGATGCTTATTTTTCAAAATACCTTAATTTACCAAGGCATTGTAAGAATGCTCCATGCAAATATTTCAAGACGTGCTTTTAAAGCATAGGCCTTTAACCTAGGTTTAGGTAATGCCCTTTTGCCACAATTTTTTTGCTCTACAGTTTCAGATGTGATGCAGTTAGGCAGGGTTTTTATAACTTTTAAAACTATGTAATTGCTTGGCATAGACATGCTAGTAGCTTAACTACAGCAAAATGTGTCTGGGATCATTGTGAATCAACTTGAAGACTAGAGCCTTACTGAGTACTTTCTGTAAATACTACATTTTAAAACACATTTATGACATTTTTATTAGGGCCAATTAACAGCCTAAAATGTTTGAAACTAATTGAAGGGAATCGGTTAAGCAGGTAGAATATGTAAATGTGAAATTTAGCCTAAATTCTAAAATGTTAGTATTATACAGTATGATGAATTTGTAATGAGGTATTTCAAATGCTAATGCTCTACATAACACTGCCCCCTTGTCTTTCCAACACTTTTAAAGCCAACCACTTACCACACCCTAAAGCTAGGTTTTTCAGAATGCAGCCAGGTGAGTCAGTGGTGAGGGTTTAATTATAGACAAATGACTCAATTAAGCAGTGTTCCATACAGTTGAGCTTTGGTGAGACTGTCCTTTCTACTGAGTCCTGTGCTTGTGAATTTTTGGTGCTGTGGAGAAGTCTTCCTCTGTGGCCCTGGACTTTGAAGCTGGTAGTGCCGCAAATTAGAAGCCTCCAGTGGAGTTTGGTGTAATGACTCAGTTGAGCTGTTGGGGCTTACATCCACATATTCTTTGTTCACATTTCCCACAGTGCTCTGATTGTCTTTTGAGATTCCAGCATGAAAGAGGCTGCTCTTAGACTCCTGAATGCTGTTATTTGACTGGTACATTGGTCCTTTTTCAGTCTTACATAAGCCCAGACTGTGCTTGGGGCTTGGTGCCAAGCTGGAGCCAGGCGAGGCAGAGAAGAAGGAATCTGGCATACCTGTGTAGAAAGCATTGTCTCCTTTCTGGAAACTGCTGTATAAGGGTCCTAGTTTGATCTTGGAAGGGTCAATTGCAAAGTGCTGCTCAGAGAAACTGTAGGGGGAAACATGGCCAGGATTGCAATATGAAAAGCTGTTGATGTCCTCCACACTCAGATGCCTCCAGCGCCCCATTAGCTCCTCCTCAGGAATATGGATGGTGCTGCAGCTGTCTTTTTGCACTCTTGAAGAGCCCATGCTGTAGGAGGAAGTGGGTCTCGGTGAAGGGTATGGCTCGCTGTAGCAGGACGCTGTTCGCATATAGACTGGGGAGTTGTCCTTTTGTGGGCTGGAGGTCACATGTTGGAAGCTGAGCGACTTGGGAAAACTGGGGCTGTCTTTGTCATATGAGGATGTGCTCTTACACTCGTAATCACCATCCCGCCAGTCCATGTATAGAGCCAGGTGAGGGGAGGAAAGGGTGCTGCTGCGAGCAAGGCCCTTCTCATCTGAAGCCACACTAAAGCTAGAGTAAGAGCTAGAGGCTGGTGTGGACACTGCTGCGAATTCCTGGAGAGCCACATCGTTGTGGGAATACTGGGAGTGGAAGTTGTAATCCTCCAGGTTGCTGTTTGTAGAGTTCCGGGTTTGGAGAATGCTGGTGTTCCTGGCATGGAGGTCCACACTCTTCCGACGCCCCTGCCCACGATCCTGTCGCCTCTCATCCGTGGGACAATATAGTGCTGTGTCACTGCAGTATAGGTCAGAAGATTTGTATACAATATGGTGTTGGAGAGTATCAACACTGTTCATTTCGTTGTTTGTCAGAAAGTCTGGGTCTTGAGGCTGTGGGCTAGGTGAGCGTGTGACTGGGCAGCTACTACCTGGCTCAGGCTTCTCCAGTACTTTGGCAATGACTGTGGACGCAGCATCAGAGTAAGGTGAGTGGCACAGGCCCTTGCCCCTCCCATGCCCATGATTCTCCATGTGAGAACTTGCTTTCTCTTGAAAGTCAGTGGGCAGCTGAGAGAGGCACATAGAGGATTAGGGAGGGAAAAAAGAAATTGTAAAGTTTATTAATAGTAATGAAATAGGACACATGACAATCAGGTGTGTTAAGCAAGTATTAACCATGCAACACAGAAGCAGGGAACCAGAGTTAGGAAATATAACTGCTAAATATATAACTGCCATAAACACTTTTATTAACAGATACGCTACAGTGTCTGAACGTACTTATTGTCAGCATGGATATGCATGCTGGATGTCAAAACAGTTTCTGGTACAGTACTCCACTAATCCACAAGTCCATTCACAATGGACAGTGGATTCACAAAACTAAAGGGTCTGTCAGTGCTCGTCACGTTTCCCTAAATTTCCCACAATTTCCCACTCTGTTTCAAAAGCCACTGCGCTCCACCTGTTTTGTTCCTTGCTGTCATCATTTTAGCATTATGCTGATTTACAGACCTTTGTTCTTTTGAAGCAGCATGTTGTTGAAATGCCAACAGTTTCTCTTTCAGAAATTCATTCCATTTTGTTTTCTCTGGTACGTCAGTGCATCTATGTTGGTCTCATCAAACCTAGTACCAGATCAACATCAAAGGCAGTTTCCTACATTTAAATTACTCTAGCATGCATACTCCAAATCAAAATATAATTGTTGAAGGAGAAAAAGATAGCCTTGTCATTACTTCGGGTAAAAAAAATTACTTATTAAAAACAAAATACCATAATTTTCTTGTAGTCTGGGCTATTATTAAAACAATTTTCCTCTTAAGAAGGATATGCAGGCAAGCCTGAAGCACAAGCATATGCTCATTTATCTCATTGCATTTATAATTACTCTCTTATAATTGCTACCCTGAAAAAAAAAAAAAACTTCTAGGCATAATGCAAGTCAGTTCAGAAGAATGACATATACCCGTATTGTGAAAGCCTTTTATTGTGTCTTGTATGGCAGGTTGGGTGAAAAATAGAGCAAGAAGTTGAATTACCTTGGACTGCTTCTGTGCTCTGTAATGGGATTTTCCACACTGCAGGAGTTGAGCTGCACTGTTGCAGTCCTTCTTGTACAGGTCCTGTGGGAAAGCGGCACGTCAGTATGGTGTCCTAGCAACGGTGCTTTCTCGGAATATTAAATATAAGCTTAATTCTATGTTTATGAAACATGCAGTTCTGACTAGTCACTGAGCAGTGTGATGTTTTACACCTATTTACAATTTGCTGTTACCTGAGATTTTCACTCTGTTGACTAAAATAATTCCAACCATAAGATTTTCTCCAGTACATATTCATGAAGTGGCATCCATATACATATTAGCTTCACATGTTACAAGGGCGATCAAGGGTGTCCTTCTGTACGGAGTTTGCATGTTCTCCCTCTGCATGCGTGGGTTTCCTCTGGGTACTCTGGTTTCCTCCCACAGTCCAAAGACATTTGGATTATGTCAAGTGGCTACTCTAAATTGCCTACAGGTGTAAATATAAGAGTGAATGGTTGTTTGTCTCTGTGTTAGCCCTGTGATGGATTGGCAACTTGTTCAGGGTGTATTGTATCAACCTTGTGCCCGAAGCTTCCCCGTGATCCGCAATAGATAAGCGGTATAGAAAATGAAACACACAGAATATTTGTAAAGCCTTGTATTCCAGCATTGAGAATTTATACCACTGCACTATTGAACTCTTGCTTCAGAATGGTCAGAAATTAGGTGATATGACTTTTGGCAAAAATCCCAGTTCAAACCAAAACTGACCAGAACTAGATCTAAGGCACTACTTCCAGGTACAGACAGTTGTATACACTGCCTCAACAGCATGTAAGCTGGTGGTTGGTATACCTGACCATCACAAAGTTGTTTGACCATACCATGATATGGTGGTGGTAGATTCTCAATTAATGTAACACTGATGACTTGTGTAGATGTTTCAGCGTTAGGAGCATTTTACCGGGTTTACCGAAACAATGAGTCATGATATAAGAGGCACGCATCTCAAGAACACCCACAGTGCCAGAGAGAGGCCGAAGGCTAGACAATGTGGAAAACCTCAAAGGAATACTTACCCAGCTGTGGACAAAGAGGTGAGTACTGTAATGAGTAACGGTTTGTAGGTTACTGGGAGGAATGATGAGAGAACTGGCATGTGTATGAGGCATTAAAAAAGGGAATGATGGCTGTTTAACAATGGTATTTACATGAAATGCTATGTCGTAGTGTCACATTGTGACTTTGTTGAAGGAAGTAACATTCACACATGCACAAGAAGGTATCCAGCTGATTTATAGTATGGGTGATATAGAACCATATTTATACCATTACACCATTACCATTATCTAAACAGTACTCCTTGTCTTTAATGTTGTAAATAATAAAAACACACTGCAGATCCTGGTTAATTATGCAAGATTTATTAAAATAGATTGCGTTATTCACTAACACATTCAAGTGCAGAGTGGAGTGGCTGGACTGGAGGTCAGGACTGCATCCACAAGACAAGGTCAGTGGTCCAAGAAAACATTGTGTTTCCATGTTACCTGCATATGAGAAAGGGCTAGTGGAGGACAGGAGACACAGAGAGAGCACATGGTGAATAAAAAGAAAGATTATAGACAAAAGTGTTTTTCCCAGCTATTTTCTTGTGTTCTCTAACTTAGACTTCTGTAGCTTGCTTTCATTGTTCAGTTTATTCCTGGCAGCTGCTTTCATGTCTTTTATATCAATTTAATGGAATTTTGTTAAAATGCAAGACAACACACCATATACCAAACACAGATCAAAAACAAATGAAAAGCTTTTGAGCACAAGGTAAAAAAAAAAAGAAAAAAAAAGTGATTGGCATAACAACATCTGGCCTCCTCATGAACTTTCCAAAATAAATTCTAATACCTTTTATAGCCAGCTTGTTGATAATATTCTTAATGTCCCTCATCTTATCAAGCAGATTCTTCTCTATGCCTCAGTGACATAAAAAATTGTCAGCTTGTGTGCACAAAGTAAGTGAAGAAATTGGCATATAAAGGTGAGACACTAAATTTCCTAGTCTGGAAAAACCTAGTCAAAATTGTGTTAGGCTCATTTTGGGACTAGGTTTTGCCTTTTAATTAGCCACACTAACATTTCAAAAAGTCCCACAACATTCCATGATATTGATCTGGAAGTACTTAGTACGTCAAACAGTTAGATACTTCTGGTCAGAAAAAAACTTGGATTAAAGGAGAAGACCTATGCATGACTATCATTCTACAGCCATAAGTTTACCTCTTAAATGTATGGATTATTTCATAAATAATTGCTTTTTGAATGGAATATTAATGTAAGTGTCATATCGCCTCCACCTGTGTCCCAGCGCTCAATGGACTCAGTTTCCTGGCAGTCTCAGTTGCCTGCAAACATACCTCTGCACTTCCTAGGTCTCAGGCTCCTCATTATTGATTTCACCTGTTTTGAGTTGTTGTAGTTATTTAAACTGCTTTTTTTCCTTTGTTTGTGACACCATGCTTGTGCTTATCATACTCTATACTTATGCGTGATACTTGTGTTCTCACAGATTCTGCCTAGCTCCAGGTTTCAATCACACTGTTCCCGGTTCTGACTACTAGCTAACGAGCTTTGACTTTCATCTTTGTATTGCCTTAAATATACCCGTTTGCAAGTGTTTTGACCACAGCCAGTTTTTAACCTTACCTCTGCTGAACCTGTGATATACCTGTGATATACCTGTTTTTTGGCCTTTGCCTGTTTTTTTTTTAACTGTGCATTTTGTCTTGCGAGTTGGACTGTGTTTGCTGACTATTTTATTAAACCTCCCTTTTGTGTTTACATCCACCTCCTGCCTCCTCACTTGACAGTAAGAACATAAATTTCTTTCATTTTTCACTATAAACTTGATTGAACAAACTTCTGGGCTTTTGTTTTTAAAAGGTTTAACACTGAATGGAAGATTTGGTCATGTAAAACCTAGTAAGTCCTATTGTAAACAAATAAACAATGAAAATAATATGTTTTAACAAAAAAATAATAAAATGTTCATGTGCCTTATAAAGTACCTCCCATACAATTGATAATTCTGCTATAATATCAATAATTCAATTTAATGGAACTTTATCCCAGGATTGAGTTTTTTCTTTCTTTTTTTTTTTCCCTCAAAATGACTTATTTGAACTAAACCATGCTTTTGAACAAGAAAGACTCACATTACCACAAAAAATGATCAAAGTCTGCATATTGACTCTTACCATGGACTGTAAATGCATTTACTCTTCCCTTCTTATAGCTTTCTGATTTGCTCATCATGTCCTTTCACACAGTGTTGAAGTCTAACCATGGCTGAATATTGTTTGTCTGAATTCTGAAATGACAATATCATGGCTGTTATAATATCTCTGCGTTTAATATAGTTAGATGGTTACATTAACCTCTTAAATAAATTCTTGGCCTAATATTTAAAGCAAATAATAATCTTAAATCATATTACACCGCACAACAATTTTTTTTTTTAAAGTCTTGCTTCCTGAAACGTTTTTGCTGATTGTGACCGGTACCTACTGTTCATGCACAAATATAGTGTTGGTTTTCCCGCATAGGAACTCTGAGAAATAGACATTTATATGTTTACTGACAATAACGTATTTAGTCACGTTTATGTTTCGCTGTTAAATTCAACAGAATTAAAAGTGTTTTGTTCCAGATTTTCTTTTGTATTCAATGTCTGGTGCATCACGTTGCAGTGTCCAACAGCAGTCAGCAAGCATTGACGGAT
>JAQQZX010000005.1:24217568-24231155 GCA_030068355.1 Notoglanidium maculatum | reverse complement strand
CAGAACAGCTTCCAACCTGGCCTGATTCCATGCTGGACATGCCCAGGCTGCACAAACCATTGTTGATAAGTCACTTATGGGAGCGAAAAATGTTTGGATATAAATATAAGAAAAAATCATGACAAAACTGAAGATTTCTCTGGAACGGTATGTGATAGGTAAATTTTGTTGAACAGTGTTGAACACTGAAACAGTGTTCAAGAATCAAAAACTTTGGTGTGCAGTGTTATTTATACTATTACATATTTTCATTTAAGGTATAAAAAGAAAAAGAAACAAAAAGACAGAAAAAAACTAATTATAGCAGATGTTTCTTCACTCACTTATCATCTGAGGATGAATTTCTCTCTTTTTTTTGCCTGTCATTTATATAATTGGTTTCTTTCCCTTAAGCAGTTCTCTCTTCACAATAATCTGCTCCAGTTCTAATGGGAAAGAACATTAAAATACGGCTATGCAGCCTTCATGCTAAAAGGGCTGTTATGTTCACTACCTAGCATGCTACATAATTATTTGTAGGCAACAACTCTGCTTTTACCAAAGGGGAATTCAAATATTCTCCTATTTGCAAATTTTGACCATGGGGAGATAAAATGTCATAACTATATATGTGTTATTCCTCTAACTTACAACTGGTAACACACACATCTGTTACATGTAAGCCATAACACAACTGTTAACCAAACCTTTAGTTTAATAAGGTACCTAGTATATGGGATACAGAAAGAATAAGCAAAATGTTATCTTACCTGATATTTAGTTTTTATGCTGGATGGAGGGAGACTGGAGATCCTCTGTCACTGCCATTTCCCCATGTGAAATACGTTTTTACAAAGATTCTCCATGAGCCAACTGTACTCAACTTGAAATTATTAACAACGCCGACATCTCAGCAGTTCTAAAGCTGACAATCTCTCTTGTATATAAAATTTTTCTTTTTTTTATTATTGTTCTGAATTCTGACTAAACAATTTTCCAAATTCTGAGGTTATTCATTAAAGAGTTATACTGGAAACTGGGCAGGATATATTTTAAACAACAAATATTCCACACAGATATACAGTGGAGATGAAAATTAGAGAACAATTCATAAATACTTAATTTTTTTCTCAAATGTTGGCAACCTTCATCGCGCAAACTTTGGTGGAATGTTAGCTATGGGTCACTGTTCTTCTAGGATGTTTTTCCAAGATAACCAAGGCAATTCAACAAAAACCTTTATATTGTGGAAAATACAGCAATCAAAATTAGAGAACATTGAGCACTGTAGCAGATAAGAAGCTTACAAATGGAATTTTTGATGGTTACAGCTTTCAAAAATTTGTAGAAAGTGTAGAGGCACTTGCTTTGAATGACTCAGCACATTTACACCATTCCACTCTTGTTCTAGTCTCTTCCAGAGACTGGTAACTGTAGTATGTTTTATAAGTCATAATATTGTCTCCAATGATCTTTCAGATATTCTTTATTGGGTTCAGATCAGGACTCTGGGCTGGACATTTCATTATTTTAGTGTTCTCAGCTTCAAAGGAGTTCTTTACCCATTCTGCAGTGTGACAAGGAGCATTGTTTTGCATAAAAATTTCAGGCTAATCAGAAGATGCTTGCCGCGAAGGAATCGCTTGTTGCTGAAGGGGGTTCTGATTACAATAGCATTCACCTTATCATGTAGCTACATAAGAGGCCCAACTCCTGCTGCAGAAAACATTTCCCAAACCATGATGCTTCCTCTTCCAAATTTAACCGATTTCCTCACACACTCTGGGTTCAGTTTTTCCCCAGTTCGATGCTGAATATAATTTTTCCCATCTGACCCAACTAAATTAAACTTCCCCTCATCACTAAAGTGAACTTTGGACCAGTTCTCTTCTGTCCACACAACATGCTCCTCAACAAAAGAAAGTCTAGCCTTTTGATTCTTTCTGTTAACAAAAAGCTTGGTCAATGTGGAGCAGGCTTTCTACTTCTACTCTAGTGTAAACTCTCTCTGACAGTGAGACACTGCCAAGACAGAACCTTGCCCCGTTCGGCACCGAATTGGAAAGCAATTCCAGCTGCAGTGTTGAATTATTTCCCCATCAAGGGTGTCTGTATCACCCTGTTCTCTCATGCATTTGTCTTAAGTGGACGACCAGCAATTAGTGTCATTGTGAAGTTTAAATATTCTAGAAATCATGCTCTTGGAATAACCAACTTCACTGAAAGAGTCATCCCATCAACCTTCATCTAAACTATTGTTGTCACAGGGTTTCAGTCACCTTGGAGTGGCTTGGCATCTTGGAAATTTAACAAGTTCTGCCAGATAAATAAGGTTTATAAGATCATAAGGAAATTAGCTCTAGGTTTCAGATTAGCACCAATAACTGTGAAATATCCTAAAGTATTCTCTAACTTTGTTCACAGTTCTTCACCTTAATTTCTCATTAAGTTTTTAAAATTGAACTACGCTTCAACTTCATCCCTTCTATGTTAGTGTTAGGGTAATATGTTTAATATGTTCACTGCCTCCGAAATATATCTCCATTGCAAATTGGAGTTTAATTCATAGTATTGTATTCATAGAGCAGAGCTTATCATCTCATTTGATGTCATCTTTTTAAAAAATGCAAAAATCTGAAGTAGTACAGATAATATGAAGTCCGTGGGTTTCGGGGTACCGTCCATCCATCCATTATCTATACCGCTTATCCCTTAAGGGTCATAGACAGCGTTGCCAACTCTCACGCATATGGTGTGACACTCACACTTTCAGCATCAATCTCACATGCTCATGCCTGGAATCTCATGCCAAAACTCTTCCCATTATATATTTTAATCTGTTCACTCTTATATGCTGTTGATCACTAGATTATACCATCCATCCATCCATCCATTATCTATACCGCTTTATCCGTCTGGGTCACGGGGGAAGCTGGAGCCAATCTCAGCAGACTTCGGGGCGAGAGGCAGGATATACCAGAGAATATTATTTCTGAAGGACAGGAAACAAGCCTTGACTGTAGGAGGGTTCTTACTAGACCGACTGCATTGACTCAGGAAATGTCTGCCTAGTATTTTACAACATTTTCAATGCAGTTTTCTCTGACTGTTGATTTGCTGAAAATCTTTTTGTCCATTACATCTATTGTGTGTGGAAAGATCAGAGAAGTTCAAAGCAAGCTGGACTGAGCCGATTGAACAGACTTGTGCTGTTGAAAAAATTGGACGATAAGGCAAGCAAATGGCCTAATCATTCTAATTGTGTAATGTAACAGTGGTGACATTCAACTGTGTTTCACACTATTGCCTCATAAAGCCATTTTATTAATTTATTTGGATAGCAAAGCATGACTTTTAAGCAGGTTTAACATTAGCTATCTTGCCATAACCTAGCTAGCTTGGCTACTTTAAAGAAGGGTTAGGGGATAAACCAGAGAATACATTTTTAAAAGAAAATAAAAAATGTGGAAAAAATGTGACTGGTGCGAACAAAAGTAAGAAAAAGTAAGTTACATGCAAATAAGTGTGCATGCATACTGCATGCATGTGTAGGGAGACATGATGTCTCAAATTGAAAATCTCACTCCAGCCAACTGACCAACATTGTGAACCCTGGTCATAGGGAAGCTGGAGCCAATCCCCGCTGACTTCAGGCAAGAGGCGGGGTATACCCTTGGCAGGTCTCCAATCTATCGCTGGGCTATTACAGAGATGAACCACCATTCACACTCACATTCACACTTATGGGCAGTTTACAGTAGCCAGTTGACCTAATCTGTGGGCTGTGGCAGGAAACCGGAGCATCCGGAGAAAACCCACGTAGGCACGGGGAGAACATGCAAACTCCACACAGAATGGCCCCAGTTGTCTGGCATTTTCAAATCCAGACCCTTCTTGCTGTGAGGCGACAGTGCTGCACCACCGTGCTGCCAGAGGGGTATCATATATTATTTTTCTTTTGTATTGTTCCAATCCTACTCTGAAGTTAAACTAAGTCACGTACCACATACAGCAGACCAGAATTCTTTACACAATGAAATGTTATCCTCTGAGCTGAATCCATTCCTCAGTTATTTGGTCACTTAAATTTTATTCCCACTGGGGCCCTGTACCCTAGACATCTGTAATCTGCACTCAACATATCCAGCCTCTGACCTCAATCTTTCTTATGGTACCCTCCAGACTATTATCACTATCTCATACAGTCTCTCTACTGTCAATCCCCTTGGTGTTTATTTAGAGTGAGAGTGAGCTGCATTTCTTTTCAAAGGGTGGCTTAGGACACAGGTTGGTCTAGACATATAGTAATAAAGTGAAGTGTGACCAAGAATTAATGAGTTTTTAAAAAAGCCTTTTGTCATTCCATGGTCTCATGATTCTTATAAAAATATGCACATATGAAAACTCATGAATAGTTAATCCTAGTAGAAGGGTTTAATGGTCATAGTTTTCTCTTGACTTTATTTGTACTAAATTAACTGACCTTTGCTTTTTACAACCCCAATTCCAAATAAGTTGGGACACTGTGTAAAACATAACTAAAAACAGAATGCAGTGATTTTCAAATCATTTTTGATCGATATTCAATTGAATATAACACAAAAACAGGATATTTAATGTTCAAACTGATAAACTTTATTATTTTATGTAACTATACTGTATTTGATGCCTGCAACATGTTCCAAAAAGGTTGTGACAGGGGCATGTTTACCAACATGTTACCTTTTTTTTATCACTTGGTAAGCATTTGGAAACTGAGGTCACTAACTGTTGAAGTTTTGGGAGTGACCTCCTATTTTATTCTTTCTTGATACACGACTTCAGTTGCTCAGCAGTCCGGAGTCTCCATTGTATTTTGTGCTTCATAATGCACCACACACAGGTCTTGACTGCAGGAAGGCAAGTCTAGTGCCCACACACTTGTACCATGAAGTCATGCTGTTGTAACAAGTGCAGAATGTGGCTTGGCCTTAGGAATAAACAAGGATGTCACTGAAAAAGACTTCATCTGGATGGCAGCATATACAGGCTCCAAAACATGTACGTACCTTCCACTGTCAATGGTGCCTTCACAAATATGCAAGTTACCAATGACATGGGCATTAACACAACCCCATATCCCTGCTATGGGCATTAACACAACCCCATACCCCTGCTATGGGCATTAACACAACCCCATACCCCTGCCATGGGCATTAACACAATCCCATACCCCTGACATGGGCATTAACACAACCCCATACCTCTGCCATGGGCATTAACACAACCCCATACCCCTGACATGGGCATTAACACAACCCCATACTTCTGCCATACAGATGTTGGCTTTTGATCTTTTGATCTGCACTGGTAACAATCTGGATGGTCTTTTTCATCTTTAGCGTGCATGACACAACTTCCATGATTTCCGAAAACAGTTTGAAATGTGGACTCGTCAGACCACAGCACACTTTTCCAATTTGTTCCAGTCCATCTCAGATGAGCTTGGTGCTAGAGAAGTCAGCAATGTTTCTGGATGTTGTTGATCAATGTGTTCCTGAGCCCATGCAATAATGTCCTTTATACAGTGTTGGTTTTTAATGTGGTGCCACCTGAGGGATCAAAGGTCATGGGCATTCAATGTTGGTTTTCTGCCTTGCCCCTCACATGCAAAATATTCTCTGAATCTTTTGGTGATCTTATGGATTGTAGATGGTGAAATCCCTAAATTTCTTGTAATTCTATGTTGAGAAATTGTATGTTGGTGAACCTTGCCCCATCCTTGCTTGTTAATGATGTCCTTTCATACACAATCATGATACTATCAACTGCTACCAATTAACCTGTTTACCTGTGGAATGTTCCAAACAGGTGGTTTTTGACTATTCCACAACTTTCCCAGTCTTTTGTTACCCCAGTCCCAACTTTTTTGGAACATTTTGCTAACATCAAATTTAGAATAAGTATATATTTACAATAAACAGTAAAGTTTATCAATCTGAACAGTAAATATCTTGTCTCTTATATTGTATTCAATTAAATATAAGTCAAAAAGGACTGACAAATCCTTGCATTTTGTTTTTGGTATGTTTTACACAATTTTTTTAGAATCTGAGTTGTAAAGCACCAAGGTCAGATTATTGGGTACACTAGGCCAAGAAATAAGAATAACATCCATTGAAAAAACCTTTTGGGAACGTTAGTAAGATATGAACAAAACATAAGACAATGATTTTTAAAAAATATTTCTTTAAATTAATATTTTAATTGCTTTGTGAAAAGGTAGGTATGTAGTCTTTGTTTTAAGACAGGCAGTGAGCAGACATGGGAAGTTCAATCCCTCAAATGGGTGCCAGGACAGAGAAGAACCTTGATGCATGTCTTCCTTGTATGCGGAGAGGTGGTGGGACCAAATGAGCAGTTTAAGGTAGGTAGGCACTGGCTCATTTTGTAGACAAGCATCAATGTTTTAAATTTGATGCAGGCAGCTACAAGAAGTCAGTGGACGGAGCACAGCAATGGGGTGCTCAAGAATACGGCTCCATTCTGGATCAGTTGCAGAGGCAGGATGGTGTGCAGGGGCTTAACTGCTAGGAGAGTGTTGCAGTAGTCCAGTTTTGAAATGACCAGGAACTGAACAAGTGCCTGAGTGGCCTCTATGGATAGAAATGGCCAGATCCCCCTAATGTTATAAAGGAGAAATGTGCATGAACGTGACAGTCTGTTGTCCTCAATCACCCTAAGGTTGGTGCAGTGACGGATTGTGAGATCTGAGAGTTGTCCAGAAAGATTACAAGATCTTGACATGGGGATACATCTCTGGGGATGTACAGCAGCTCAGTCTTTTTGGGATTTAGTTTGAGCTGATGAGCTGCCATTCATGAGGAGATGTTTGTCAGACATTCTCCATCATGCAATCCATGCAGAAACATGAATGTCTGAGAGTGTAAAAGAGAGGATGAGTTGAGTGTCATCAGTATAGCAGTGATATGAAAACCCATGTGAGGATATGATCTCACCAAAAAAAATGGGTATAGAGGGAAAACAGAAGAGGCCTTAAAACTGAGCCTTGAAGAACATTAGTGGAGCATCTGCATGCAGCAGATGTGGATCCCCTCTATGTCACTTGATATGACCTCCAGTTAAGAAGCAACCTTTGACAGGTGTCCTTTTCTGCACAGTGGTTGAGTGTGTTTTGGGAATACTGGGGACATGTGGATTTTAAACAATAAATCTGAAAATATACATTGAGTCTCTGGACCATACAAAGATGTTTCATGTTTATGTTCATTGTTTAGTGCTGTTTTGTTAGCATTCTTATAGTGAAAACTCCATTTGCACCAGTTTTATGCGCAGAGTTAATAATTAAAATAATTATAATAAATGACTTACATTGTCTTCTCTGAGCTTTTTAATAGTGATTTTGGCCTCCATTAAATGATTATTGAGTACGAAGATTTCTCGATTGAGTGTCCTTTTCTCCTCTTCATATTGCTGTGTCTAAATGAAGAATAAAATGAGTAATGAAAGTTATGTAAAAGCACAATCTCTACTTTATATCAATTCAATATTGCTATTTTTGCTAAAGGCCATGGTGACCTGCAGCTAATACTTTTGACTGAGGTGTCTATTTAATTTCTTCATCCATAAAAATCAATTATAATCACATGCTCCCAGTTTCTAAATGCCATGAACTACAGTATATTTTTAAAGTATTTAACAACATGGTTATAATTGTGTTACAAAAGTCTTATAATATATGAATGTATTTATATAGTCATGATAGTACAGTATATTTATTACTCAAGCATGGGGGATCTAACCAACAATAAAAATCTCTTTATTTCCTTTTACATTGCCTCATATCACATTTTTGAGGAAACTGTTCAACAGGTCAGGTTTGACTGCCTCATCTCCTGTGTTCTTCTGACATTCTTGTAAGTAAGGGCATTAGTTTGCATGCTTGGCATAAAAATGAACAGATAAACTGAATTCTTACTTTTATGAAATGTTAACACTTCTCTGTCAAGGTAATGGGGAGTCAAATCTGCTTCATAATTATATACAATCTGCATTTCCTATGTAATTTTCCAATCAGATTTTTACAATAATTGTTGTACAGTACAGCGGCTAGTAAGGACTGATGTAGAACAGTGAATTTAAGGTACAAGCCCACACTTGGAACATTGTTGACTTAAATACTTGTTAACCATTTAAGGCTATAAGTAATGTCACAAATTATGTCATTTTTAATACTTGGTTGCAAATGTTTTGCAGTCAATGCCTAGTTGATGCTGGGTGATGCTTTGACCTGCAATTTAACTTCACTTTTTCTTGAGGTGTTTTGCCTTCAGAAAGTGAATGCATGCATTGCTTTCAAAGTATGTTTTGGGTCATTGTCCATCTGCACTGTGAAGAACCATCCAATGAGTTTTGAAGTATGAGGTGGTATATGAGGCGGCATGCATAGGATCATTAGCAATTTCTTCCCTTCTTCTTACTCCTTCTCCCATCATTTTGGTGCAAGTTGATCTTGGTGCCATCAGTCCATAGAATGTTATTACAGAACTGAATAGGATTTTTTTCCAAATGATTTTACAAAACTCTAATCTGGTTTTCCCATTTTTAAGAGCAGCAGATTCAAAAATGAAAATGCCACACTTGAAATCAGGTCTAGACCTTTTATCTGCTTTTGTAAGTGAAATAATGAGAGAATAACACACCAATTACTATAGGGACAGTCTCTTGAGTGGCTTTTGTGGGTGCTTGTATGCTTGTGGTCAGTCAGTTCCCAAATCCCCTGAGAAGCAATTAGTTCCAAGTTGTGGTCCAAATATTGTTCAAAACAACATCTAATTATTTCAAAAACACACAATAACATGACAACAATTACATAATATCTGTGAGAATGGTTTTGAAAGAACTGTCATCTGAGCAGACTTCATAACATTGCATTGTTGCCACATCTCTGTTGCTTCTGACTACTTTTGAACTGAGCAACTTGTTTTTATTGTTGTCTCATTCAGATTATGTTCCTTTTAAATATTACAAAGCATTTTGTATTATAAAAAGCAGTGTATATGGTTTAAAAGGTTTGTAGAGCAGACAGTGCAACCTTATCCAAACTGAACAAATAATGCTATGAATGTAACTATGGCTAAATTAACTTGGAATAACCATCAGTGAGCATCACCTGGATTCCCGAATAAAGTGACATGGTCATGGTAGGGCCCGACTATCTAGCCTGTCACTAGGCCATGGTGATGATACAACACATAGTAGGCCAGCCTCTGCTCGGACCGGGGGGCCCTTTGTGTCTTATGAGATGGATTATTGGCCACAGTTTGTTTGTGGAATGCTGCAAGGTCAGTTTGACTGATTCTCAGTGACCTTTGCCAGGAATCCTTGATGCAACCACAAGATTCCACAAGATTACTACATCCAACAAATGCGAGGTTATCACCAGAGCATGCAGGGTTTTTTTTTTATGTCTTTTTGCTAAAATGATTGCTAGCAAAAAGATGTTTGAGAGACACCCATATTGGTATATTGCGAAGGCTTATGATGAGAGGTCTTAAGGGATTCCCCCACAAGGGTGAGATCCTACACCTGGCTCTGACCCGTAAAGAGATTACATGCCCATGGTGCATGGAGCCCATGTGAGTCGGCTGACACATGTATCATTAGCCTAGACAGAGAAATGCTAAGAATGGACCTAGCAGAGGAGACTCTGGAATGGCAGAAACATTTGGCCTCATGCTACCATGATGGTTGATGTAGCTGACAGTCACTGCATTGTCTAGATGAACCAAAATGTGGCCTCAGCTGAACACCATGCGGTAATGCCTCAGATGAACCAACATGTGGTAATGTCTCAGAACTGGTAAGAAAAGACAGTGCTCAGCCCTCAATTCCAGCTGATCTAACCTACGCCCTCTGGTGTTGTGATGTGGTGAGGTTGTGGTGAAACCATAGTTGTTTTGTGATTCTGAAACCTATGTTCTTCTATCTAGACCTACTCTGGTGGCAGGCTTATCCCGGGACCCCAGTAAACAGGACAGATTAAGCAGGGTTGATTTGCACACGTCTCACAAGGCAGACTATACTAAATACACCTGACAGTATGGATCTCTCAGTGGGGGATCTAAAGTATTGGGTCAGCTCCCTCACTGAGGTATCCACTTCCACAGAATGAACCAATTGCTTGGGTTTAAATCACTGGGCATCGTACATTTAGTTTGGAGGAAACAAAAACTGTAGTTACACACTACTAAGCAAAAAGCGCCATATGATGTACTGGCATGTGATCTGGCACATGTACAGGGTATTATTTATTACATGTACAGTTTATAAGTCAATTCTTGAAGTTGTTGAAAGGTTTCGGCATGAATGAGCTAATGCAAAAGAAAGTATCCAGGTGTTTCTCATCACCCCCCTGTCAGCCATAAAATGTGGCACAAATGTGGCAGAGAAAGAGATAATGGTTGTGGTGTTGGTTTATTTTGCAATGTGAAAAATTGAAGTAGGTGGTGTGTTTGATTTTCTCGTCCAACAGGATTGTGTTGCTGCTTCCATATCCACAACCATAAGTAAAGGTGAAATCTGTTCAAGTGAATCTTTAGCACAATCTTGTGATATGAAATCCTATAAAAAAATTTACATTTAAAAATGTATAAAACTAATCTTACTTGGCTTTTTTTTTTTGTTATTTTGATTTGGGGTTTTTTCACACAAAGATCATAAGAGACAACATCTTAATCAGAGACAATTCCGATCTCAATTATAAGTGAAAAAAATTATTAACTACACAAATGAGCTGTAATCGCAGCACATGAGTGCTTGATCAGCTTATTCTTTTAACCATGGGCATGTTTCCTTTACAGGACAGCATAATGAATTAAAAAATTTCCATTGTTGACGAATCAAAACAGTGAATCAAAAGCCTACACGTAGCAGACATGTTAAATTTTATGCACTACTAACTGGTGGTACACAATGTTAAAAAGAAACAATATATACACATCACTTTAAAACCCTAAATGATCAATATGTTTAAGTAAATATATCAGTAAGTATAATTGCTCATAACATTAAAGCTCTTGTTAAACACATTTAAACTGTATTTTTTACAATTTTGCACACTGAAAACATTTATACTGATACATCTTTACACCCCTGCAAGGCATCCAGTATGACAATATTCTTTGGGGGTTTGAGATTAAATGGAAGATAACTTTCATTTATGAAGTGGAACCATAATTAAATTAAAGATTAGATGCACTTATAAAAATAATAATCTTAGTTTATGGCCCTTTATTGGCTCAAAATGCTAATATGGCCTGGCTAGAAATTGAGTGTGCCTTAAACGGAAGTAATATATTTTAAGAAATATGTTTTATTCTAGCAATTTAAAAGTAGCACAGCTGTAGGTTAGGCGGCTGTTACTCTGTCTCCTTATGTGCTATATATTTCTGCTCCATTGTACCTGAATATTGCTTTTTCATCAGACATCATTGTGTAAATGACCCAATGCCTGAAAATATGTCTTCAAGGAAACAGAAAAAGACTGAAAGTTCCCTGCCTATATTCCTTTTGTGATGGATAAAAAAATACTCAGAATAACTCCCTTTGTAGTTCTAAATTTCTAGTCTATCATGGTCCTCTCATACCCCCATGGAGATTCAACATGGTAGTACTGGGCTTTTCCACAAAGTTAACATTGCTTGTTAGACATATATTTTTTTAATGATGATTATGATTTTTTTTTTCACCCTCAATTTTCATTCAGTGTCCATTATTGGTTTGACCTTCAGTGCGAACATTTTTTTAAAAATAGCTTTGCAAGGAATTGCAAATGGGAAGTGCTTCTGAAGCAGGTTCTCATACCTTCAATTTAGGGACAATAATTTGTTCCAGTAGGCTTCTTAAAATTCTGCATATTTAGAGGAAGGCAAAGGATGGGAAGGTCACATTAAAATTTAATCACAGTAACATAATGGCTGTTGATTCGACAAACAGGCTGTGAAGTGTGAAAGGTATTGCCAGTTTCCAGCAAGACAGACTGCAGCTACAGACAGGAGACAAATGACATGTTTTGATGATGATTATGGAGAATCCTGTAGTCCAAAATATCCCAATAAGCCTTCACTTGTTTTGAAGTCAGGTAATGGTGAAGGCCATTGTATATGAGCTATATTATTTTCAAATTCACTAAACCAGTCAGTGACCCTACATGCCTTGTAGATGATTTTCCATCCTGGAAGAGCTCATTCTCATCAAAATAGAAATGTATTATGTGTGATATGTTAAAATACATAAATGTGGTTCTCTGAACACCAGACAACTGGCAGGAGCAATGAAGAATCACCTGGGTACCTTGGGTTGTGCATGTGGATATGCAAGCGGAGACCTTCAAAAAAAAGTCATGAATGACCATAAAATGTAATTTTTAATATAAACACTAGGTCAGCTAATGGCTAATAGTACTGGCATTTGAATTCACAACCTTCCAATCAGTAGACAATGCCTTAATCACAAAGCTCACACTGCCTCACGTTTTGATGAAGTGATTGCTAGCAGGAAGGCAGAGAGAAACCCAACTCTGGCCCATGTATGAGTGTTAGCTGACCACGCTAGCAGCACATATTCACAGGTGTTTGAAAATATCTTCAGCTCATCCACCAGTAGTTATCCTACTATTTCCTCATATCTTAATCACACAGATGTCAGAACTGTCCTTCTCTCAATGCTATTTCTCCACTGAAATTGTCCATTTACTGGTTTTTGGTACACAGTGGTTATATCTTAATATATAGTTTATATAGAATAGTTGAAGGCATTCTTTAATATATGAACTGCCATTTATTTATTTATTTATTTATCTATCTGTCCTTTTGTTTATTTAAATATATTTTTCTTTAGGAAGATTTAGGTATTATAAATCGGAAATTGCCTAAATTGGAGGAAGGATTTGAGAATACTATAGGAATATTGATTTGGTGTCAGGTAAGCTGACAGGCAGCAGATGTGAAAGCAGGGAAACTTTATTGAAACAGGCAGTCAAACAAAGTTCAAAACATGTGAACTTAAGGCAAGGTCAAAAACAGGAAAAGTTCCAAAAACACTAGGCAGGTAGGCAGAGGTATCAGAGGCAAGACTACGGAAAAGTGCAGAATCCGGCAATGGTCGAAACACTTGGCAAACAGATATATCAAAGGCTATGGCAATGGCAAGGTCAGAGGCCAAACAAAGATAAAAAAAACAGAAAGTCAAAAGCGTGGAACAAAGGCTTGGCAGTAACAGTGAACATGTTAAAGCTTCACAAAAACTGAACAAACTAAAGTCTTTAAATGATGTGAACAGTGATAAACTAAACTCAAACAGGTGAAACCAATCTATACTGGCGTGGTGAGTGCTGGAATTTGCAGTCCTCAGCAGCCATGTTTGGAGGCCGCTGAGACTGCTGGGAAATGGAGTCCGTGGAGTGCTGAGACCGAGAAACAGGTGGCAGCGAAGATGTGATATTTAGATGGGGGATGTTTAAATGTTTTGATGTACACTACCAGTCAAAAGTTTGGACACGCCTTCTAATTCAATTTTTTTCTTTATTTTTATGACTTTAAAAGAGAC
>JAQQZX010000005.1:24194181-24212570 GCA_030068355.1 Notoglanidium maculatum | reverse complement strand
GTCTTTGGACTGTGGGAGGAAACCGGAGCACCCGGAGGAAACCCACGCATGCACGGGGAGAACATGCAAACTCTGCAAAAATCCATTTACTGTAAAGTAATTCATTGGAGTTAATGGTCTTTAGTGTATACTTTCAATTATCAAGCCTATTTATTGTAGATGGGACTTCTATTTGTATGATTTTTTTTATACATTCAATACAGTTATGTGGAAAATGTGTATGTAGGATTGAATTCAAGTACAATTCAGAAAACACTTTTGGTTCATCAAATGTAATTTGTAAACTGTTCATGAATTTATAAATAGCTTTACTGTTTATTATTCCTTTAGTGAAGGAGTTAGAAAATGAGTTGAGGATATTTCTGTTTACCCTGAAGGAATTTAACTCCCTCATGAAATAATGACCTTGTTGGCACTTATTGATGATTACCTTTATGTTGGCTTCAAAACATAGTTTGTCATCAATAACAGTGCCCAGTTATTTGCACTTTTGTACAACTTCCAATGGTTCCCCATAAATTATGGTCACATTTTCTTCCCACCCATGCTTGTTGATATCCACCATCTATTTGGTCTTGGTGACATTTAGATCCAAACAGGAGCAGTCACACCATTCAATAAAATCATCCAGGAAGGGCCTGTGACATTGGGCAGGACCTGAGAGCAGGGAAAGGAGCACAATATTGTCTACAAATTTCACCAGGTGCTGATTTGGATGGTGGCTTCTGCAGTTATCTGTATACAATTTGAACAGCAGGGGCGAGAGGACACAGCCCTGGGGGCAGCCCGTGGATATATGCTGGAGGTTGGAGAGCCTTAATAGACCAGCACTTTCTATGTAAGAACAAAACTGTGTAAGTACATGGTCCACAAAATAAGCTGGTGATCCAGGTTGAAGCAGTTGATATGTTTTTTTAGCAAGGATGTAAGTTGTAGGATACTGAGGGTAGATGAGAAGTCTGCAAGCAGGAGCAGTGTAGATGTGTTTGGGCCCTCTAGGTCTTCATGGACAATGTTCAATATGCAAAGTTTGGCATTGTCGGCCCCTCTCTTGGTACAATACACAAACTCAAGCAGGTCCATCTGTGTGGCTGTGGCATTGCTGATGTGGCTTTTCATGATCCTCTCAAACACCTTCATAATGTGGGAGGTGAGGGCTATAGGTCTAAGGTCATTCAGGACCTTGGGACTGCTCTTCATGGGGATCGGGATGACTATAGAGTTTTTCCATGACTATTGGGGCGTAACAGTGGCTAGAGAACACTGAAATAACTGCTGGAATACTCCTCAGAGTTGCTCAGCATTGTATGGCCACAGATGTTATTTAGGCATTGTGTACATAAAATAAATGAAATTTTACCAAAAGAAAAGTAATGCAAGATATTTTTATTACATACCAATCCATGATGGACAAAAACCTCTGACCAACTGGGACAATAAGAAATCATGTTTTTTTTTGTATTTTTTTTGTATTTGTTTTTATATAAGACACTTCTTAAAGAAAAGATAATAATAATATGGCCTGTGACATCTTATGATCCATGAAAGTGAGTAACAAATTATTTGAAATCAGAAAAATTAAAGCCATTTGAACAAAGTAGGCCAAAAATAATGACTTCGGACACCAAATGTACCTGCAATTATAGAATCACCCACATACCCTTATGTATGCTACATCTGGGAAATATTATTTGTGAACATGGTATTAGCTTCCACTGTTATGCTGATGACACACAGTTGTATGTTTCAGCAAAGCCAGATGAGACACATGGAACTGCCTTCCAATTAGTGTTTGGGAATCAGACATGGTCTCAGTGTTTAAGTCTAGGTTGAATACATATTTGTTTAATCAAGTCTTGTGTTAATAGGTTTTTATTAGGTAAAGGAGTAGATCTGGAGGGTTCTTGGGCATAGAATGTTTGGTAAACTGGTATGTTTGGATGCTGTCGCCGCCCACTCTCACGCTTTCTCTCAATTTTGTTGACGGTGGACTGGATAGCCGCTTTGTGCCTCAAGACGCCTTCATGTCTGTGTTGCTTTCTGGCTCTCCCTTTTAGTTATGCTGTTATAGCTAGTCTTGCCAGGGTTCCTGCTTGCACTCAGCACACACTAAGCACACTGTTCTTAACCAGCAAGTGACAATGAGCATACCTAACAATCTGCTTTTCTCTCTTTTACTGCCAGATCCATCTTGTTGTCCTACTTCTGGTTGGAGTTATCACCACTTGGACTCAACTTGTTCCTGTTGAGGATGGCCCCATATGAACATCCTCAACAAACACAAAAATGTGAAGATGCCATTGGACTGCTGTTGACGAGTGGTTCTGCTACAATGACTTAAATTACCACGAACAGTCTTGCACTCAAATCTGCATCAGTGAATCAATTGAAAACTTCAACAAAGTAGATTTCACATAAAAACTGTAATGAATTATGTGCTACACAACTTTTTTGATGTAAACGTAATGAGGATGGGTTCTCTTTTGAGTCTGGTTCCTCTCAAGATTTCTTCCTCTTGCCGTCTGAGGGCGTTTTTCCTTGCCACTGTCATAACAGGCTTGCTAATTAGGGATATATACATATACATATATATATATGCACATTCACACACACACACACACACACACACACATATACATATATATATGCCTGCAATTATAGTATATATATGTAATATGTATGCAATATGTATATACATACATTTTATATATATATAACTAGTATTTGTGCTTCTGTGAAGCTGCTCAAAATGTCCGTTGTTAAATGTGCTATACAAATAAAATTGAATTTAATTGACTTGATTTGAATAATAATGGGGTCACCCGGTGTCACACTGCTAATGATGTCTTCCATTTGTGATCGGCGATCTTTTGCTAACCTTGCATAGAAGGAGCTTAGATCATTGATGAGGGATTCATCAGTTCTCCCAGCCATACAGACAGGTCTGAAATCTCTCAAGGAGTTAAGGGCTGCCATGGTCTTAATCCCTTGCCAGGCCATCTGGAGATTACTCTGTTTGAATATTTGTTCAATTTTCTTCTTATAAGCTGCTTTGGCTTTTTTGATGGCCTGCTTCACCTCCTGGTTCAGTAATTTTTTTATCCAACATGGATCCAGTGAAGAACAATCTTTTCTTTTTGTTGAAAGTAGTTGTGAGGTCTTTTATGATATAAAAATAAATATAAGAATAAATTAGGGCGAGTCAGGTGATATCAGTTCAAGTGTATTTACAATGTTCATGATGTGCTCAGAGGCAGTGTTTTGTTATGGATGTTAACAAGAATAAAAAAATTCTCTTGGTAGATAAAAAGGACAGAATGACACAGCCAGGAGCTCATGTCAAGATCACACGGATTCTCACGAATGATGGCTGTGGAGTGCTTGTTGATAAAAACAAACACTGCCTCCATGTGATTTACTGGTACTTTGTTTGTCTCAGTCAAGTCTTAACAAGGTGCCAAAACTGTCAATAAAGAGTGCATGATCATCGGTGCGACTGTCAAGCCATGTTTCCATGAATGCCAGGACGGAAGCATTTCTATATTTATGCATGTAGTTTACAATTGCTTGAAGTTCATCCATCTTATTTTTCAGGGAGTGGATATTTCTGAGGATGACAGAGGCTAGTAATTTGAGTTTATTTTCCTGTTTGAGTTTACTGGCTTTCCTACTCTGTGTGTCACCATGCTTGTTTTAGGAATTTAGGAGAGAAACTCAGCCAGAATATTTCATACATTTTTTGTCAAGTCAGTTTGCAGGCCCCACAGATTTAATAGGAATTTCCTTGAGTATCAGGGGGTACTCATCCTTTGTTTCCCAGATGTAATTGACAAAGACTACGCCAACCAGTTGCCACACAAGAAGTGTCCCCTATAGGATGGTGCTTTATTTATATCATGTTACATTTGACAACAAAATTATGATCTGCTTCTTTTGTCTGTATTTTCTCTCCCTAGGTTTAAAAGCTGGCAACTATGCATAATTCAATGGCCATCTTATGAAATTAAGTCATTGAAATAAGTTGCCATCTCTCAGTACGGCCCTTAGAGAATCGTCAGTGGGATCTTAGAAGATCTTGCCATGTCCCACAGGTAAGGTTGATTGCACTTTGCTCTTTAATACATTGCTTTCTTTCGTGGTCATTTTATAGGCTTGCATTGCTGTATAGAGAAATGTTTCATAAAACACTGATAAAATGACAACACTGGCTATCGACTAGCTCCACAATATCCTCCTCAGAGTCAGGCACATTGTACCTTCATCATCCCCAATCTGCTCCATCACTGATTGAGATCTCTGAAGGAGCCCCTGAGAAAAATGATGTGTAATCATACTACATGCTTCATGAGATGAAAGAAACCAAGGATTTACTAGGTATGAGGATCACCCATGTGTATTGTCTGTGGCATGTCACTTTTCTTTTGATTAACAGTTGCTTTCCCTTGCAGCACAAACTGATACTGACTAGATAATGGTATAGATTGTAATCAGTGACATTCCCTCCAGTGCAGTTCAACAGATTTCCAAACTTCCTAACTGTCAGAAAACTTGTGTGATTTATAAACAATAAATTATGGGGAAAATATATTTAACAGAAAATCCCACAACAAGCTGGTTGAAATTGGGATGATTGAATTCTACATTTTCCCGTCTTTATTGTTTGCCACCAAATAATTTACAATAAGTATTAAATGGCCATTTAATTAAAAACAAAGGCTGACTTTTGAACAGTACTTGCAGTATACATGGGCACTTCACTTGATGTAGGTGTCCCCTCTGAAACAATTTCCTCTCGCTCTACATCTCCTATCACAACTAATCTTCATGTTTGAGGAGATACAAAGGCTGAGCATGTCACAGTCAATCCCCTAATTGGGTGTGGATTTGTGCGTTGGAGCAAATGTTCAGTGGAGGGAACGTTGTCCTCAGCATTCCACTGAGGATTTCAGCTGGAGATCTACAACAATGTAATGGTGCAGTTTTGTATTCGAGCACAGCAAGGATACTCTCCAGCATCAACTGCTATCTACAGCAAATGCACCCCCTTTTTTGGTTAAACCATTTTAAGGTGGGTACACAGGACTTTGCTTGCTCGAACCCATAATGACCCCTTAATGATTTGTAAACTCTTAAAATGCTTGACAGTGGTCCAGTCTAAATAACCTATATGCACTAAAGTAGTCATTATTATTTTTATTATTAATATATTTATTGTTGTTCATCTTTTATAAATTGTGTGGTGTTGTCAAACCAAGCTGCAAATCAAATCTCCCATGTGGACAATAAAGAACTGTACTATATTTTGTGTCTCTATTCTGCTAACTGTCAGTGACCGGGGAAAATGTGCCTCTAAAATGCTGATATGGATTTGGCGGTTTTGCATCTCTGGGCGAGTGAATTTTCTCAGTATCCTGCAGCGCACTCTCTCGCTGATGTATTTGCAAACTCATTTCTGCTTGGACACTTATGCAGTCCGCATTAATGTGAACATCCTGTTCATGTTTAACATGTACTATGCCTACAAACGCATCCTCCACTGTTAATTCATTAAAAACCCGCTGTGAACTCAAATAGCAAATTATATTCTTCTTTGAAAAAAGACTCAAGACCTCCGAGAGCCCTAGCTCCTTTTTTGAGATTGTAGTCAACAGTCAGTGATCAGTTTCTGTTTACACCATATACATACTCCTAAAATTTCTCACAGCTGTAAACTATACCAAAACGACATCTTTTCAATTTGTGCATAATTTCTTTTTTTTGATGGAGTCATTGTGCATAATATATAGACTACTGAAAATTATTGTCTCATGATGCTGCAGCAATACTTCTCAGAGCCATCTTTGTATGCAGCAGTCAACAATTTGACAGGCTCGTCTGCGTAATAAAATTTCAACACCAACTCACTAAACAATTCTTAAGCACTTCCCAGTCTCTTGTATGTCTGTTCTTCCATGGCCATGCTCTCTTGTATTTAGTATGCTACAATTTGCTTTAGTTTTACCTGAATGGTTTAGAATAAACCTATCCATGTTGTTCATTAATCCTTAAGCTCTCTGCAACTCTATTTTGTCTTTAGGTGCTGGAATGCAACAATTACTCATTTTTACACTAGTAATATATGCATACCATCTACACACATATACACCTACACATTCATGCAATTGCCAGCCAGCCAATCATATGGTAGCAGCGCAGCACATAAAATCATGCAGATACAGGTCAAGGGCTTCAAATAATGTTCATATCAAACATCAGAATGGGGAAAAATGTGATCTCAATGTCTTCCACTGAGGCATGGCTGATGGTGACCAATTGGCTGGTTTTAGCAGTTCAGAAACTGCTGACCTCCTGGGATTTTTATGCCGTCTCTGTAGTTTAAAGTTTACACCAAATGACAAAACAAAGAACATCTTAAAATCAAAGAACATCTTGTGCATGGTTCTCTGTGCAGAAACGCCTTGTTGTTAAGAGAAGAGAGAGAAGAATGGGCGAGCTGACTGGAAGGCTACAGTAACTCAAATAACCACTCTTTGCAACCATCATGAGCAGAAACGCATCATATACAACACATAAAACCTTGAGGCAGATAGGCTACAACAACAAAACCCCACACTGAGTTCCACACCTGTCAGCCAAGAGCAGCAATCTGAGGCTTCATTGGGCGTATGCTCACCAAAACTGTACGTATGTGATAGTTCTACCCTGTGCAAGATGGGTAGAGCTGCATGACCTTGGCAGCACTGTTGTCTGAATAGACCAGTACATGGCAAAGTGTGAGAACAGGAAGAAAGAATTCTGGGCCAGATCACCACACTTCTCTCTACCCGTTTGGAATAGTTATCTTTTTCTGATGGGGCAATGCAGGAAATTCTGTTAGAATGGCCAGCAAGCTAATGCTTGGGTCCAAAACAAAGGCATGTCATAATATCCACCAGTTGTTGGGGTGATGGCTAGGATTGTTGTTTTGCTACTCTTTGGTGGCGGCACAGTTGGATAATTCAGCAGTATCCTATTGCCAGTGCCTAGCAAGAAAGAAAAGTCCACCTGCATACATCCTGAAAACACACATGGTTCTAAGTAGCTACATTTATTATTGTACATTAATTTAATGGTACATTTATTTATTAAGCTACATACTGTAAGTTAAAGCTGCAGTAGGTAACCTGTATAAAATTTTTTTGTCATATTTGCTACAACTGTCACTATGTCCTGACAATAGTACAGGAGACAAATAATCTATGGAAAAAAATCTGTGGAATTTTACACAGACAATCTGTGGAAGGCTACTCTGGCTCCACCCAATGCTCCAAATGCCATGACACTGAATCAATACAACCAATCAGATCCAGAATGATTGACGGAGTGTCAATCACTGCATGCACACACTGTGGGTAGCCCCTGCTTCCCCTGCAAATGCTCTTGCTCGGTCAAGCTAAATGTCTTTGAAAGGATTTAAACTGATGCCGAGTTAGCCACATTGATGCTTGACAGGAAATTTACCTGCTTGATTTATGTTTGATTTGATTTTTTTTATGGTTTTCTGCTATTCTGTTTTAAAACATCTATGCACTGTGTGTGCTAGTTCTTCTGCTGAATAGATTTTGCTGTAAATTACCTTTTTTGTCAAAAAGATTTATTTCTGATTGTTGGCCAGTAATGTTGACATTTCACAACAGTCATGTCAAGCCTCAGCAGCTCTAGACTGGCTGTAGTTACTTTCACAATGTAAAATAATTCGGTCAAAATCACAGTGGCCTTTTGGAACGTATGCTGGTTGCATCTTCTTGAAAATGTAATATAAGCAACAGGCTTACAGACTGCATTTGAAGTCCAGCATGTGTGCTCCATGCTGTTTACCTGAGCTCTTTTCAGTTGCCATGGTTGCAAGCCTGCATGTGCACACAGCCTCCTCTGCAGGGAGGGGCTTTGGAGGCAGGACTGGAGTGCAGTGGAGAGGGAGGGCGAAGGACATGTAAGTTCAAATTTCGTTCAATTGTTCAAGCTCAGTCCACTCTCTTCTGAATCCTACCGACTGCAACTTTTTAAATACTTTAAATAAAAAATGTGTATCAGTATTTATTTGTGGAAAGTTACACTTACTGTTTAGAAATGCGTCACACACATGCTTAAGTAGATTTTCTTGCTGTAACATTCAGAATATGCAGTTTTTTTCTTTGGTGTGAAAAATAAATGCAGTATAATATAGTCTATGAATAAGATGATGGCAAGCACTGAAACAAAGTATAATAAATTGACAATATAGTTATTATATTAATCTCTGCAAATTATGCTTTATTTAACAATATGGGTTCCACCTTCATTTGGAATCTTAATAAAATACCACTGAGTAAAGCCCGTTCAGTTATTTTGAATTTGATCTTTTTATACCATATGCTGACAGTTAATTGTGCACACAAATTAATGAAGTCTCAAGGTACTAAACCAAGGTTATAAGGTAATCACAAATCATGCATGGAATGTAGCTTATTTTATCACACTTTTAATTCACTACTTTAGATGGTCTTAGCTCTTGAGCAATGTCTGCCAAGTTGATCATCCAGAGAGCACCTCAAACTGTATTTCTGGGCTTCTTGTATATGTTGATCTTCACTATGTCTGGGTGATTTAAACTATCAAGCTGTTAAGGCTGAAGACCTTAGGTCAGATATGACTGTGAGTGCAGGAAATGTCTGGACAGATACAACTTCCTTGAGATGGTCAATTCTGAGGCAGTGAGCACATTGCTGATTCCCATGTTTGCCTTCCAAGAGATCCAGACAATGGTTGCATGTGAGTAAGTCTTGTAGCATGGCTATCTGTGGCTTTCCATTCTGCCATAGAATAGGCAATAACAGTAATCTAAGCATGAGGTTATGAACCAGTGTTTCAGCATCTTTCAAACTAAGCATGGGCTGAATCACTATAGACCGACTATTATGAAGTTTTAGAGTTTAGGGGTGACAAGTTAGTATTCTGTTTTAAATTGAGGAAGTCGGCATCCAGCCATGATTTTACACTACATATGCATTCAGTTTCATTCCATTTTTAAAGGATTTTTTTCATGGTGGGATGACATATAAGATAAATATAAAAGCCATGTTATGTCCTGGAGTGGTTAATACGGAAGAGGATTAGGGCCACATGAAATAAATTTTAGAGAATTCTGAGAAAAAAGTCAAAACTGTGAAAAAGGTCAGAATCCTGAGAAAAAAAGTAGGATCTCGAGGGCTAACTGGCCCTTGAGATTCTGCAGATTGGCACTGGGTCTGAGTTGACATCTGAGCTGATCCCATTCATGTTCGATTGGGGAAATATCGGGGACCTGGCTGCCCACGGACATCAAAATGAAGCAGGCAGTCTATTGACAAACGTGCCATGTGTGGATGGGCATTGTCTTGTTGAAAGACTCACAGGGTCCTATCTCAGGAGGGGTAATACATTCATAATACAAGTGACACGCAGTGTGTCACTGGCGTAGTGCTGTGCCGTCAGGGTCCCCCAAATCACTACCAGAGATAAAGTAATTACCCTATGGCTCCCTACACCAGGATGCCAGGAGTAACGCCAGTGTGTCTCTCCACATCATTGGCAGGATTGTCCTCTCACCTCGGTGCTGCCATACGCGCACATGATGTTCATCTGTGGTAATGCTGAACCAAAATCGCTGAACATGGTATGACGCAATGTGTCATCAGACCATGCCCCCGGTTATGACACCACTCCAAACACAGCCGTCTCTGTGTTGATGTTAACAGCAGCCTTCACATGGGACGGTGAACCCATAGTCTGGCTGATGCCAGTCATCGAGACACGGTGTGTTGTAGAGAGTCTGATACCTGTGTCTGGATGGCAGGCGCAGAAGTCATGGGGTTCTGTAATGCTTGGCGCACAATATGACGATCCTCCCTTGGTGTGGTCTGTCTTGGGTGCCCGGAACCTTCCCACATCCCCGGCAATTGCACAATATGGCCACCCAGCCTCGTGCAAACCCACAATGTGACCCCTATCAAACTTCGTCAAGTGCTGATAATGCTGTCTAATGTGTCTACGAGGCATCCCTGTGTGTCTGGTTACTAGACATGCCAGCTCCTTGCAAATCAAATCATTTGCAAAATCTCTGGTCTGCATGTGTACCAAATTACATCCAAATCAGACCATTCCTTCTGGGTGCTTAACTTTGTTTGTCACGGAGTATACATATAACATTTTATTATTGTCATCAATAAACATTCTTTTCAGCTTATGTCGGTTGAGACGACCTTTTGGGCTCTATATTTGACTCACTTCACTTTAGTCTACATGGTTCCATTTGGCCACAACCTTCTCTGTGATCCTGTATACAAGATGTGTGCAGAGATAATTGAATAATTCATAAGAGTCTAAAACAGCATGGTCTAGCAGTTAGATGCATCCTGATAGAATGCATAAAGCCCACAATAAAATGTTTTTTCCCCTCTCCATTGTTGGTTTCTCATGTTCCTTTTGTATGAACTAGTTTAAATATGAACCAAAATGCTATATCATGACCATGACTGAATCATGTGACACTGGTACTAGTGCTTATTTGAACCCAAATTCATTTCTGAAGGTTTAGAGGATACCTATCTTAATTATTCGTTTATAAATTAATTCAGTGAATAAAGTAATTAATGTTAAACCAACTTATAATAAACATGCCTTGTTGTAACATGCATTATAAATTCCTTTTGACATGTGTACTTGACAGTGATAACCAGCATACTGAAGCTATTTCAAATCATCGGTTGAGGTTAGGAATTGTCAGATAAATGTCAGATTGACTAATTATTGCCATGGACACCACATGTGAATAGCATAACCTAATGGATGAGGTAACATTATTTTAAAAACTGTGAAAAGCAGGAAATCAAGAAATCAAGAAAGCTAGCATAATCACGAAAGCTAGCATATTTGTGAGCCACATATCAGCTGAAAGGTCTTTACTAAAGATCAGAATAAATATCATATTAGTGAGTAGAAAGCAAAGTAAATAAATAAATGTATGATGTGTAAGAAATACAGATGAGGATAACATTTTGATATAGCCAAAGGCAATCATTTAAAAAATAAAAAATAAAAAAGAATTCTAGTGCAGCTCCAGTGAGGGTTTAAAAAGTTATTAGTGTGATTAAAAAGTTCTTAGGATTATTCAAGCTAATGAGTCATGGTAATCAAGTGAAATCACAGAGAATAACACTATGAATTCTTGAATGTAATGATTAAGCCTAATAAGTAAATCTTGTTAGAATGGATTCTGAACATTCTAGTATTTGTTTTAACTGTTAAAAATTCTTACAATTTTTGTAAGACTACCAAGGCATGAATTTTAGCACTTGTGACAGAGCCTCAATTAGTAATTGAGCCCATGCTATTTTCTTGCCTGACTCTACTACAGCTAACTCTTGCCATCTAGCTCCAGGCTTCTGCCTTTATCAGCTCAATCCGTATTACTGCCAGACTCCAAGACACCTATACACACCACACACACTCCTTCTCAGGGCTCCGCTATGTTGTTGCCTCAGTTTCCTTTGCTATCTGGATGTTAAAGTGAGATTTCTGTCCTTACCCTCTAGGGTAGTCTTGGGCTATTTGACTGCCTTCTTAATAAGAGGCCAGAACCTGCTGCAAGGCACAGTGGCATTTCCACCCCCCAGGGGTAAGCTCAGTCACACAGGCAAAAGAGAAAAGAAAAAATGAAGTGTAATGTAACTCTCCTGGAGTTACCAACAGATGACTTATTGGAAATGGTTCTATGAGAACAGCTAATGCAGCATCTTTGTTATTAAAATATATGTAGGTTTTGACTGACATTATTCATAGTAGTTAAAATATGTACAGAAACAATTTGTGAATGCCTCTTTGATACATTATCAATCATTCTGTAAATCTGGCAACATAGACTAAAGTTAAAGCTTCTATCTGAGCCCTTTGATGATGCAACCTTTGAAATCCAGTACCTTGTTTGCTTTCCACAACCTTCTGTAAAAGAGTTATTTCATACATTTTCAGGAAAAGCATACAAAAGGCCATTATAACACAAATCCAACTATTAAGTTCCTACTTCAAGGCAAATACTAAAACAACTAGGAGCGCTTATAAACACTAGCACCGGTATCATAAAAATGATCACTCTACTTTTGTAAAGCCGCTTTGTGATAATATCCATTGTTAAAAGTGTTATACAAATAAATAAATTGAATTAAATTGAATTGAATTATTGTATAACTAACAAGATTACTTATGGCTGGGCCGTGACATGGCCTGCCTCCTTATAGGATATGTTACCAGTTTTGTAAAAACTGATGCATTTTGCATTCAGTTGCAGTCAGAGATTTACACACAGTCATTATGGACATGAATGTCATAGCAATACTGGGCTTTCAATGATTTCATTGAACTGTTCTTTTTCTGAGGCAGGATTATTGTAGAACATACATCTGTAATAGAAACAAAACCCAAGAATGCGGTGCACAAGTGTTAATTTTGACAAGGGTCAAAATTATACCTACAGTACACCTAATATTAGGTTAAATGTCCCTTAACAAGTTTCAACTTGACAAGATGCTTTTGTTAGCTAACAACAATTCTCTGGCAGAATTCATGTTGGATATTTGACCACTGTTCTTGGCAGAATTACTGTAGTAGAGTTCAGTTAAATTTGTGTGTTTCCTGGAATGGCCCTGACTTTTAAACACATTCCACATATTTTCAATAGGACTGAGGTCAGGATTTGTTTTAGGCTTAATGTTAGCTCCATTCCACAACCAGCTTTGATATGTGTTTGGGTTCACTGTCCTGTTGGAACACCCAGTTGTGTCCAAGTTTTTCCATCTGTCTAGCTGATGGTTTGAGGTTCTGCTGAAGAATTCTGAGGTTCTTCATTATTCCATCCACTTTGTGCAATGTACCAGTTCCACTGGCAGCAAAACAGCCCCAGAGCATGATGCTACCACCACCATGTTTTGGTACATTTGGTACAGTGTTCCTCTCTACTTCTGGTCATTGTGGGCAAACAACTCAATCTTTGTCTCATTTGGCCATGAAACTTTCCTCCAGAAGGCTTTGTCTTTGTCCATAAAGTCAGCTGCAAACTTTAGTCTAGCTTGAGGGAGTTGATTTTGGAGCAGGGGCTTCTTTCTTGGGCAGCAGTCTCTCAGTCCATATCGATGTAAATCTTGCTTGAATGTAGACAGTGTTCCAGCAGCATTGCAGGCCTGTGCCTTGATGGTTCCTGACTTGTTCCTGAACCATCTGAACCAATTTCCTATCAGCTGAGGGTGACAGTTTGGGTCTTCTTCCAGACTTTGGCAATGTTGCTATTCCTCCCATTAACTTGATCTTGTAAAATAAACCCTTTATATGTTATGGACACTGAAGCTACCAGCTGTAATCACTCATGATCAATAACAGGAGGTTAAGAGGCCTTGGTCTTGGCAAGTTAAAAGACGTTTTGGAATGTTCAGCACCACAGAATTAATAATCTAAGTGGTCAAATGTATATTTGTATATATTAAAATTCTTGATTTTTTCGATTAAAGAATGTAGAAATTTGTACAATCATTCTTCCCCCAAAAAGCAAGTTCAAAGAAATCACTGAAAGCCCAATATTACCATGACATTCATGTCCATGATGACTGTATGTAAACTTCTGACAGCAAATGCACAGAAAGTTTACGCAACTAAAATAACAGTACAGAACTGTCAATGGCGTTTGTTGCCTAACAGTGCCAAAACCATGCAACACAATGTTTACACAGTGTATCTTTGAGAGACCTGCAAATAATCTTTCTGTTGTAATAAGAACATAGCTAGTTGTTGAAAATTGGTTTAATGATTCTCATATACAATGCCTAATGCTTTCAGTGCTTCTGAATTACTCTGTGATTATAGCCATCCATAATACACTGAGCTAACCACTAGAGCTTCTCATAGTTTTCTCCATGGGAATGAGTAAAGAACAATGACAGGTTACTGTTGCATGTTATAACACTATATGAAGATGTGTACCAAATCCGGTTCCCGTTTTTTACAGTGTTTTGCTGAATGCACTAGTGTTGTGAAGGACAAACATTTGAAAATGTGACATTTTGAATTTAAAGAACCCCCTAATGAGAGATATGTACATTCACTGTACTCATGGCGAAAGTTGTATACATGTAATGATTAGTTTCCATGGTACAGCAAAAAAATTGGTTGAATTAACATTTCCCCTGAAGTAGCACCACATTGAGCAGAGCACAGATGTGAAGCTAAATCTTCCAATACAATAAGCATTTTCTTTAATACAGAAAAATAATAGTCTGCAATAAATTGCTGCCCAGTATTTATTGAATACAGCGTTACACTTCAGTTCAAATAGATAAAACTTGGACTATCAAAGAAAATAAGGGACAAGCTCCCTCATTCATAATGTAGTGCAACAGCCTGTGGGACACACATCCTTAGAACACTCACAACACACACACATATGCATGCAAGGCTTCCTTGTCTTACCATTTGCGAGCTTTACGTCTCATTTTCAGATCAGATCACTGTGTGCATGTGTCTATATCCTTTCTTTGAGCAGTGTGCAACAGAGCTAGCCTTCCCAGTTCCTCAGCAGAAAGAGCTGCTTTAGCAAGCGCTAAAAACCTCAGTCCAGATGGAGGCAGGGGAGAGATAATGGGAGAGAGAGTGAGAGAATGGAGGGAGGGAGCAGGGGAAGGAAACAGCACATAGGAAAAGTAAAAGAAAGCAGCCTACCTAATGACATGTGTCGCTCCATCAGAGGCCTTGCACAAAATAGAAGAAATATAAAAACAGAGATCAGAGGTTAACCTTTTCTTGTACTCATCTACCTGCTTCCCACATCAGGCTGCTTAGTGCTAATATTTAATAAGCACTTTCTAGCAAGCATCCAATAACATACAGACCATTCATTTGTGCTGCCAAGCAGATTATAAACAGAGCTGACGGTTTTCATTAAATTATAAATTTTTGATAAATATATATTTGCATATTTGGGTGATGAATTATACAATGACATGATAAAATTGATATATGACAGAATAAAGGTAAATATTGGTAAAGGGGGGAAAATAGGATATTATGATAATACAATGATTATAAATTTATAATGAAGAAGCTACACTGTAATACAAAATTATTTTATATTTAAATTTTTTCAAAATTTTGCTCCCACTAAATTTTGCAATCAGTACAACCCCAAAGCATATGACTGGTTATGGAGAGCTGGAAAAACAGTATGATAGACTCACACACAAACATACACACAGTAGAATGACTCATTGTTGTACTGACAGTGATCTCTTGCTAAGCTGCAGTGAGCTTACTCACCAGACAGAGCCAAGTTGAACAAAATCTGTCCTTAGATTTTACCCACAGTTGAGAAACCAAATGTTCTCCATGCCAAGGGCTGGTAGTGAGCAGAAAAGCACATCAAAATGCACAACATGCTGAACCTTGAGACAGGTACCACTCCTGTCAGCTAAGAACAGGAATCTGAAGCTACAATGTGCACAGTCTCACCTAAACTGCAGATGAAAAGGGAGGTTTTTTATCTAGTATTATAAGAGATAGTAATTATTTGAGTTACCATTGCCATCCTGTCCACTCAAACCAGTGTGGCCTTTCCCCTCTGACCTCAGCAAGGTGCTGCCACTTACAGAACTGCCACTCACTTGATGAGTTTTGTTTTTTGCACCATTGGAAGTAAACTCTAGAGACTATTTTAGGTGAAAATCCAATGAGCGGTTTTTGAAATTCTCAAAACAGCCTGTGAGACCAACAACCATGCCAAAGTCATGGAGATCACATTTTCCCCATCCTGATGTTGGATGTGTACATTAAATGAAACTTATTAAATGTATCTGCACGATTTTATGCCTTCTGCTGCCACATAATTGGCTGGTTGGAAAATGATGTTCCTATTAAAGTGGCTGGTGAGAATGCATGTAATATACATAATAATATAATAACTGCTTGTCCTTTTTAGAAGATTATAGTGTATATATATTCACAAATCAAACATTTTGATGATGCCTATGTACTATGTATTAATATATAAATATATATTATAAATAAATAAACCCCTTTTGTACTCATGGCCGATGCCACCTTTGTAGCACCTACTGGCTCATGTAGCCATGGTTACTAAACATCAGAGAGCAAATATGCATTTTTCCTCAATGGTTTACCCCTGAGAAATGCACCCCAGCATTCAGCCCAGTGGGTCAATTCAATAATACGCATGTGCACACAGCCTTGTTTAAACACATACAAATGGTTCAAAAGCAAACTTGTCTATCCGCTCACTATCTCACCGCCCACACACACACACACACACACACACACACACACACACACAATATAAAGGCTTCCATTCATCAGTATTTGAAAATTCACTGAAACAGCCACAGTATGGCAGTGTGATTCAGTTCATTTTTTTTTATTAATAAGGAAAACAAATGACACACATACTGATGCAAAGATGCAAAGATAGTTATAAAGGATATGGAACAGCCATAATTCAAATAAGGAGATCCATCCCTCTTTGATTATTTCAGTTGTTTTCAAACACTTCAGACATAGCAAGTGCCAGTTTGTTCTACCACTGGGAATAGGATAACTATCTATGTGCGTATTTTCTAGGTTCTCCAATTTCCTTGCACAACCCAATAAACAAACACATGGTGGGTGGATTAGCTTTTCAAAATTTCCTCTAAATTTATGTGTGAATGAGTGCGCCATGCATCCAATCACTGGAGTATTCCCCGTTGTTCCTGGATAGGCTCCAGATCCAGGACACTCCTGACCAAGACCAGGGTATAAACATGCAGCTGAAATATTACTGAAGACAGTAAATTGAAAATTGATTCAAAATAGTGTTATATCAAACATCATGAGGATTATTTAATGTTTATATCTCTCTGAGCAGATTTTGGTAGTACTAATAATTCAAGCATAAATGAAAATTTGGAAAAGGTACAAAAATTGATTGCAAACTACTGTATTTTAAACATATATTTATATAAGCAGTAGGGGAGTGCAGTGAACAACTTATCATTTGGCAAAACCAGCCTTTATTTCGACAGGTTTGATAACCAAATGCTAAGTAGTGCATGTTGGGGTTATTTCATTGAAATGTTAAGGGGTTAACATTTGTGGGACAAAATTGTGGTGGGCAGAACGCATCTGATTTTTATAAATTTACCCTTAAAGTAAATTACTTCTTACATTTGAAGGTTAGCTGTATGAAGTAACTGTGAACAGCATTCATAACAGACAGTGATTGTATTCCAGCCCCTCCTTTAACCACTGACACCATCATTTAGGACTAGAAATTTTGTGGAGGCATGATGATGCTCTTTGGCACTGGCACCAGTCTATTTTTGGTCAAAATGCATGGAACTAGTTCTACATAGGCAGTGGCACTGCCACTGCTTCAGTGGAAACGGGCTAAAGGTCAAGCAGCATGTATTTCTGGCCACATTTACCACGTTTGGCATCTGTAGCCAAGCTACAGAATGATTCACGTGTGTTCTCCATAAATCTGTCAAAAAGTGTTTTCAGAGTACATATAAGTATTTTTTTCATCTCAAGATTTTTTGGTTACTGAGCTGTGTGTGTAAATCACAGAATCCAACCTTATATTACTTTAATCATCATCTTCTTGCCTACAACGTAGCAACATTTTTGAAAAATGTGACCAACTCACAGCAAGTGTTAGATAGGCTTAAGTACAACCTACGCAGCATTACAACTAAGCCATCTCAATGACAATAAGTTAATTTGGGGAGTAATGGAAAACACGGAACGGTGTTACGTAATTAGAATACAAAAAAGGTAACTGTATTGCGTTACAGATACAGAAAAAAGATGTAGTCAGATTACAGATACATTTAATAGCAACGATTATTTATTATAATATATTTATAAATATATTATTATTTATTTACATTATTTACGGGATTATTTACAGGATTACAATGTTAAAATGCATAAGGGCCTCAACAACTAATCAATAGAAATCGGTCACAAACATGATTGCCAATAATTTCATTATTAGTTGAACTGCGTTAGCACACTGCGCACATGCTGCGTCACTAAAACAAATCACACATAACAATACATTTGAGTGAAATGGCGGAGCAGAAACTAGCAGAAATTAGGGCTTTCTCTAATGTATGGCAAATCTGTAAATATTTTCAATAAATATCTTTTGTATATTGATGGTGGTGTGGTGGTTCGCACTGTCGCCTCACAGCAGGAAGGTCCTGGGTTCGATCCCTGGGACACCCAGGGTGCCTTTCTGTGTGGAGTTTGCATGTTCTCCCCTTGCATGCGTGGGTTTCCTCCGGGTGCTCCGGTTT
>JAQQZX010000005.1:24174441-24185290 GCA_030068355.1 Notoglanidium maculatum | reverse complement strand
TGGATTTAGCGCATTAAAATGATCCTAGATCAGCTATAAAAAGTTAGACCTTTTTTTCACTGTTGACCAGTGTTATCGTTTACTGTGCTTTGTGTTGAGTAACTTTTATGCTGTACCTTTTATAGTACATCACAATTATGCTTTGTTAGACCTCACTGTACTATACATTGGCCAGCTTCCATTAGTTTTATAAATACATTACAAACATATTTATGTGCTTTCATCAATCTTTACTTAAAGCATGGCTCTGGTTTCATATATGGTAGAACCAACTGATCAGCAGCACTCTTCAAATAGGTCAGCTCATTATAAGGAAAACTGAGATTTTGAGAGAAACTGCAACTCCACGTACCTTACCTTAAAATAATTTCCCTTGGTATCCTAGAAATGCTTTTCAGGTTTGGTGTGGAGCCTGTAACAATATTTAATTGCACCTAGGGGCTTATAGTATGTGTTCAGCCCCAAAAAATACCCATAGGAGAGTTGTTTTAGTTATGAATGAAAAATATAGAAATAATCTTGAACGAATAGTCATGGATCTATGAATAATCAATTATGAAATTATAAGTTAGTTCTGCATATTCTCATTCTAAGAATTTAACTGCATGTCATTGCTGGAATACAGAGAATATTATACATGGATTATGTTATGCTTTATATATTATATATTGCATGTGGACCATGTTGTTCTCTGTAACATATATGTATTTGTACTGTCCTGTGCGTACATTGTATTCAGCTGCATGTCATTCTACTGGAATAGCACACTGACATTGTCTTAGACTTGTACATTTTTCAGTGATTTACTGGCAGAATGGTAGCCAATGAAGCAAGATTTACAGTAAACACATATTTACACTAAAGGATTTTAATATTTTACATAGTATAAAATAATACATAAGCCAGTACAATTGAGGCAGGATCCAAAGGTTAAGGATTTTGATCAAGGACCCAACCATGGCAGTTTGGTAGTACTGAGATTTGAACAGAAAACCTTCTGTTATTATTCAAAGCCTTTACCACTGAGCCACTACAACTCACATGCTACCACCACACACTAAAAGTTGAATTTCAGTGCTTTACTAAATCAAAATTCTGACTAGCATTTAAAGTTGACCTTGAACAGGGTTTGTATTTGTCTAACATAGTTGCTAAAATAAAGGACATAAAAATGATCCACTATTTTGAAGATGTCGACACAAGGAGTTTGTTTTTTTGCCGAGGGTGGTCTCACACCTGCCAAGACATTACATACCCCACTATGCATTGCATTTTTTGCTATTTTATTATGTAGCAATTCAGTGCCCTGATCGTTATAGTACATGACTGTAAAAATAATAAAACTTTTTTTTTTGTGGTAAAAAAATACTGTACATTTACAAACTAGAATTTATAAACCCAAACCCTTGGGTTGTTCCCTTTTGCTCAACAGCAACACAGATTTTTAAAAACCGTCTATACTGCTTATCTGTTAAGGGTCACAGGGAAGCTGGAGCCAATCCCAGCTGACTTCAGACGAGAGGCGGGGTACCCCCTGGCCAGTTGCTAACCTAGCACACAGCGAAGACATTCACACCTATGGGCAATTTAGAGTAGCCAGTTGATCTAATCTGCATGCTGTTGGGCTGAGGAAGAAAACCAGATAACCCAGAGGAAACCCAAGAAGACATTCAAACTCCACACAGACTTGAACCCAGAACCTTCTTGCTTTGAGGCAACAGTGCTGCCCTTATTTAAAACCATCCTGTCATTTCAGATTTGAACCTTTTTTTTCCAGAAAAGGAAAAATTTGAGAGCATATAGTTTTCCAAGGGCTTGGCATCATCCTGACATTGGTTATTCAGGAGGTGGGTGGGTGTGCTGATCACTTCCTTCTGGGAGGAGCCCATCTTGGCTGCGGTTTGTGTGTGTGTGTGGGTGTGTGGGTATGCGCGCGGGCGCACGCGTATGTGTGCGCGTGTGCGTGTGTCTTCATAAAGCGCTGTACGTTTGACTTGACGGATTTATTGCTGCTTTGAAAACAAAACTATATTATTATATCAGCCGCACGAGTCGCAGGAGCAGAGAGATTACGTACATCTCATTTACTGTGCATATTAGTGCTGTGAAATATTTCTGATCTACTTTTCGTGCTCGAGCTATAGGTGTCACTTTGTTGATTCGGAGCGCGTGCAGTTTTACACGAGGAAAGCATTTGGAAGTGCGTTATGTTTGTGATGAGACTGAACTTTGCGTAATTGAGATGTGCTTTAGGAGCACGAGGACTTAACCCAAACCCGAGGATGTATATGTGTGGATTTCTGAACCTGATGATTTTATGCTCAATTCTACTCGGATTTTCTGCCCTTGGCAAAGGTAAATTTCCTCCTTACCTAATTTTGTGGCTATTTTGCTTTGTGTATTCAGTATGATTGTCAATGCATACAATGCATCCTGAAAAGTCTATTAATACGCGCGTGCGATACGTGCGTAATAACACACGAAAATAACACATTTAGACGACGTGGAATCATTCACACTTAATGTTAGTTAACCTATTTTTTTTTTGTAATGCATTTCTCTATAGCTGCAAAATGCGAATCAGGGTGCAATCTTGACAATGGGGTTTGTGACAATGGAGAGTGCAGGTATGTTGAGGCATTAAATATATATTTTGCCCTGCTATCTTTAGCTCCCGTAAATTTTGTGATGCATGGCAACAGTAACTGTAGAACAAAAGGATAACTTCACAAACTTGGCCAAAATAAAACTGTCTGGCTTGTATATCGACATGCATAATTTCTCTGAAAATTAGAAAAACTGTAGCAATCATGTACAGCTGAGGTTTATCCAACTGAGTTATATATTCTGGAATATTACTGTAATATTATTTGTATTTTCAAGGTGCAACCCTGGCTGGAAGGGTGCAACATGTGAGCAGTGCATTCCTTTCCCTGGTTGCGTTCATGGATCATGTGAAAAAGCTTGGCAGTGTATGTGCGAGCAGGGCTGGGTGGGCAGTCAATGTAACCAAGGTGAGACTCAAGTTATTGATCATCAGTCTATGGACCTCTAGACTTTCTTCGGCAATTACGCACCTAGTATGACCATGGCTAAGCAAGATAATTACTTTAAAGCAGTGACTAAGGAATGTATACAATGAATGATAAGATGAATTATTTATTTTGTCTCTAGACAGCCATCTGTGTTCATCAAAGCCTTGTTCTGGCAATTCATCCTGCATTGAAACAGAAGAGGGTGGATATCTCTGTATCTGTCCTCCTGGATACACAGGCAAAAATTGCCAGCTGAAGAAAGGACAGTGTCAGATGAATGGGTAACATCGATCTTGTTCTACATAGAAAAATTGAAAGACCAATTTGTGGTGATCTTAAATATTTCTATTGCAACTGTTATTGTATTAGAGTTATAACAGTAATCTGTTCAATTGGCTCCTATATGCAAGTGCTGATTCAACAACAACCAAATTCACAACAAAAATGCACAAAAGTACACCCTTATATAATTTAACAATTTACAATATGGAACTGATAATATCGATCAATCATTTAACGGCTTTTCTCTGTATGTATTAATTGAAAATAATCTATTTGTTAGAAGAGTCTTGTTTAAAATAATTTGCTTAAATCTTGCTCTTTTTTTTAAAAAATTCCTTGTTTTTATTTTCAGTTCTCCGTGTCAGAATGGTGGATCCTGTGTGGATAATAATGGATTTGACAGTCATTCACATTGCCTGTGTACTCCTGGATTCACTGGGGAGTTCTGTGAGATTGATATTGATGCTTGTGAGTCCAACCCATGTCAAAACGGCGGCACATGCACTGATCATGGACTTGTCTATGCCTGCATTTGTCCTCCTTCTTTCTCTGGTCCCATCTGCAACATCAGTCTGGCTTCATGCTCTGACAGTGCCTGTAGCAATGGGGGTACCTGCTTAACTGATGATGGCAGAGGAACCCGGTGTATCTGTGTGCCTGGCATAACAGGACCTTTATGTGACATCCGCATCCATGAGTTCAAACCGAAAGCCAATTTTAAACCTCCAAACCTAGGCCATCCTCCCCAGCATCATATCCTCCCTGCTCATCCTTTCAACAAGCTGTTGAGATACCCTGAGCATGAGTTCCTAAAGATCACCAAGAAAGAGACGGTGCATGCCTCTAGTCCACTGGTCACACGCAGCCAGGTTATCTGCTTTGCAATTTTGGGTCTGCTTACCTGCCTGGTGGTTTTGGGTACCACAAGCATCATCTACTTCAATCGTTGTGAGACGTGGTTGGCAAATGCGAAGTATAGTCAGCTTATGCGTAAACAGAGAAACTTCCTCTTAAGGGCCAATGACAAGGAGCATTCTGTACATATCATCCTGCCTGAGAAAATTAAGCTGACCAATTACGGGAAGCACTACACAACCATATAACACCTGGATACTTTTTATGGGGGTTTCGTGAGCAACAAATCATTGTTACTTGTTTGGTTATTGAATATGAATATTAGAGTAATTAAGGTATGTGTCTTATTGGGAAATATTTAGGAAAATATATATTTTAGGGGCTAGGAGTAGATTTTTTTGTTGATTATATATTATGGCTGCACACTTTAATTACAATAGCTCATGTATAGCTCTGTCTAAATAAAATCAGCTCTTCATATTAATCTTGAACAGTCACCATAAAAAAACAAACTAGGATCTCTGTACTAAAACGCAGATTCGTAGAATTTGTACTGGTATGAGTACAAAGACAATTTGAAACAAACATCTTTGTACTCCATAATGCAAAAGACTATATACATTATAATGGCAAATGAAAACCGTAGTAAAATGTTAAATGGAAGCTGTTATGAGATATACACTCAATCATTCATTAAAAAAAGTATTTGTGCTGATATGTACACTACCAGTCAACATTTCTGGAAACACTGGATTGGACATATTGTTCATTGTATTAGAAACATTTAAAGACAAGTTTACATATTATAGAAATATTAAACACACATTTGTTCCTTAATAAATAAAATCTGTAGTATTTACTTAGAACAAGTAGTTTTTACTTTAAATGAAATCGCTTCAACAAACCAGTAGTTTTTATATAAAATTTAGCATCCAACAAAGGATTGGTTTATTTGGGAAACATTAAGAAGAGCCTCCTGGGTGGCTGTCTCTTGACACTGGTTGAGAAAATGCCAAGACTGTGCAACATTTAATCAGGAACACTTTAATCAAGAAAATTGAAGAAAACTCTTAAAAATCTTGGATCATTGATACTATTCACAGCCATCTAGTGAGCTGATATATACGTATATATAGAAGAAAGGAAGAAACTTTTTTCTTAGGAAGAAAGGAAGAAATAACCTTTGCACACATTCTAAGGAAAAACATTGTTTTTTCATGCACCATGGAGAAAAGCAATGAAAGCAGTTATATGTGCGCTAAAAATATACAGCTTCACACAGAGTAATCAGTGCAGGATGCTCAGGCATGGAGTTAAACTCAGCACTCTCGCTCAGACACAGAAAGGTTAAAAACATCAACAACAAAAAACCCTTTTTTTTCCCCAACTTCTCTTTTTCCATCAGTATAACAGATGAGTAAAAGTCCCAGAAAGAATGATATTATACAAAATATTAATGTCCAAGGTTAAATAAGTGGTTTTAACATTAGTATTAGTTTAGTCACTTATTAGTTGGCAGGCAAATTTATCATTAGTCACCTGTAATCTATTTGGGTTAGCTAAGAATCCACATCACTGCAAGCACTGAATGGAAATAAACACATGAGATGAGAATTTTAACAGTACTAAATGTGTGCTTTTATGTTATGTATTTGAGAATGTAATATTGTGCAATACTCTGTTAGATGTGAGGAATAAATATTTAGTTAAGACTTTTTACTGAATATAAATGATGCTTTTTTTAAAAAAAAATCTAGTTAGTCTACAGGATTATGAAGGAAAAGAAAAAAAAAAACCTAGAATTTACTATGCTAATATTTTATTGTAATTTGGATTTGCTAATAATACATTTTAAATATTTGTAAATTCACATAAAATAATTTAGTTTCTTAACATAAACCTTATGCTTTAGAAACTTGTTTCAAACATAAGTCTTTGTAATATGATGTCCAACAATGTATATATATTCAACCTTATGTTGTCCAAAATTTTGACTTACAGTGTACACTTTAGCCTAACATCTGTATTATTTGCTTTGTTGTTGGTGGTGATAACAAAATGTTCATTCAACCAATACTTGAGTACATTTGCCAGCTATACACTGCCACTAAAGAGATCCCGTTTGTAGCACAATAAAAACAATCCTCCTCAAATAATATTCATGTTCTTTCTGCATTTTCCTACACTTCCTGTACCCTTCAGATTAGCTTACAAGAGTACAGTGTGTAGTTTAGTTTTGGGGTAACTGTAATATAAGTAAACAGCTGTAAAAATAGAAGTGAATATTTGGGTAACTGCAAACTAGTGTCGTTTGTATTGTGGTGATAACGTCTTCATCTTGTCCACTTTCGTAGCCACTTTTATTTCTTTGATCATTAATAAATGTATGTGATTATAGTTTTATATTATCACCAATGCTGAAGCCAAAATATCTGTGACGTTTTGCTACCATCTTGTGGCTACACCGCTGTAAAATCAAAAGATTCAGATTGTGATACATGTCTGAAATCCTATTTTGGTCATGATTAATGTTTGTTTGATCTGAATTATGCTAAAATCCTTTCCTGAACATTAATAAGAATTGAACTGGAGGGTTGAAGGCAGATAATCATTTAATTCAATGACAGTAGCAATGAAAAAAGAAGATGGAATTAAGAAGACACTAACTATTCAATCATATAAATTAAAATATCCGTAGTGCAGCTGAGTAATCTGTGCTCTGTGATTTTGTGCGGTTTGTCAGGATATGTTATATTGGTAACTCTTTACAATACGGATGTGTGCAAATAAACATATATGAATGGGTGAACTAATGCAAACATGATGATTAATTAATGCACGAGCTACATGAAATAATGAACTGTATGTCGTAATACACAACAGAGTCATGTGTACACAGCCATTACTAAATGTAATTGTTAAGTATTAATGACCTGTTTCTGGTTCAGTGAATTAATATAATTAATTGCAGTATTAATTATAATTACCATCATTTGCACTATGAAGGTTCTATTTGGTGACAGTGTAGGTTAGCCCCAATTATATGTTGTAAGGTTAGCTCATTTTCCAATAAATTTATATACAGTTTTCCAGTGCCACATTTATTCTCATGTGTAAATTTGGAAAAGCACTTTAGGTATTTGGTTAATAATAGGTGAGATAATTTATTAAAAGTTAGGCGGTCTATTTTAATTGAGATTACAAAGGTTTTGCTATTTGGCCAAATTCCTGTAATCACTATTTACATTATGATTATATGAAATCAGCCCATCCTCTAGTAAACAGTGGCCAAATTAATGACCTGTATGTAACACCACAGTTTGCTTAAAATTAATTTTGAAGGATGTGGTAATCTGTTTTCAAATCACAAAATGTAATTAATAGCAAAGTTATTGCAAACCCTTGTGGGTTAATGGGTGATTTAAATAATTAGAAGGACATCTAGAGGATTTTGTTAACTATTTTGGCCTTGGTCCACTCTGAAGTTGTCCCCACCTTTGTGTATTGAGCAAGTCACTTAATGTATATTCTGTGTATTACCCCAATAAATCACATCTGAGTTATTCCTGTGTGTGTTTCTCATCCCTGGTCAATCCTTAGGGCACCACTTACTCTATATCTTCACTTTACATATATCCCTTTGCTTTTTAATTGCGCTGTGTGGCCTAACCCTAGACTGGGTCATAACAAATAGCAGTATTAGTAGTAAATAGTAGGCATGGGGGATCATAAGAGACCAGACGTTCGCTTGGGTACTGTGGTGCGAGACCATTCAGTGCTTTATAGGTCAATAGTAGTATTTTATAATCAATGTGAAATTTGATTGCAAGCCAGTGCAGTGTAGATAAGATAGGAATGATGTGCTCATATCTTCTTGTACTAGTAAGGACTATTGCTGCTGCATTCTGGACTAAATGGAGCTTGTTTATGGCATTACAGTAATCTAACCTAGAGGTAACAAAAGCATGAACTAGTTTTTCTGCATCATGCAATGACAATTTCTTAGTAATATTTCTGAGATGAATGAAGGGCTGTCCTAGTGATATTATCTACAAGCTTCGAATGACAGATTGGAGTCAATAATCACACCAAGGTCTTTTACTTCTGCACATGGTGAAACAGGAAGGCCATCCAGAATTACTATGTTACTATTTTACTATGTAAAACTTACTTCTAGCTGCATCTGGTCCTAGTACAAGTACTTCTGTCTTATCAGAATTAAATGGAAGGAAATTAGTAAGCATCCAATGTCTAATGTCCTTTACCCAGTCCTCAATTTTATTAAGCTGGTGTCTCTCATATGGCTTTGCAGAAACATACAACTGTGTGTCATCAGCATAACAGTAGAAGCTAATACCATGTTTACAAATAATATTACCCAGAGGGAGCATATATAAAGAAAAAAGCAGTGGGCCTAACACAGAACCTTGTGGAACACCAAACCTCATCTTACTATGTGTAGAGGAGTCACCATTTATATCAACAAACTGATAACGATCAGTCAGATAAGACCTGAACCAGGAGAGGGCCATTCCCTTAACTCCCACAACCTTTTCTAAAGTATCAAGGAGAACAGTATGATCAAAGGTATCAAAAGTTGCCCATAGGTCAAGTAACACAAGCAAAGAGACACAACCCTGATCAGAGGCCAGTAGTAGGTCATTTACCCCTTATTAAAATGACTACTTATTAAAATTAATCATAATCATAATCACAAACTATATTGTGTAACTTCAACTTTAATTCTTTCCTGTGTGCGTGCTTCAATAAATCATTTCCACTGCTCAAATAATATTGTTTGTCATTTAACTAAATTGATTTATGAATTAGATTTCTTCAACCAAAAATTAATGATATGCATCTAAGTTCATTAATTATTTGTATGGATATACTTATGTCATGACTTTACTTGGAGGACACATCATCATCATTTCCTGCTGAATGTCACCTGACAGCAAGAAAAGTTTGGGTCTGAACCTGCTGGCTGACTGGGGATTTTTCTGTGTGGAGTTTGCATGTTCTCTCCATGCCTGCGTGGTTTTCCTCTGGGTACTCCGATTTACTCCCACAATCCAAAGACATGCTGATTAGATCAACTGGGTACTCTAAAATGCGCATAGGTGTGAATGAGTGTGAATGGATGTTCATCTCTATGTGAGCCCTGTGATAGATTGGCGACCTGCCCAGAGTGAACCCTGTGTCTTACCTGATGTCAGCTGGGAATGGCTCCAGCTTTCCCCATGAGCCTGATGGATAAGCAGTAAAGATAATAATAATAATAATAATAATAATTATTATTATTTTTAATTTACATAGCCATTAAAAACACTTTGTAATCTGAAAACCTCATCATTAAAAAACAGGTGATATTTGAACATTTTAAATCTGTTGAGAAGTTAATCATGAATTTACCTTACAACATATGACATATGGGACTTACCTGCATTGTCAACAAATAGAACCTTTATAGTGAAGTGAATTTAATTATAATTAACACTGCACTTGATATTAATGATATTAATTAACAGAACCAGTAACAGGTGACTAATACTTAATAATTACATTTTCTTAATGGCTGTGTATACATGATTTGTGTGTTAAGCTATACACTTTCTTATTTCATGTTGCAATAATATTAACTCATGTATTAATTAATCATCAAGTAAGCATTAGTTCACTCAAACATAATAATGAGTTCACTCACTAATTAATATGCACCCATATTGTTAAGTGTTACTATTATATTTTATATAATGAATATGTAACTCATATTCTTGGAAGCCACAAAGAAGCTATGATTACTCCAACAGGACTAATAGATAAACTCTTAATAAAAGCAAAAACAACATACTGGTGAAAGGGTATAGCTGTTTTACAAATTGTAAAACTGAAAATAAATACATTTTCTAGGAACTCCTTATACAGAGTCATTGGTTGATTATCTATATATTTTTTTCACCTCTACATGGACACAATGTGGATAGAGTTCAGCATGTCGGCTTAAATGCCTTGCCCAAAGTCCCAAGACTGGAAGTGCCAGGGCTCAATCCTCCGACCTTCTAAACACCATTGGGCCACCACCATACAGTGTGTGTGTGTGTGTGTGTGTGTGTGTATGTGTGTGTGTGTGTGTGTGTGTGTGTGTGTGTGTGTGTGATATTAAAGTGATAAGAGCTGATACTACAACTGATCTTAGCCAAAAGACAGGGAAAATACAAACAGACCACTGCTCCTGGTAGAAGGCTACTATGCTGCAAAGCCAAAATTAACAGACAGTAACATTTAACACATACAGGTGAACTATACATACACTGTAAAAAATTCCCATAGATTTTTATGGTAATTTACAAAAAAAAATGTAATATATTTACAGTAAATTGCTGTTACATAATTTAAAATGGCACATTGTATTTGCAGGATGCAACTCAGAACAATCGTACTCAAGGATCCAGTCAACGCAGTTTGGTAGGGGCTGGGAGTTGAACACATTCATCCATCCATTATCTATATAATGCATCTGGGTCGCTGGGGAAGCTGGAGCCAATCTCAGCAGACGTTTCAGGTGAGAGGCGGGGTACACCCTGGGCAGGTCGCCAGTTGACCACAGGGCCAACACAGACAAACAGCCACACACGCTCGCATTCACACCTATGGGCAATTTAGAGTAGCCAGGTGAC
>JAQQZX010000005.1:24150194-24174341 GCA_030068355.1 Notoglanidium maculatum | reverse complement strand
CTGTGGTGGACTGGCGACCTGCCCAGGGTGTACCCCGCCTCTCGCCCGAAGATGCTGGGATTGGCTCAAGCTTCCCCGCGACCCAGACGGATAAAGCGCTATAGATGATGGATGGATGGATGGCAGGCACACCCATGCACAAATTTTTCCTTGTGGGTTTGACCGATCTTTTCCAAGCATGTTGCACTGTACAGCCCTAACCGTGTTGGTTGCAACATTTCCTAAGTTCTATAGTCATGGTTCTGTAGTCTTGTGTGCCTTTGTCACATGTTAAAACACAGAGTTAGAAAAATACACAATACCTTTTTTAAAGCTTTCACTCCTTGTGATTTTTTCTCAAGTCCCAAATAAAGTCTTCCAAGCTTCAGGTACATAGAAGCCACATTGAGAGAGTACTGCGGGTAATACACACTGAGAAAGGGGAAAAATGTGTGTCGGTGTTAAAGACAAAAAAATATATAAAGGGTCTTATAATTGCTAGTGTCAAACATCATTAATACAAATAGGGTACCTATAAGGTTGGACTATTTTCTCGCCATACTTCATGGCTCCCTCCCAGTCCTGCATGTAGAGACAGACGCCCATGGCCTGGTACATCATGTGCAGCATGTACACATTGGTGTCAACAAATATAGACCCCATTTTCTCCAGACTTAACTCACAGATCTCTAGCAGCTCACTGGGAGGTGCTGTGGAGTCAAGGACTTTTAAAATCAATTACTACTTAAAAAAATTGTTCTCTTGTGGTTTAGTGTCTTGCAAAATTGACAATCCTTGGTAGAAACAGGCATAAATAAATACATTTATTAAAATAAGAAAATAAAATGTAATTAAATTCATTGGTTATGACCACCAGTTCTGCAATGTATAGTATGTACATTCAGTAGGGTAGCCAATTAGTTGGCTACATTGGTTTTAATTTCACATAATGAACAGTTAGACCACCAGGTATCAGGTTTAAAAATAAAGTCCTCAGGGTTCATCATTATCAAGAGGTCTCAGAGTAATACTTTCTTTTGAACAATTGCAAAAAAGGTTTTTAATTAAAACAACTCGTTAGCAACTAATTTCATAATGCAGAACATTTTGATCTTGTGTAATACATTTGCTATTATGGTATGCTTCTTATTTCAGTACTCCTTTTGCCTAACGGCAGAATGGCAGGCATGTGCATGCGTGTACAATTGCACTTATAAGATTATTACAAGAGAGAAGATGGCTGGTAAGGATATTCTTATAGTGCTTGGCTCTCCTGAATTCCTCAATGATATTCTTGGCATACCTCACCATTTCCTGAACTTCTTCTGGCTCTGGAGGTGTACTCAGCTTCTGGTGAATCTCCAATTTGGCCTGGTCCTGTAAAGACATGTCCCACAGTACAGCAAATTTACTGGAAATAAGCGATTACATAAAATGTACATTACTATAGAGACTGAGAGCCAAAAACCATTGCATTTTAGAGAACATCTTGAAAAATGGTATTGGCTAAACGTTTCAAACCAACGTCAAGCCAGACAGCAGACAAGGAGGCTAAACTGACCTTGCTAGCTGCCAAGGTGCATAACTCGTTTTTTCATCATATTGAGACTGCGTATGTTCCCCGAGATAAACATGAGCAAGAATGGAAAAAAGTTTGTTCTGGAGTAAAAGTGGATTATGCCAAATGCACGTGGGCACGACCGCTTCAGATAGGTCTTAAATGCTCAAAATGGTTTTTATTGTAAATACTGCAAAAGAACTTAATATGGATTCAATTTACTTTGTTTAGTAATTTACTTAAACCAAATGAGTAGGTAGCTTGAATTGCCCTTCCATAGAGATACGTATATACAGTCCCCTTGTGTACTGAGCAGACTATTTAGAACAATTCAGGCATTAATTATAGACATTAGCTCATTTGAAGTGATTTTTATTCATATGACTGATGAAGTCATAAGTAGAGAGCCTACTCCATCATTTTCACTAACAAGGGCCACTTTTTAGAGTAGAAAAAGTAAAAAAAAATAAATAAAAAAAATACTGGAGATTTGACAAATTTTGTTTTGATAATCAACATGGCCCTCTGAGCGCAACATTCGTGTCTATGTATAATTCAGTAGGGGAAACTCAAATATCACAGGATCCAATCATTACAACAGACAAAGCTTTGATTTACTAATGACGTTTGACATGCATATAGTCACACACGTCCCCAGCGTGAAAAGATCTCTGATTTAGGGGTTTTATGCAATCTGTATCTGTTTAGTATGGAGTGCATGGGCTCCATGGTGTGAACCTTAGCTGCTATGGCAGATGACTTAGAGTTTGGCGTAGACTGCATGTCTGTGGATGACGCATGACTTTACAGGTGGTTTCACTGGATTGCTGCCTAAGCACCAAATGCAGACAGACTGATGGTTTTTTGGTCAGACATTATGACATTGCCTTACATACGGCATGAACAGACAATCTGCCATTTGGCTGCTTACACTGGAACAATCTCTCGATCAGCCATCAACCTTCTGTTGCAGAGCTGATCCTCACGGCTGGCAATATTGACGCCTATAAAATGCGTATTTTTTAAATGATCGCCATTTATGTAATTAGATTAGTTTTATTTTTCAATTGGTCATTTTTAAATTGTCTCCTGCTTACATAATGTGACATTATACTGAGCTTTCAATGAAACATTTAGAAGTTGCAATCAAATAATGAACAAAGTGTATATTCTCATATTCTGGGTATGATACACTTGTACCTTCTAAGAATTGTTACTGTAATCATAAAGGTCATCCCTTCCCACATCAAACATAATTTCAATGCAATTACTACTAGCCTCTACTATTCAGTACCGACACTATATAGTATTACATTACTACTGCAATAGTGCTATTGGAGTATGATGCTCAAATAAAAACTATTCAATTGTATTTAGGATTTGTAAAAATCAATTGGCTACTGATTGGCTTGTAAATCACCTGACAGTTTTAGAAATTATTGATTGCCAGTGATTGATGGTCATAATATCTTCAGAGTACAGAAACGGGGCTGACTTTGGAAACGGATGGTAGAGGCTATAAACAAACTTTCATGAACACGAACAAGGAAATGGAGATGGCGTCAAGAATGTTAGAACAAAATAGAAGGAGGAAGAGAAAAATTATTTGCTACAAAAAGTCTCTTGAAATCCAAATCAGACCTGTCTGTACCTGCCCCTTAATGCTATGACCACAACATTAAATAAAAAATAAAAAAAACATTTATTTTGTTGTGTATTAACAAAGACATAGTGATTTTCTTGGCTTTTATTTTGCCATTAAGTGGTCATTAATATATACAGCGCATATTTGCTATAAATGAGGCCGAAGGTAAATTACCCTGGATTCACAGTGGTTGAAATCAGCATTTAACCAACCATCATTTTTCATGACTGCGCAGAGAAAAGAAAGCAAGTAGAACTAAGTGGACTTAACATAACAGAGCCAAAATATGGGTCACATTCCCATTGTACAGAGACCTTAGTGACCAGAAACTGCATGAACATTAGTATAGTCAGTTCACACCGCAGCATTGCTGAATTCCCAAACCAGATTAATCAAAAGCTTAGTAATTTTATACAGCAGCAGCACTCACACTGCTAGAAGAGAAGAGGTGACGACCTTGTAGAATAGAATGCTCCCTCCAATTTTTTGTTTATTTGTTAATTATTATTAACAAATTAGTTATTAAAAATAAATAAATAAATAAATAAATATATATATATATATATATATATATATATATATATATTCACCTTTGATTTGGTGGTGCATTCTGTGCAATCACAGGTAAAAAAGTAGGAATCCTTCAGCCTCTCATTCCTGTCCTCAGTGGGATATAGGAGGTCGATGTAACTGTTGAAAACCTGTTAGGAAAGAATGGGTTATTGTAGTATAAGAAGCCATCCATCACAATCCTGTAGCTGAAATTCATCCGTTGCTTTACATTTTTAGTAACCTTGCTTGACCATTCACCCTATCATAAAGCGGGATTAATTTTCCGTGACGGTGGTCTGCGTATTTCAGTACTCGTGTTGACGTGTGCCTAGACCTTTTAAAATCGACCCTTGATCTCTGGTGAAATTGAGGAAGGATTTGAAAAGCAGGTCTCGTTCTCACCTCCTCTCCAGGGCTGATTTTCTGAACAGCACGGACCTCTGCTACGGTACCTTTATAAGTCACGATCACGTTTGGATTACAGCTGTGGTTCATTAAAGCGACGCTGTGATTTAAAAAAAAAAAAAGAAAGACATCAGCGGTGGGAAAAAAAGTAAACATTTCAATACTGATATTAATAAGTTGTGCGGGACAGCATAACATCCTGCTCACTCTGGATAGACTGCAGAGCCCAGATGAGACAACTCCTCATCTTCGATGGTAAAACCATTACAGTTCACCTGGAACACAGAGTAAAAGTGATTTCCTGAACAGTGTTGTATATGGAAGAGCTCTACCAAGCTGTTGTATACATTTCTTAAACCAATCTTACATTTTCGGCATCTAAACCAGTCTTACGTAAGTCTAATAAAACATACAGTTTAGGCTACATGTACTGTGCAAGATGCAACTCAGCATGATACTCATATTACAGAGCTTAGCGCTCAGCACAGAATTGATTTCATACACGAGAGCTAGTGATATAGATTTATCTTCCGCAAGGATGCACTCTGCACAGAAATGTATGCAACCTTGAGGTAGATGTGGATAACTTTCTCCACTCATATATGTCAGCTTTTCTTTTTTTTTTCTTCATTCCAGAAGTCACTCCGGTGCTTCTTTCGTCTTTAATATAAAAGGAAGACATGCATCACTTCATCAACTCTTCTCCGCACCCAGCTGACCGTGAACTTCCCCTGACTGACTGAACACCTACCTCTTCACTAAACACACCAATAAGCCTGAATAAAAAATTTAAAAAAATCTTGTACGGTTTCTGCTACTGCACTAACAGGTTTTTTTTTTTTTTTAATAGATTGAATGTAAATGCATTTAAGTAGCCTTGCTGTCATGAGGCGGAGATGATATGGGGTGAGCCTTGGTCCTAGCGAGTGCAAGTGGAACGTGGCAAGAGGAAATGTTCTCTATGGAGACAAATCCGTGGCAGGGCGAAAAGTAAGCATCTGCGATGAAATGTGGAACGCAGCAGACAAATGCTATTGCTTTTCTTAGACAGAAAATGTTCCACGTTGAAAAAAAAGCGAAAGCTTTATTGCATCTCGTCAGTGAAAACAGGCAGCAGGGTATTGCGTACGCAGGAATTTGTCAACAGTTCACTTTATCCATTTGATAGCACTTGGGTTATTTTATGATGATTATTGGAACAGTTCCTACATTAACACAGGGTGAAGATTTTTGCGGACAACCCTTAACCAGAAAATGATATAAAAGCAGATTAATTAACGTGATAATGGATGTAGTGCGGCAGAGAGCAAGAGACACAATCATATGATTGCATTAATGTGATAGCCCACACTCCAAAGGTCAGTTTTTAACAAGTAGGTCTGCTTTTTTCCCCACTTCACAGACAACTCGAATTTGTAATCGGTGAATTTGTAATCAGTGAACATGATACCAGCCACCCTATTTTTCTATTTTAAAACAAAAATATAAAAGCTAGAATGGGACCTACTGACATTGTTCATGTCTTGTGCTTACTGTGATTAACACTGGGAGTTTTCGTAATTAAAATTATTTCTGTAAACATGTAGGTCGATCAGCATGTTAACAACTCAACAACACAACACGGTGGAAAAGTTGAAATGTTTACAGTAATGAGGAAACCTTTTTAAAGAAGATTTTTGAAATCACTTTTTTTTTTTTTTAGGTTTACTTTTGTAAACGAGGACACGGACACCAACATTCCTTGAGACGTTCCAACCGGGTCTTATCAGTCCTTCCCATATCCTTCCCTGATTCGTCACGCTCCTATCACGTGACCATTTCCCAAGCCATGTTTTCTGCCGCCATGACCATCTTATACTCGTGTGTTCCTTTCGGTAAAGGTTCCACTCGTCATTGGTCCGAGCAAGGGAATCTTACTTTTTGACATTTCTGTTCCTCGCTCGTAGTACTTCCTGCAACTAAGCAAAAACTGCCGAGTGAGCAAGCTGCCTTCTGTTTATACCGGCATGCGCATGTACGTAAATGGCCATGAGATGCGCGGTTTCAGGCGTGTTCTTACGGATGGAGATGATTTTTGACATGGAGCGAAACGCTCGTCTGCACAGAGATCGTTTTTGTTTTAAAACCCCGTTTTAAAACTAAAAATGCATTAATATGGACGTAGCCATATTAAGTCAGAAATAGTTCTCAAATTCCTCTAAACAAATGAGAAACCTCATAAAATAACTTACCTGGGCAAAGAGTTCGGCAAGAGCAGCATTACTAGGAACATCCAGATGCTTGGAATAAAAGTGATGGAGTGCAGCAATATCAGTTTGGTTCATCTCATTTTTCTCATTGTCTATCTTGTCCAAATCTTGACAAAATAACACATTAATAGAAGTTCAGAAAATACCAGACACATTAAACATTGGCAATTAAGAAACAATCATGTTCACAATCTAAATTGAAATTAAATTCACAACTACTCAAATATTACTGAAACACTTGCAGCCCTATAACTAACAGCTCCGCTATTCACGTCGTTCACCCACTGAGCCCACACCTCTATGCTTAGTACTTACACTCGGCACTGCTAACTGACCAGTTCCTAATCACCCGAGATTCCTGCTAGACCCATCATCTCTCACGACACGAAGGAGGTCATGCATCATCACTCTGAATGAACTTACCCTGGCTGTCCAAACAGCTGCCACTGACTGTCTCCAAACAAACACTTCAGGGTCACTTCTTCATTAGGCACTTACGCAAGCACTGATCTACAAAACTAACGCACTGGACCATCTTCTCTCGAACAGGCTTTTAGGTTTGTTATGCTCCTAGTGGATTCATATTAGCTATCAGGATATGACTATTATTAAATTTCATCCACTACTTTTTCATCAGTTTTTCCACCCAGTCCTTTACAACCTGCCCAAGTGTTGATCATTCAGCCACGTCAAGCCGTCCCCAAACACAGCATTTAGATTTCAAACTCAAAGTTTCTTTAGTGTTCAAACTAAATTGGGAATTGCTGCCAGAATAAACAGCATTACGCAGGGCTATGGTATGAGTTTCGGCCATAACTGAGACAAGAGATCATACTTACGTGCTTCAAACTCTTTCAGCGATAACAATCTTTCCGACTGAGTGAGCTCGGTCTGGAATTTCTAACAGAGAGAGGGGAAAAGGCTCATTTAAGCATCAATGACAAATTCAGAAGCAATTATCACAAAAACAAACAAGTAGATGTACAAAAACAAATACAGACAAAACAAAATCCACCCACCCACCCACCCACAGTGAGGAATGCTGTGAAGCCTGCAACATCATCCAGCATGACGGGTTTGGTGGTGGGTTAGTGATGGTCTGGGGAAGCATATTCCTTTGAGGGTCATACAGACCTCCACGTGCTAGACAACAGTACCCTGACTGCTGTTAGGTACCGGGATGAAATACTCAGAGCCATTTTCAGCCCTCATGCTGGTGCAGTGGTCCCTGGGTTTTTCCTGGTGCAGGGCAACGCCCGGCCTTATGCGGTCAGAGTGTGTAGGCAGTTCCTGGATGACAAAGACACTGATACATTGACTGGCTCTCATGTTCCCCAGACCTGAATCCAACTGAGAACCTTCAGGACATAATGTATCACGGCAACGGCCGCTGCCAGGTAGCACCACAGGCTGTTCAGGAGCTCGGGTCTGGGATCTCAGGCTAGGCCACCATCCGCTATCTCATCAGGAGCATGCCCAGACATTGTTGAGAAGTTCCACTTGTATACTACACAAACCAGTTAAATGTGAAATTCAAAAATCCAACAAATCTGTCTTACTATGCGTCTTTAATCATGGACACCACACCACATCTATTTTTGGAACTTGACAGAACAACGCTCAATATTGTTGCTTCTGCGCGAAGGTTTTGAGTCATCCTCCATCTATACCGTAAATCAGTTTTGAAACATTTGACTGAATCTGAGCAGAAAGTATAGCTCTATATACTTCAGAATTCATTCTGCTACTTCTGTCGTCAGTCAAATCATCAATAAACACCAGTAACCCGATTCCTTTGGCAGCCATACATGCCCATCTCCATAATGCAGATGATGTGGTATCATGAGCCCTTCCTTTCCTTCTCCATACTCTTCTCTTCCCCTCATTCTGGTACAAGATAATCTTGGTTTCATCTGTCCAAAGAATATTGTTCCAGAACTGGGCAGGCTTTCTAGCAAAGTCTGGCTTTTCTGATCTTGAGTATTTCCAGTGGTTTCAGTATTTACATTCATGACGGCATCTCTTGATTGTAGACTTTAACGATGATCGGCGTGCCTCCTCCACAAAGATCTTGTCTTGGCTAGATGTTGTGAAGGGCTTTTTCTCCAGCAAGGAAAGAATTCTGCAATTATCCTTGGTCTTTCGGGCATGTTGGTGTTCCTGAGCTCACCACTGCATTCCCTCTTTTTAAGAATGTACCAAATTGTTGATTTGGTCACTTCTAACGTTTCTGCTCTGTCCGACAGGTCCGTTTGGGTTTTTTTCAGGCTAATGTTGGCCTCTATCTATCATATATTTGGACAACATATTGAAAGTTCCTACGAACAGCTGCCGAATTCAAATTCAATTCTTGGAATCAACTCCAGACCGTTTATCTCTTTGTCATGAAATAATAAGGAAACAAGCCATACCTAGCCATGAAACTTTTGAGCCTGTGAAAATGGAGGGACTTTGTAAATAAATAAATAAATAAATAATAATAATTAGCTGTTTTCCTAACGGGCTAACGTGATATTTTTGTTTAAACATTAAAAATTAAAGTTCAATCACGTCTTGATCGGTAATTTCAAACCCATTAAGGTGAAAAAAGGGCGAAATTCTGAAAATTGTGTCACCGCCCAAGTACTTCAGGACCTGACTTCCCCTCCCTCCTTTTGGCTGAGTTAGCTAGATTTTGTCATTTGCCAACTTTGCAGTAAGAAGCTTCTAAGTAAGCGTCATCTTAAAAATACCCGTATTCAGTTTCATGAGCAGGCGTGGTCTAGACTGGAAGGTTTTCTTTTTTTTTTTTTTAACGTGAACTCCACCACTATGCCCATGGAAATTTTGGAGAAGGGCATTGCATATTGATATTGCACCTGTTCGTATTAAACTGTAACGATTCTCAAAACTGCATCCGGAAAAAGTTAGTCTGTTGGACGGCTTTCAGACTTGCAGCTAATATATGGCGAGTAGGTTTTGAAGGCACAGCACAAAAACGCTGTGAAAGCCCTCCTAACCCACAGGCAGCGATAACACACACACACCCACCCACTCACCGCTGATATGCTTTCTTACTACCATGCTTGGCACACATCCCTCGTGATATCTATTTAAAAACGACTCTCTCAAACACTGAATATTTGAAAACATGGATTCATCCGTGCTGTACATGTGAACACTGCATTACTATGAGAAGAATACGATTACATACGCCAGTCAAGCATGCTTTATCGTCATCCCATACAGCCACGCTGTAGTTCCGCAGAACCACGGTGCTTCCATTAACATGAGACAATATGTGCAAATAAGATAAGAGCGGTGTATAAAAGTCACGGAAACTTTACAGATTACTGAACACGATTGCATTGTAGTAATGATCATGTAGCCTCCTGAGCAGCAGGACGAAAACCACACCCAGATCACCTGACCCTCATGGTGGGACGACGAAGAGAAGAATCCCATGCGTTTCTCATTTGAAAAGCAACGGTCCTGTGTACATCACAAGACGTGAAAGTGTGTGAAAGACGGTGTTGTTTCGCTTTTTTATAGTTTCTGCGTAGATTCTCATCGCATTGCCATGGATTCCCACGCGCCGCTTCAAATCTCTACTCTCTGATCCGGGTTACAACACCTACATGTTGTTATCCGCGCCGCAGGTAATGACGGGAGGACAGCTCAGGCTAGTCAGGCTTTCAGATGATTCCAACTTCGAAGAAATGTTGTAAGAGTGTGTACTAGGAGTAAGGACATGTTAGCTGGGCTTGAAAACGTATCAACACACTGACGTGGTTTCATTGACTAAAAAAACTCACCTGCTTCATGATGATTCTAGCGACCAGTCGCACGGTTTCTGAGGGACACCAGTTTTCTCCATATGAGCACATGGCTGAGCACTCCAGCTTGTGCATGGACCAATCTCCTTTCTAAGGAAATGGCAAAGGAGCTTTAAAACACACGATGCTCTGCCCTCCTCCAATGCAGCAAAGTGTGTTTAAATGAACACAAGTCATCTGTTGGCTCGGTTTGATTGATGCTCAAAATGTCTTACACTCTATACATTTTTAAGGAACTCTACGGGGAGGAAAGTATGTATGTGTTTGTTTTACGTCCAGTGTAACTTCATGACACAAAACGTGACGGTTTTAAAATGTCCGTGTGACTGAGTGTAGGTGGAGAAGACGGGGAGAGAGTCACAGACGACAGAATCATAATTTTAGGAATCTGGTTGCTCAATACTTTACATAAGCCTGCTGCAATGACACGTCACTGGACTATATCGGTATCAAAAAGCGGGTGTGGGGAGCAAAAAAAAAATGATTACAGGGAATTATTTTGGACATTTGATTTGAATTACATTCGACTTGATCTTTTTAGCATGACTACATTAAGGTGTTTTATTGTTAATGAGAGATCAAGAATCACCGTGTTCAGATAATGTACACTAGTGAGGGCATAAACAACTGTTTTAACACATTAGTCGGGCACCCCGTTGTGGCTCCAGACCATATTGTGGAACCTCTGGGAGTTTAATGGGAGCTGAGGGGAGACGTCAGACAAACAGTGTTTCAGAAAAGACGCCCAACGAAAAGCACAAAAACCATAAATGTACCCTGGCCAAAAGGGTTACTGGGACCCACTGCTCAAGTCAAGCGTGGTGTGGTGATCCCAGCATGCAGTGCGAGTCTGGCAGAAGCAGGCTGAAGGTGGTTTCCCCATTCGCAGATTCTAATTCACCGTTCCACCTTAAATAAGTGTAGCTACAATTGTGTGCCAGTAGAGGGCACTCCGGCTCACTTTTCCTTTTTTTAAATATTGCAATAAAGCAGTGAAACGTAGTGAAAAGTTAGTTCTCCCTGCTTTCACTTTTATTGTTAGCGCATTGCTTTTTTTTTTTTTTTTTTACACCATTAAAATAACCATATGTTGCATAAAATGCCCAATTTCCCTACGAGTCAAGGTCGAGAATACCGTTTAAAGAGATAAAAATAAATAAAAAAATAAAAAAATAAAACCTCTCGGAAAACCACACACTCACCGCATTCTGTAAGAAAGGGACTTCCTGAAATAAAATGATTTATTTCCAGTCTTCACACTTAAAAGGACTGTTGTGTGCTGATAAAATGCCAAAAGGAGGCAATGTTCAAAACACTGTTTAAGATGTTAAAATGTCTTGGACCACCAAAAAACACGACTAGTATAAAATGGTATAATTATAATTTCCTTACAGTAATTATTACTTTTTTTTTTTTTTACATACATTTAATTCATATTCATCATTGCTATTTGCATTAATAGTTTATCATATCGTCTAATTCTGAATCGCTGTTCAGCTGCAGTGACAAATACGGCTCTCTCGTGTGCAAATTCCAGCTTGAATTAGTGTTAAAGTTTTATACCTGATGCTTGTTGAAGGAATGCACTGAGCCTACACTGACCTGTGACGCCAAATCAAGCAAGGCTATTTCAAACCCGTCCTGCTTTTATTAGCCTGCTTCCTGGAATACCACCCAGGTCATGTTGCTGAACACATCAGCCAACTTTGGTGTCTATATCTATATATAAAAGCAGTGTTAAGAAACACCCTCAGTTCCTGTTTGGCCCATCACGCCTTCAAATATGTTAGCATCATGATCACTCTGCACCTTCCTGGGAATCAGGGGAAAGAATCATGATTTGGCACAGCAGTTCAAAAGTTAGAAGATTTCTGAATTATAGCACCACCTAGAGGTAAACTTAGCCAAAACTTTTGAAGTCCCTTAGATCATGGTTCTACACTCATACCAAGGTATTACCTCACTTCCTGTCTGGGGAATTTGCAATTCATTGTGCATTATGAACCAAATGTCTGGTAAATTTAAAAAACAAACAAAACAAAAAAGGTACAGAGAAAAAACAAATGAAAAAAATATCCAAAAACAAACATAAAAAACGTTGTTGTTGTTTTTTTTTTTTTATCTTACACAGCTGTTTTCCAAATTTTACGATGATTGGATAAGATTTGTTGGAGTTGCAGGAAAGTAAATAAATAAATAAATAAATAAATAAATAACCATTCCTTGCAAATAACAACAACACATACAACAATTACAAATGGTTGCCTATAAAGCTTTGGTGCCCCAATTAATAATAATAATAATAATAATAATAACAATAAAACAGCAACAAAACAACAATTGCAATTGGGTGCATATGTATCTTCAGTGCTTATAATAATAATAATAATAATAATAATATTTGTACCCTAAACACATTTGTGCAATTGCTATTATAATTGTCCATTTCAAGGCTGTTTAATACAACACTCAACACGGGGTTTTTTTCTTTTTTTTTTTTTTTTAATCAACGCCCTCTAGTGGCGCTTTATGGTAGCTGCAATTATTTAAGGTGGAACGGTAAACTCGAATAAGAAGCTGCGAAAGAGAAACCAACTTCAGCATCGTCTCCAAAAAACTGAAAACAAACTGAACCGGCCAAATATTCGCAGTCGTCTGTTAGGCCTACCTGACATTCCACGTTGCAGTAGTAGGCCTGCTTACACTTTCCACACTTGGACAGCCCGTCCTTTCTGAGGAGACAAGTCACAATCACACAGACTCGGATTAAAACTCTAGGATCAAAACTACGCCCATTTAACAGAATCTGCGGACACAAGCGACACTTCAGGATACCTTGTGAAGCAGAATTCGCAGTGGCCGCCCCTCTCATTCACTGTCAACACGTAGGAATAAGCCGGACAGGCGAAGACGAGGTCACCCACTTGGAAGTGCTTGCTTGCTCTGACCCCTCGGCCTTTTCCAGGGCTTAAGAATCTCTCACAACCTTCGATTCCCTCTGATTTCATTTTGTGATCGTCTCCCTCGTCCGTAGCACTTCTTTGTACTCCTATGTAAAGTCGTTAGCTTGACTTAAAGTGCGCTTTAAGAGAGCAATAGTTTGTTCAGTAGATTTCAAGATAATAACTGCAGAAAGTCCAGCAACACTAGCCAAGCACACCACATGGTGAGAAGACAAACAGCTAGCCAGGAGGTTTACGGCATAGCCAAGGGTTGCCAAGCCTGTCTAAACCCACCTTACAATTGTCAATTAAATGGACCGAATCTCCTAAATTCTGTATTAAAATGACAATAATATGAAAGTTTTAAAAGCATACAGATAGATAGCTTGAACGTTACAGATCTCGTATTATGATATATAAATGAATAAGTAGGAAAAAAAAATCACTGATGCACACTAGAGTAAATAATTTTACAGTCTATGATTTTAAAAGTCCATGTATTAATTTTCTAACCTGGTAAAGGTCGTAGTTTCAACTGTTCATCAATTCACTATATTAAATCATAACCACAATCCACCTTCATATCATCTACTATATACAAATTAATGCAGATTTCAAGTCAATGGGAAATATCTGGCAACCCTACACAACACCACAGATACCTGCGCAGTCCTAAAGCCCGCCCGGTAGCAGCCCGGCTAACAACAACACTATAGGCCATGGAAACGTCCCCCGAACCCCTCCAAGCAGTGGGCGTTTTTAGGGTGCCTTTTTATGGTGCTGGAACTGTTAGTTAGTAATCCAATAATACAATATACTCTGAGGCATAAGAACAAACACATAACAGTTGGCTAGAAACACGGTTTATCTTGAACAAGACGTGAAACAGTTTGTGTCAGTGCGTTTTTGGCTCCAGTTGTTTTCTGTATGCGTGCAGTTTGAGCCCCAGCTATTTTGCTGCACGCCTGTATTTATCCATGTGCAGAGCATAAAACAATAAACAAAGCATATTCATTTTTTATTGGTTCCTTGTTAGGTTATGATTCCTATTGGGCACACCTTATATGCTACAAGCAATAGGGTGACCATCACACAATCACAAGAACTGAACGAACCCTCAGTGTCAGAACTGACACCTGTTGTCAATAATGTAAATAAGCTGTGATTATTTAGTATATTTACTCATCCTCAGAAATTGGTTCCTGACTAAGCCACTGGCTGATCTTAGTGACTGTGCTCTGAAAAGGGCAATGCAAGCTGGGTCAAAGTTGAATTTAAATACAGTGCCAAGGCATTCAATCCAAGCAACACCGCTCTCTCTGTAGGAAAACAAGGGCTTCACTGGCACAAAACGATTTTGTCACTGATCATATGGTCATCCTTTTCATCACTAAAAACTACACGTCCATGTAGCAACTGATCTGGTATCTGGCATCTCATACCTGACACCTGATAACTGATACTTTACATCTAATACCAGAAAACTGATACTTAATATTAGTAATAACTGAGGCTTAAAGTAATATGTTATAACTCTTGAGTAGCCATTGAAGGAGACATGGCTTAATTACACATACAGTGCAATTTATTTGGAACAACACTGATGACTGAAAATGATACATAATGTCCTAATATGATATAGTTTCAGTATATATATATTTTTTGCAGGTTCGCATGGGTTGAATGTAAAGAGGCAGCAAGCAACTTAGACTTTGAGTTTGACAAATGAACTAAACCATTAATACAATCAAATATAATCTACTTATAACCATCAGATCTGACCAGCATGACCAGGTAGAACCAGACTGACCAGCTAGAACCGGCCCAAACTTGACCAAAACCCCTCTAAATCCATTAAGCCTGACTAGCAGAGGCTACTGAACAGCGAAGACCAGCTAACTGTCCCAGGCTGTTTTAATCTCAACTAACTAAATGCCTCAAACAAGAGCAAAATTGACAGTAACTTTAGAGAATACAAATGTCATTCTCAAACATTCATGTAGCATTCATAGAGTCTTACCAGAATAATGAGTTTAGTGTATCTCCAATGTACATTTAGTAGATAGCTTTATCCAGCGGACCTGGAGAAGTGATTTGTAGTCTCCCTTCAATAAGATATCCCCAGATAAAAAAGTCAGGGTCTGAGAATTCCATAAAGGAGTTGGAGAGAAGTTAGCATGAACGTCAGTAATTCAAGTTCATTCCACCACCTTGATGCCAAAACAGAGGAAATCTTGATGGATGGTAAGCCATGCTTATGGCTTGAAGGGAATACAGAGTGATATTTGCTAGTTGTCTTCAGTTAGGTGTCTATTTTTGGCTTTGTAGGCAAGCTTCAGGGTTTTAAATGTAATGCGGGCAGCTACTGGGAACCAAACAGGGGAACACACCAATGAGGTGTTGAAAAAAAAACTGATGCAAAATAATCATAGAGAGCTGGTACTTGCTCATGAGTGATGCAACTCTTTAAACCCAAGTCATGACAGGAGACTAAGCTTATGCAGGTTACTAGTTGTAATCTCAGGTAGATCTTCCTTCCAGTGTATGTTTGAGCATGTGCTTGTATCAGAGAGTTCATGAAAGTAGATTATAAACTGCAGCTAATTTTCCCATATTGGAAAGCTTCACTATGATCCTGTAAAAACAGTATAAAGTAAAAAAACAGACATTAATATGACATGCATATTTGAATGCAACCTTCAGAATGTTGAATATTAATATAGAGAAAGCATGATGAGTAAATTACCACTAGATGTCACCAAGTGATCTTGTCTTTGCTCCCTTAAGCTGACGTGTGCAGGAACTTATGTGATGCAAACCTTTGTAAATGTAACTGAAATGTGTATTCACATATTTATACATAATCTCATTAACATTTTATTATAGTTAATCATTTTGTAGAACTGCAGTTCATGAAACTAATTATTTTATTTTAAAAAATGGCACATTATTAGCATGTTTTATGCAGCGACACTCTGGCTTTTATCCTTCAGGTATATGAAACGTGAATGTTTAGGGTAAAATTTCTTGCTTCTAGCAACAGTTTGTAATTAAAAAAAATAAACCCCCAATTGTCATACTGGTTATTTTAACGGGCTATTTTAATTTTTTATTTTTTTTGCTTATTATGTAGTAAATTCATTATTTAGTGACTTGAATTTATAATGGAGAATGAACATTTATAATTATGATGTAGCACATTAAAGACACCATATATTAACTTAAATATATTCTTTAAGTCCAAGACATTATAGGTTCATATGAATAGATAGATATAAAATGAATAAAGGAGATGAACTATTTTGTACTGCTACTCCCTGGTTTCATATAATTCATATATTTTATTATAATTCATATATTTTAATTCTAAAGAAAGGCGTCTTTACTTATTCCTGTCTTGGGTATTCTTTCTTGATGAAGGTTTGAAGTCAAAATTTTGTGACATCGTGGCAGCTAATATGATAATATTAAAAAGAAAAAAAGGACAGAAAAAAAGGACAATGCTACAAAGGCAAGTGCCTTGTATTATTAGAGGACATGTGTAAAGAGGAAACCATGATAACTGTCCCTGTTCCAGCCATTAACACTCTTTCTCAGCGCACGTGAAATGCAACATCATGTTTTAGGTGCTTAGGCTTCTGAGGTCGTCCACTCAATAAGTGTGAAGTTGAAGCAAAGCAAACCCAGTATGTGGTGAAGTGTCAACTAGATCATCCTGTGAGAGATCTTTCACTTCCCAAATTTCCTAGAATGCACTTTTGTTTCACCCCCTCCATGCTGCTGATTCTACCCCTGGTTGCCATTTAGCCTGCAGTGTCAGCTCCACTAATAGGACTTCAGGCATGATCAACTTCAAGGCTCCTCAACAGAGGCAGAATTTTTTTTGGCAAAAATGTTTATTCAATTTAAAGCTTTCCCACTATCCCGCTCTTGCTACATGCCTCTGGGCCATAGTGTGCAGTGGTCATCTGCACTTGGCTACTCATGGCAGGATACCTCTTACAACCCCCTAGCTAAGAGAGAGTGGGGGCACCTCATAAAAGTAGTAAGATGCATTAAAGGTAGTAAATATACACATCTAGCTCAGTGAACTGTGAAAGTTCTTAACTGTTTTTTTTACAGCTTTGTTAAGACCAGAATGCACAGATGTTAAAACAGGTTCAGATGTAGCGACAGATGGTGTTTGATTATGAAGCAGACTGTTCGCGTAATGCAAAGATGCTGCTTCAGCCCAACTGTAAGAAGCCCTTCTGCTCAAAGCTGAGGGGGAGGGAGAGGGGGACTCAGGTGGCCCAGTAGTTCTAAGAGAGAAAAAAAAATAACAGGTTATGTGTAAGAATTCTTGAGGAGAAATTTGGCACATTTACCCAAGCTTGTATCCTTTTCCTGTGTATAAAACATGCTTTAGAGTTTGGGTTGGGTATCATCTGCCTGCAGCAATGACATCTAGGTCCAGCTGTAGCACCATCTTCAATGGACTGGAACGTCAAAAGTCTTCGACACACATGCCCAAGATGCACCATAAGTGATAACCAAAAATCAGACTTAGCCAGAACTCCTCCACTGTTTGAACATTAAAAAACAGTTTTGAGTTAAGCCTACAGAATACACGTCTAATATCTAACAGCATGAGTAGCCACGTTTAACAAATTATTGTTTCTTTTCTTTTTTTTACAATTAGAAATAACATACTGACGTTATCACTGTGTTATCTTTTCAGGGAAACAAAAACGCAAAGAGAGACCGGTGGTAAAATTTTCAACAATGAATGGGCCAGTACAAACACAGCTGTTTTATTGTTGTGCTGTTAAGATGTGCCTTTCAAAGGCACGCTGATGAAATCAAACAGAAGGGGAGCGCTACACGGTTCTGCTTGTCATTGTGGCACAGAATGGGGAGTGACCCTGCCTCCTGTTCAGTGGAGTCACTGGAGTGCTTAGGCAGCTAAAGTGTCTCTTTGTATCAGCTTGTAAATTACAGCGGTGGCTGCCTTGCTTCTTTCGACCTCCTGGTGCAGACGCCACACACCGTTATTTCTTTACTTACCAATCTCTCCTTTTTATTCGTGGGGTTTGTCTTTTCAAAGTTAACCTGGAAAATATGTAGAACATGATGAAAAGAAAGGAATAGTTTAAGCAGTGGCCTCAGCTCAAATGTATCAGGTAGCTGAGAAAACTTGTTTGGAAAACTGAATTACGGCTTGGTTGTGTTTGGATGGGTCTCTTGTGACTCGTTTTATAGTCATTTTATATTGTCAGAGCTACATATATATAACAGAGCTGTTATATATAACAGAGCTACATTTTCTTTGTTTTTCTCAGAGACGACAAGCATTGCACTCAACTATACTATGTGCAAGCATTTTTTTGTTTAATCAGTATTAATACATGATAAAATATTGAAAGTAAATCAAATTCTAAATGATAATGCAAAAATATATATAAATTTTGTTTATCTGGTACAGATGTTACGCAGATGTTTTATTCTGCCACCGTGTCATCCCCACCTGAGGAGAGTCCAAAACTAGTTATTGTGGTGTGGAAAACCCCAAATTGTAATCTTCCACATATCATTAATGCAGAACATGCACAAGTTGTCAGTCCCCTGTACTCTGTTGATTAGGATCACCATAGGCTCTTTGTCAACCACATATTATACAGATGATATAAAATTTTCAGCACAGCAGTGACACCGACATGGCAGTAATGTGTTATTGGGTAATGCACTGGTATGAGTGTAGCAGGCACAGTTCAACTTAATGGATATGTACAATAATTTATTATTAATAACTGGTACAGGTGAAATGAATAGGAAAAGGTATGGACTTTTGATATAAAAAAAAAAATTTCACCTACTGGGTTGCCTCATTTTCCACCTTTAATGTGATATAGCAACAAACAAAATTCAAGTGAAAAACAAAAATATTCTAGAGAAATTTTTTTTCTAAACTAATCTGGCTCTGTGCACCCCACAATATTTTGTTAAAACACATTTTGCCTTTGTAACACAGCACTCATTGCAGATCTATGAAATTGTGAGGGGATCTCCTGTGCACAGCCTTCTTCAAACCATTCCACAGGTTTTTGACAGGATTTAGATTCGGGCTCTGGTCAAAATGTTGATCATCTTCTTCTGAAGCCATTTGTTGACTTGCGCTTTAGGTCAGTATTGTGCCAGAAGGTGACATTTGTCTTCATTCTTTAGCTGTATACAAGAGACCTACAGGTTTTGTGTCTGAATAGACTGGAGTGATACATGATTGCCTCTATCTGGACTAAAGCCCTAAAGATTAAAGAACTAAAGATTAGTTAAATATGGCATACCTTCTGAAAACTTAAACTGTATTAGCCACTGAAGTTTTCAGCCTGAAAATGTTGAAAATGTGCCTACACTCAATTACAGTTACTACGGTTACACTGAACTGACACAAGACCCCAATTTGGAGTACAAATGGACTGGAAACTCCACTGGAAGTAAACTATTGTCATGCATGCTGCTCTTGTCATATTGTCTGATATTTTTTGGTACTATCTGAAGCATATCACATTTGTATTTTATTATCTACTAGAAAATGACGTGTGAATTGTCAGATTAGTCCGGTCATACCTCATCATAACAGTCATGTTATGCACATAAAATGTAAGAAATTTTATTTCTTGTACATATATGTATGTTCTGAGCCGGCAAAGGTGTCCATGCATAAACAAAGACTGAGCAAGGGATACGTATAGGCTTTTAATTTTTAACTGTTACTTTCTATAGATTTACTGTTTTATTTAGATTTATTGTGCAGGTTGAATAGCTTGACACTTTGCATTGTATGTGGTCCAGTAGCTACAGACAGTCTAACACCAGAATAAAGCATCACTTTTTATTCTCCTATACCCAATCACCAGGATTTTCTCCCCTGACAATTAGTGTGGACTTGCACTTCAGTTAATTAAATTAATTTTGCCAATATGTAAGCAAAAAAATCTTTTATAAGGATTTCTAGCTTATTTGAATGACAGGCCTTTGGATATTGGAAATTCACCTCTTAAATCCTTGAAACTGGGTTTAAAACTGGTAACGAGTCCAATAACAACAAACCCATTGTTATTCCTTTAAATCTGTAAGTGTGATTTATGAATGTGGTGGTGGAGGTGTGGTTGGGTGGCAGGTTGTAAATGAAGGGTGTGGTTGGGAAGAACAAGGGGTAATGAACAAGCGCTGTCACATGTTAATTTTTAATGTTGCACTGTTTATGTTAAGAACGGACTAAAACCCGAGTGAAATAGAATGTGTTTGACTTTTGTGAGCTTGTACTTCTCTATTAATCTCTAGTTTGTTTTATTTGACATACAGAATATTACACATATTTGCATGAATACCTGGGATAAAATGCCATTTCTGGCAAAAAGGGTTTCTCAGTGAAAAAGTGCCCAACTGGGATACCAAATCATTGTGTTGCTTAGTTCTGTGAAGGAAAACGCAAATGAGTAGGCCTCCTTGTTTAGAGCCAAAACTGTCAAAGTAGACACAATAACATTTTATCCCACCCAGTGATGAATACTAGACCTAAAAATATACTCCCTTAATCTTTTTTATTCAAAGAATAATTTATTCAGCAATGCCATGAGAAACAAGAATACCACAAGTGTTTTTGCAAGCATTAATAACATTAATAGTAATAATTATATTATTCATAAATAATAATCACATCTATACAGCTAAAAAATTAATCACACATTGCAAACATCCTGGCATGAAACAAATCATTAACAAAATGCCCAAAAAATTGAGGGATTTCTTGGGTACCATCTATTAGTTACCATCTTGTGGTAAATATAGCAATGCCCTTTATACAGACAGGAGCAAGGGGTTGACTAAGATTAATGCAGTCAAAACTATCACTTATTTTTTAGACAAAGAAGCACAAACAGCCAACAAAGTAGCTGGAATTTAAAAATTTAAAAATGCTACCTTATTTTCATACAGATCTGGGGAGAGTGAAGTTGTTAAGTACTAGGCAACACCAGTTATTACTCATGCAGAAGCTCCTGCAGGCAATTGGGAGATTTAAAAACCTCTGGGACCTCACTGTCCAGCTTGCAGATAACCTTGTATATAGCCTTCTTCCAGGAAGGATCAACATCTTTGCCTGCCACAATAGCATTGAAAAACTCCCGTAATGTGATCTGCGCCACTTCCAGAAATCGTTCCGGAACCTGCTGATACACAAGGAGACAAGGAGACGGTGACATTAATAAATATATTAAGTTTCAATCCCATGTCCCAAGTAATGAAAGCAAAGTAAAATGGAGTTGAATAATATCCCAAATAAGGCAAGAGGGAAAACTGCATCCCAAGTCCAAAGTAGAGTTGCTCTGCTGAAAACAATTGGATGCACTCTAAATATTATTTGGGTTAAATGTACCCTAATTTGGGTTGTTTATGTATCCCAGTGCTGGGTCAGAATATAACAGAAAAAGTGTTGAGTTATTTAACTACAGACTGTTGGGTTACATGTAGTACCCAACTTTCTAGACTGCTTTAACATGCTAGGATCCAGCCACATGTCATTTCTACCCCTTTTTCTCAGTTTGTGATTACAATTCCAATGGTACAAAGACTAGTATGTTAAATAATTCAGTTAACTTTATTTACATTGGAAAATTGTATCCTACACCTAAGCTAAAGATATACAATCTCAGTTTTTCACAACTTCACACATTTCATGTTACTTCATGTGATTTCTTTTCAGAAGGTCAATTAGAGCCTCTACTTTGCTCATATCTATTCTAAAACAATGGATTGTAGACAGATTTATTTCAGCTTTAATTCACTATGCCAGAATTCCAGTGAGTCAAAAGTTTAGATAAATGATGTTTACTCTCTCTTTAATCAGTCTGGAAGATTCCAGAAATTGATGAAATAACTTTTACAAGCTTCTGATTGGGAGTTAATCAGGAGTGCACCTGCGGCTGTATTTAAGAATCTACCTTTAGAGCTAGTGCCTTTTTGCCCATGATACTATGGGAAAATCCAAGCAACTCAGCCAAGACCTCAGGAAAAAAAAACCCAACACATGTCTGGTTCCTCCTTAGAAGCAATTTCCAAACAACTGAACGTACCGCAAGTATCTGTACAAACTATTGTATTCAAATAGGAAAATCTGGGACCACAAAGATTAAAAAAGATGGTCAGATAAAACACAAATTCAACTGTTTGGCCATAATGATCAGCACTATATTCAGAGGAAAATCAGCCAAGATTAAAATTTGGTTGCAACTGGGTCTTACAGCAGGAAAATAATCCTAAGCACGTCCAAAGTTGTAACAAAATCACATAAAGACAACAAAGCATTAATATTTTCTAGTGGTCAACACAAAGCCTTGACTTGAATACCAATGAACATTTGTGGACTGAATTGAAAAAGCATTTCTGAGCAAATAATCCCACAAATCACCAGAGTATTGTGAAACACAAAGATTTTGATTCAGGTTCAAGCAATTAAAAGACAATGTCACCAAAATCTAACAAAGTGTATGCACATTTCTGGAAATCTGATATAGAAATAAAACCTTTCAAGACATCATTCAAGATATAGATATAGAAATGAGTAAAAAGTTTAGTCAGAAAACAGGAAAAAGGTCATATGATTGAATAAGCAGGACTAAATATCCCTAAACCATGTGACAAAATGTGTTATGGTCTGATGAGCACAAATCCAAAATTTATAATAATTCCATAATTCCAAAAGATATGTTTAGAGCAGAAAAAGCACATCAACAAAAGAACATCATACCTAAGGTGAAGCATGAGATGGCAGCATCATGTTTTATGGATGCTTTTCTTCAGCCAGAACCCGGAGATTTTATCAAGGTGGAGCAAATCATGAATAGCTACAAATACCAGTCGATTTTAGTGAAAAACATTGAGGCATTCTTTTAGTAAACTGAAAATAAAAAGGAACTTCACCTTGACCCAAAGAATACATCGAAATCAGCAAAGGAATGGCTTAACCAAAAGAAGATCAATGTTTTTGAATAGCCTAGTCAGAGCCAAGACCTGAATCCAACTAAAAATCTGTGGGGTGACCTGCGAATGAGCTGGGATGCCCTCACAATTTGATGCCTCCACAATGTTTCTGAAAGAAAGAGTGGTATAATATTGCTAAGTCAGCATGTGCCATGCTGATAGACTCTAGACTCGAAAAGGGTGCTTCAACAAAGTTTTTATATGCCTAAGCACAAGTTGTTTTTGAAAGTTTTTTTTTTTTTTTTTTTAAATTTCCCCTTAAAAGGTTTCTCATCATTTTTCACTTTTTTGTATACTTTGTAATTTCACATTAAAGCTGGAAACCGTTCTAACATGGTTTATCACAAAAATCTGCTATTTTAAAAGTTTTTTATATGCTGTCCATTGGGAATTTCAGTATGTAAGTCTTAATTTGCATTGTCACATTGTCAGTAAATTATGAAAATGTAGGTACGCCTTTCAAAATATAGAATAACAACCAAGGCTTGTTTACCACTACAATTGCTCAATTTCTTTTCATACAGGTTCTATATCTTAAAATATCCATTTACCACTTTTTTTATCCTATAATAATTTGCAAACTGATTATGCTTTGATATATTATATAAAGTTGTCCAGCCTATTTCATGACATCACAAACTGAGTTATATGTAACTCTGCCTTCACTCATTTTTTACGAAGCTAAGCAGAAAGATTCTGTTATGCTAATTTGCTAATTCTGTTAATTCTGTTCTGCTAAAATGCTAATTTTTCAATTTGTTAACAAATACCAATCAGTATAGGTGGTGCAGTGGTTAGCACTGTCGCCTCACAGCAAGAAGGTCCTGGGTTCGATCCCCGGGTCACCCAGGGTGCTTTTCTGTGCAGAGTTTGCATGTTCTCCCCGTGCGTGTGTGGGTTTCCTACGGTTTCCTCCCACAGTCCAAAGACATGCAGATTAGGTTAACTGGCTACTCTAAATTGCCCATAGGTGTGAATGCGA
>JAQQZX010000005.1:24120279-24132618 GCA_030068355.1 Notoglanidium maculatum | reverse complement strand
CACACACACACACACACACACACACACACACACACATATATATATATATATATATATATATATATATATACACACACACACACACACACACACACACACACACACACACACAATAATACTCACGGCTCATGAAGCGAATATAGAGAAACACACAGCATATCTAAAAAATCACCTTGCTCATATATCTCTGAATGTAAAAGCAATATATGTTTTCGACCCTTGTTATATTATGACCCTTGGATGGTGATCGGAATTAAATGTAAAGACTGCTAATTGACTATGATATGAATATTTGGGCCTGAAGCGTCATAGTTTTTGTTTTGCTTTATCCAACAGGCAGACTTTATCCAACAGGGGCTGTTTTATTATTTTTAAGGAAAAAAAATAAGGACCTGGCTGGATCAATTAATTATCCGCAGGAGGGAGGAAATCAGAAGGAAGCTTTCACATGCTTAAGCTTATAAAAGATGGCCCTCAAAATGTGGTGAAGGCTTGAGGAATTATATAATAAGATAATATAATAAGATTATGTGCCCTATTTTCATGATCATACGGAAAATAAAAATAAGGTGTCTGCTTCTGTTTTTACTCTACTGTAGACATAAGTCAAGCTTTTCTTATTCTCATCCAGTTGCTATTTTTGTGCTCATAAATGAAGACACCTACGCTGAAGAGGGTGGAGCAACGCAACAGGGGATGCTATATCCGAAATCTGCCATGTTATACTCTAACCCACTTTGGACCAAAAGTGGCCTACTCTTAGCACAAGTGCAAGGCCAACATGTTTTTGGTGCTGAATATCTCAATTCTTACAGCTAGGCTTTGCTGATATCCACTGTTAAGGTCATACCATTACAGTACAGGCTACTTCACCCAACTGCTAAGCAAATATATATCTCACAATCCTTTTATAGACTATGTCAAAGCAGAATCCGAGTACCCCCAGGGGCTCCAAGAAGAGTAGTCGAACGGTGTGTGATTTTATTTTTTACAGTGTTGGAAATCCAACATTATCAAAATTATTATATATATATATTATAATTTATATTATATTATAATCCCCAAATCAATAACTCAAAAAAGAATTGGTCAAATTGGACCTAATGTGTGAGTGGAAAGAAAGCATAGAAAGCTCTAATAAATAGACAAAATAGTACATTAGACATTTAAATAATGATCATGATATACAGTAAATCTGTACTGAGGAGGTCCATGGAAATTTCTTTTAGCATTAAAAAAGTTTTCAAACCTCTGATTGAAATAAATAAATAAACAAACAAACAAACAAATAAATAAAGAAAAACAACTCTATGAACTAAAATCAGAAAGCTTTACCTTTAACTAATAATTTCAACTAATATTTTAATTTTTAAAATGTTCCTAATATTGTCAGACATCTTACCACACATAAATGCCATTCAGTAAGGATACAAGCACATGCACTGTAATGCGCAGAACTTACCTCAAAGTCATTGGCCTTGTTGTAGTGCATGTTGAGAGCACGATAGAGCTCACAGTCTCGACTGACCGTTAATTCATCTGAACCAGTCACGCCATCATTTATGGCCTGCCGAGCAAACTTCTCCATCTGGATATAGTAGAACTCACGGAAGTTGCTGAACCACTTGATCAACTGAGAGGTGATGCAGCGGTTGAACTTTACAGAGAAAACGGAAACAGCTGACGTTACCATTTATTGCAAGACTGTTTGGTCATAATACAGATGTACTTATTCATGGAAGGTTTCACTAATATTAATACTTACACATGTTACCCTAAATTGATAAATTAAATGAATAATGCAGTTCAACATGCATCATCAAGATATTCAATTCTACAAACATGTTTCCTTATTGACCCTGAGGATGATGGGTAAGCAAACATGTCTTCGTATAGGCAGAGTGGTCAGGGTTTTAGAGGGAGAATTTCATGACCGGCACGGAATTTTTGCACAAATAGAAACAATTTAAACGGATAGAGTTATAATTGTTGAAAAACTGGAAAACTGGAAACAGGAAAACAAATTAAAACCTTGCAAGCTAGTTGTTCAACATTAAATTTTTTTTATGCAAAAGAATGACAGTTCAGAGATTTTGGTAATGAAATAGCATAATGAAATAGAAATGGCTTTATGTCAAGTCCAGTGATTGTGACATTAATTTGCAATTTGCGCCAGTAAAACAGCAGGATGACTAACCATGTCTGAATATTGCAGAATGTCCCTGAACGACCTGTATGATACAAGTGTACTTTAGACTATGTGTGAGCACAGCTACCCTGAAACACAGAAATGTAGGCTAAAGTGCACTTACACAGGTATAATACAAGTCTGTGTAAATGTTCAGAACAACTTACATGGCATCAGGTTAAATGTATGAGCTATAAAATAATTGGTAATCGTTAAGCCCTCAGATACATTTTACTACGTACCAATTAATACTCCTGAGTATTAATAATAACTCAATGCCAAGGACATTGACCGGGATGCCTCTGCCACCAAATCTACTCCATCTTGTCAAATACCCCAAAAATATACTCCAAACAGGAAGGAAGCTATTGAAGAGAAACTATTTCACCTTGTTGTGACCTTGACCATGTTAGTATCAATTACAAAACCTACAAACATTCCGACATATTATTTTTGAGATATCACACTAGCGAGAGGCTCGGATGGACGGTCAGACATACAGACAGATGGACGCAGGAACACACAAACATACGGAAAATATAATGCCTTGATATTGTGCTTTAGATGATGGTTGAGAAGTAAAATGACAGAAAGAAAAGTGAAAAAGAGTGAGGATCAGGGTCTGACGGAATAGCTGTGGGAGAGGAAGGAACATGTTACATTGTGTGTGGGATGATATAACTAGCCATCATACTCTCAAATTAAAGATAGGGAACTAAATGAGAGGTCATAATGTAGAACTCAATTAAGAAGAAAAAACACAAGCCACAGCCTCCACAAAAGGCCCACAGTGTGCCACAAACAAGATTTTTCACAAATAATTAACCAAAAAATAATTATGTCATCAGGTCTCTAGAATGACCAGGGGATTACATGAAGGAGACATAAAAGAATGGCATTGTTTGGAGATTTAAAATGCTGTGTAACTAAATGACAACTCAGCACATGTCATCTGCCTGTCGTAACTTTATCACTAAGTAACTAACCAACCAAACAGACAAACAAAGAGACAAACATATAAATAAACAGCATCACATAGCTAGGGTGTTAAACTGTACAAAAACATAGATCTTTCAGAAATTACAGAAATGAAAATTATTTGTAAGAATGTTTTAAAGAAATTTTACTGTTAAAATGCTAAAGCAATATAACTCTGTGCACATAGCTGTGTCTCTGCACAAAAGTTTTCAAATGCATGTGCACATTTCTGTAAAATCTTATTTCCATACCATTAGAAACCCAAATATTGGTCTTTGCTCATACAGAGTCTCCAACTACTATCAACAGAACTATCACCATTTACATTATAAACTGTGGGAAAATGTGAGGAAACCAGGTTGGTATGTTAACTATAAAGGCATCTGATGCCTCTCAGCTACTGTTTTTATAGATAACATGAAAAACTGAGATCTGCTAAATAAGCTTTAAATTTAATCAAATGTAAAAAACTTTCCTGCTGTAACTTATATGTAAACTCAAAGAAGTTACTGTTAGTGGAATACTAAGACTAAAAAAAGTAACAATGCTTTTTGTTTTTTGCCTCCTAATGTTTGTGGCCAGTGGAGATTTCTAGTGGAGGTTTCTTGTCTTCTCAGTGGGCCTCATTTATCAATATGTTAGTAAAGGTGTTTCGTAAATTATTAGTATAATATTAGTAATTTGAATAATTTTAGCAAAGTCTGTATAAGCCAAAATTAATTAAGAATGTCCGCTAGATTTACAATCATCTTGGTTTTGATTTCTTTGCATTTGAGTGTGCATGTTGATAAAAAAAAAAGATCTTAAACATACTACATAGCCAAAAGTTTGTGAGCGCCACAGTGTCCCGCACAGATCCCTGACTTCAACCGCACTGAACACCTTTGGGCTGAATAGGAACGCCGACTGCAGCTCACGCCTCCTCACCCAACATCAGCGCCTGACCTCGCTAATGTGGCTGAACGGACAAATCCCCACAGCCACATTCAAAATCTATTGGAAAACTTTCCATAAGAGTGGAGGTCATTATAACAGTAAAGCGGACTAAATCTGAAATGGGATGTTCAACAAGCACATATGGGTGTGATGATCACAAACGTTTGACCATATAGTGACCATATGAAACTATAAATGATAAATATAAATGTAAATCTTAAATACAAATGCAAACCTCAAAATATAAATTTATAAGTTAAATGCTGAACTTGCCAGTCATAGGCTGTTTTTAAACCAGAAATGGCCAAAAATGGCATCAGCGAATTAAATCACCAACCTTGTTTTAAAACTAGCACCGTATGGTGTAAAACTGGCAACCCCACTGGTGTTGTGTTTTCCCAGTGGCACACACTCTTAAAGGCCAGGGTCAATTAGCATATGAATGAAACATTTAACGTCTACATTTAACATTTACCTTTAACAATTCGATTTATATTTAACGTTTACATTTTTTAAACATTTACATTTAACTTGTATTTATATTTATATTTAATATTGAAATTTTCACTTTAATATAATATTAACATTAATATTTAAACTTTCATTTATTTGTATTTATATTTAAAATTTACATGCAAACTTAAAATTGTTATTTGACATGAGTCACTATCTAAATGCATCAGAATGGCTTCAAATGTTCAAAAAGGTTAGAGAGGGTATGAGGATTCGACTTTTTTAAAATTAGGCACCCCATTTATCTGTTATCATATTTGGTTACATTACTAATACATAAGCTACCATTTTCCCTACCTCAGTCTGTTTTTAGTTTAACTGTTTTTTAATACAACAAAACTTGCTATTACAAATGTGAATAGCTGACCAATTGTGAAAAACAATACTTGGAAAAAAGACATTAACGTTAATCCTTAATTTATGTTTTTAGTTATAAACACAGTGGTCACTGAATAGATATTGTGGTCTTTTCATTATTCCATTAAGTATGATTTCTGCAGAAGCTGTCAAATAAATCTATTTCTCCCAGTCACTATTTTCTATTAGGATGTCATCACTCTGCTAAATACATTTTTTAAAAATTATCTATTCCCACAGCTTTCGTGAGTTTATTCCATGTAATTAGTCAGTAATTTATGCACAATTACCTAGCATACATACTTTTTGATCCATAAAACACATGCCACCCATTGTTCCTCATTACTAATTCCTCACTCAAAACTAATTGTTCCCAGCACCCAAACATTGTTTTAGAATAATTTAACATGTAGTTTATTAAAAAAAGGCATGACCTGTAAAAGAATACAAAATACCTGTACAATTTGGGTAAAAAGATCTTTTATAGCCACATAATTCATAAAATTAAAAAAATATACATTTTATGTTATGTTATGTTAATGACACGGGGCATGGAATGCAATTTGAAGCAAATATGAAATACAATTAAATGCAATATCAAATACATGAATATGACACGATTCATTGATTAATAGTATGTTCCCTTTAAAGTCCATAAAAAGGAAGACATCAAAGGAAAAAGCATATTAATCGGAGAAGTTGAAACTTGAGAACTGAAATTTTTATGCATGAAATTATTTATTCATTTAATGTGGAAGCATAGTAAATGAGTGCTTGGTCAGCTTATCCTTCAAACTGTGAATATACTTCCTGTATAGGAAAATACATTGAATTAATCAAAATTATTTTATTTTAATTCGATCACTCAAAATAGCAAATTACATATTTGAGAAAATATCCTCCATCTCACACGTTATCTTGCGGCTTAAATACATTGTATGCACATTTTCCTGCTGGTGCACAACACAAAACAATCAAATGCAGTGTAGTCATGGATCAAGTGCTATTTTATAAGCTACCGAAAAGTGAGGGTGGAAGCCATATTGCATAAATTAGGCCAAATTTGCAGTGATAATATGATAATTACAACTACAAGGAAAATTCATGCAGCAATACATGGGCAATATGCTAAAATCCTATCAGATATTTATTCAATGCTTGCCATCTTCTTGTTGATCATATTAGTCATTTCTGTTATTCATTTTGAAATTTTCTCTTGGTTTTACATTTAACAGCAAAGGGAAAAACGCTATTTGTTTTCTTCAGTCCACGTTTTTCTTCTCTGAGTCAACCAACATCATCAGTTTATCAATAGTGGTTAAATTTGATTAAACTGGCACCCATTAAAAGACCATAACTATTAAATAGCTATTAATAGGAACAGAACCAATTTTTTTCCACAAGATGTGTTTTAAATGAATGCAAGTGAAAGGAAACATGGGCCTTCATTCTAAACTCTATTATATTTACCTACTCTAAGAGAGTAAATGCAGTTATTTTAGTTGGGAGAAAGAAGGAAGAGAGAGTTGACCATCTGTTCAGGAGCCATCAAATGTGGCAAAGCTCATCATGTGTGGTTAAACATACACTCACCTTCACATCAGAGAAGAACATTTTCAGCATGTTGGAGCTGGGATAGCGTGTGTAGAAGAACATCAGCTTGGCCTTCTTTAAGTGGTTGGGAGACAAGCCTTCTTGGATTTGCAGAATTAATGGTCAAGGAAAGTGCATTAGTATATATTAACATACATTTGCAATATTTTGTTTACTAGACTTTGTGTAGATGACTAGACTATACAAAAGACAAAAATACTGTAAAAAAAACCCAAACAAACAAACAAGAAAACAGTTAATTAAGATCCTAAACAGTCCAAAAAGACATGCCTGTTCATCCTAATAAAAAATTCTATTCATCTGGAGGTTGAATTGTCTGCCTGGTCCAGATAAATAGGTTAATAAACAGATGTGCATTGTGAGAATTCCCAGGAGGAGCCATAGCTAACCATAGCTATGCACCCTTACATTTCACTCCTAACAACCAAACTACTATTTGCTCCCACAGGCTTTTGGCCCAGCCCTTGTGTTGCCAGCTCTTCTGGCCATGCCATTTCCTTGACAAATTAATGGCTTTATAACTTATCGAAATGAAGATGCATGTTGGGCTAAATCAATGGACTCATGCAAGGTCAATTAAGAGGTTTGATTGGCATAGGCTTACCTCCTCCTTGTGATGTGGAGTGCAGGCACTAATTCAAAACTGTGTTGCCTTCAAGTCAGTTTATGTTGTCAGCTTGCACGTTGTCCGTTTCACAATAAACGTGGGAAGTACAACAAATTGTATAGAATGACAGAATGCATTACCTCCACCAATAAGGCCATGAAGAATCCAGTTTTACATTATAAGTAGCCGAAATGACTTAATACCGTTTGTGTTGCGGGTTGCAGGAGCCCTTCAACAATGCCATCATGCTATCCATGTTGACTGACATACTCCTTGTACAAGGGGAGGGGAGGAGGTGTTCCCTCCATTAGACTGATAGGAAAGACTAAAAGAGCACTTCTGCCATCTGTCATAATGTATACAACAAAGAATAGCAATGAATGACTGGGTAACAGGATGAAAGCGAGAGAGCGGAAGAGAGTGAAGTCGGAAGGCTTATTCAGAAGCATGGCCCCTCAAGTGAAGGCCTCTTCTCAAAGCATTTCTTGACAAGACAGCAAAAAAAGCAGAAGAGTGAGTGAGTGTAAGAATACAAATTGGATCATATTAGGAGTATAAAGTACTAGGAAACACCCTCATTGGCTTTAACTTAAGTATTACTTGTTCCTTTCATATAATGTACATCTGAAAAGGCCCTACAAAGAAGCTTAATTAAGCATAAAGGCTTACTAGACACAACTGTAATCACCTGTCTTGGTCAAGGGCCACAGACCTACACTCACTATATAATCCGAAAAAAAAGAGAGGATAATAATCCGAAACTGGGCACTAGCGTCTTGAGCAACTATATTAAACAAAAGCCAATTTCCTACAAGGAAACCTCTTGTCCATACAGCTGTTTCTAGGATACGCAAATATGTGCACTGACAAAATACCAGGTAAACATTACCCTACTCAGTGTAAAACAAGCCAGGCCACAACCAAGGTCAGCCAGGAAATAATGCAAACATGAATATGAAGGAAGAGTGGGGGAAATGGGTGACCGCAGTTTATAGACAAATGAGATGCTACAAAAACAGCAGAGCCAGGGATAGTGCACGTCGTTAGTCTTTTCTGAATTTGGATTTGGATTCATGGTGGTTCATGAAACGGAGACTATAACTGCTGAAATCTGATCCAACTGCCAGGTGTAAGGGAAGAAAACATAGGGATGATAAATCCATAAATTAATGCTAGACATCTGCTCATCAACATGAAAGATTAGACAGCTCAACCTAGCATTCTATTAAAAGGAAATAAAATAGATAGATAAATAAATAAATAATATCAGTAAACATAGCCTTCTTTTAATAACTGTAAAACAGATGCTTCCCAGTGTAATAATGAGTATGAAGTAAATGACCAGGTAGGGTTATGGTTAGGGTTATATATACATAAAACATTCATTTCATATATCTTTAACATCTATGAGGCTTGTGCTTTAAAATTAAAGAAGTAGCAATCATTGGTAGGGAAGCAGCTGACCTGAGCTCTGTGTAGTGCCTTACACATGCAAAGTAACTTCAATACTCCCCACCCCTGTTACTTACAAGCGCTACATGTCAGAGCTGTTCTCTTTCTCTATATGCAAATCTTGGAGGGAAAATGAACAAGGCTATTTGTCTTGAGATGCAAAGAGGGTGCATGACAAGGAAAACATTCTGTCCAGCATAAAAACATCAAAGACATGCAGACAAATCTGTATAAAATTTTAAAATGTAATATATATTTTAAACCCTAACCTAACCCTACCCTACTAATATTGAGAAAGGTGCAGTTGTTTACTGTCTGGGAATAATCTAAATTTAAATTCTGTGTTAAGAAATTTATCTATATATATCATAATTACAAATGTACAGAGTACCCTGTCAGCTCTGTTTATTCTTAGACAAAAATAGATAGCCAAGGCTTGTTAGTTAGACATCTAGCAGCTTTTTGGTAAAAAAAAAAAGGGGGGGGGGGGGAGGGTGTAAAGAGGGAAAGGATAAAAGATAAACAGCTACCTGCAAACACCTGTTCACATCTGAAAAAAGAGAAAGATGAAAAGAAAGGACCTGCTGCCAGGCAACAGCTATTAGTGCTGCAAGTGCTTTCGACTATAGCAAGCTCTTCATGATCAGAAAGAATACAACAATTTGCAGATATTCTCTGAAGCACTAGATGTGAATTAAGGGGAAGCACAGTGAAAACAAGGGTTTACAAAATTTCTCTGAAACAAAATGCCCACTCACTGACAGATATATTTTCTCATGTTTCAAAAAACAAGATGCTAAGATCTTTAGGCAAAGGACTCGCACTTGGCCTTTTACTTCCTGGCTTTGAAATATGATTTGCTTTGAGCATTTATGTACAAAGTCTTGCATGGCCTGTGATGAAAGGGGGTGGGGTATTGTGAGTCTCTCTATGATAATTTGAGAACAGAGAAGATGTTTGTCATGGCAAAGCTTTTCAGCACTTTGCCCTATACTGCACACTTGAAAGCCCCCAACCAGAGATCTCTTTTTAAAAATCTTTTAGACCATGAATTAACACAGGATTTGAATTTACATTGAAATTCTTCAAGACCAATTGCCAATAATCATTTTTAACCACCTGACTAGATATCTTGTAAATAACATGCAGATGGTTTCAAAACAATTCTGCAAATTCTTTTAGTATTTTTCTGACGCTTGTTTATACAGATTTATAATTTACATTTGTAACTTGCAAAATAGTAAAGGATAACCATTAATTCTAAAACAATCTCAATCGCATAAGACATTAGTGCATCATCAATTATTGTGAAAGGATATTGTACTTCCTGAATATGGAGAGATATCAGACATATCTTGGAGGTCCCCACATTCAGACTTGATGAGAGATATTGAAAGGCCTTCAGGGTTTCCTGGATGTGTTGGTGAGATAGGACGATGGAGGCTGAGGTGATTGGATGACATCTTGGTCCGTAGGCTAGTGGTTTCTCTAGACAGGTCCATAGATTCGGGAGAAGACCTGTCCTTGCCTGGATAAGGCCCATTTGGGGCACTTAGAGGGCTTTGGAAAGGATAACCCATAATATGAAGAGGAAAAGGATGTCGGAAGGATGGTGGACTGAAGGCCATAGTTGAGGATAATGGTGACGGGTGAAGACCATGATGGTGATTTACAGGTGTGGGTAGAGATCCAGGCTGGTCTGCAGAGTTCTTTCTTACCACTAGAGGCAGGGCCTCTGTTTGGTCATTCGAATTGGGCACTCGCATGCTGCTCGGAAACGAGTTGAGGGGATTGGGAATAATGACATCACCGAAACACTGTAAACGCTGGTTACTAGTGTGAAAATTTGGGTTCTCGCGATTCAGTATAAAGCGATCAGAGGATGTCTGCACGGTTGGGAAGCCCTGAGGAAGTGGATATGGGGTTTTTGCAAAGACCTTTACAACTGTGTCCACGACCTGGGTCATTGCGGTGTTTAGTTCCTGTTTCAGTGTTTCTGCTAGTTGTTTCCCTTCTGCACGCATGGACATTGATCTGTGACCTTTTCCTCGAGAGCCATCCCGTTTGGGCTTCTCTCCTTCAGTCATCATGGTTTGCTCACAAATAAGCGCCTGGGCTTGGTCCAAGAAATGTCCTGGATCCAGGTCAGACATCTCATTTTCTGAGCGGTTTGTAACAGAGTCAGAGATATGATTGTCCATTCCATCTGAATGCAAGCTGTCCTCTGAGAGGTTTCCATCTTCATCATTCTCAGAGTCAGTGCTATCGTAAATCTGATAGAACTTTTCTTGGAGCTGTCGGAGCTGTTTTTGCATGTCCTCTAGCTGTAGTTTGAGGTGACGACGCTCCTCGTGCTTTTGCTCTTTACAAGCAGAAATGAGGTGCTGGAAACTCTGCTGCTGCTGGGGTAGCTTCTGCTTACGTTTGTTTTCCCTGTAACTCTCCCGAGGGCTTAAGGGTTGGGGTGCCCCGTCTCGCTCAGTCTCACCTATACGGTGAGTGACATTTGGAGAGTGGCTCATTCCACGGATTATGTTCTCTACTCTGGCACGTTTAGCCCTCAGGTGCTCATCTGTCAACCGATCAATGTCAAATTGTGCCATGGAAGGTCTACTGAAAGGGGACAGACACTCCTGAGGGCTGCCCCGTGATGAGGTGCTGCAGGCATCCTCCTGGTGGATCTCTGAGCCTGTCCTGGAGAGTCCATTGCTCTGGAATTCAGATTCATTTGCCCCATTTTTGGTTAAGTTGTTTTTCAGCAGCTGGGAGATGATGGTGGCCCCAGGAAAGGTCACCAAGGTGTCTTCATAAGAGTTGGCCCGCTTCAGCAACTTATGAAGCACATTGGACTTCTCACTGTCTGTGTGCTGCACGACTGAACAGTTGACATCCTGCTCAGCTCCGTGGGGATTCATGGCACTAAAATTGCTTGTTTTTAAATGGGCTAAAGCTACAGACACTGTACCTACAGTTCTTTTCACTCCAATGTCAACTCTTCTTCTCTTGGTTTGTCTACTTAAGAGGGACGTGTTGTCATGGTCCGGCATCACTGGAAATATTGTTATGCCATTTTAAAAGTCTGCCAGCTGGACGCTGCTTGAGAACCCTGGAAGACAGGTGAGCGGAAAAAAGGTTAAATATTACTTGAATAAACGTATTACTTGAGTAAAATTTCTTTCTATATGACATTATGATCCATATTTTTATTAACATTTTATTATCATTAAGTGTGTTATGTCTTTTTAATGTGACATTTAAGAAGTTTTTCAAGATACAAGTTTTTATAGATAAAGTCTTTTTTAAATATTACATGGGCATTCTTATATAAACAACCGAAAAAAAGGTCACTTTATCTCATTTCTATTTACTTTTCTATTTAATTTTCTTATATAAATTAAATGATTTTAAACATGCCAAAGAAATTTTACATCTGCATTACATTATATTTATAATTTACATAAACATGAAACAAGACATATATCTATGACATTGATTTAGCCCGATAAAAAAAGAATATATGTATATATATACACACACACACACATATATACACACACACACACACACACACACACTCATGTGTGTGTGTGTATGTGTTAGCTTTTCACTGTACTTAAAATATTGCACTGTAAAATATTTTATAAATAATCATGAAAATGTACACTTCAAGTACCCATTTGATCATATATATATA
>JAQQZX010000005.1:24083208-24116392 GCA_030068355.1 Notoglanidium maculatum | reverse complement strand
TAATGATATTTGTGGTCTCCTATAAACCTCTATCCAAGAAAGAAAAACAGCATCTCCAAAGAGCAAACACTTGCACACATTTGTCCTCGGAGAGCTATTATAGTGCAGTTCTAGTGCTATAGATGTGACATTTGGACTCATATTGTCCAATGTAACAAAAGTGCATGATTTGTTCATCACACTTTACATTGATATAAATAAGCTTTGCACAGAAACTTTAATATTGTTGCATCAACCTTATTCGTGTATCATAAACCTTGCCATAGTAAACTTTGCCATGGAGCTACCCTATACTGTATATCATATATGATTATGTTTTATTATATTGTACATTTTGTATTTTACAAATCACTATACAGTGTAATACAGTGATACAGCTACAAATAGGCTATCACAGATCCTAAACAAGCCAAATAAATTGCTAAAATTGTTTAGGGTCTGTGGTAGCCTTTTTGTAGCTGTATCACTGTATCACACTGTATAATGGTTTGTAAAATGCATAAAGTATACGGTTCTCATGGAGAAGTTGTTTGAATCTCCTGCAAAATAAATTTCAGGTTAATCTTGAGATAAAAAAAAAAACCAATTGGGTAGGATTCCAAACTTAAATGTTCACGTTGTGGATAGTGACTTTAATTATTGTTGCCTGCATTACAGGGAGTTTTTGTCTTTCTTCTTTTTTCCACAAATACATATGTTGTATCACATGAAGGGAAGAGATATAATAAGAAAAAAATAACATGCAAATGTAGTATAATACTCTGATGTAGATACTTGTGTGTGTGTGTGTGTGTGTGTGTGTGTGTGGGGGGGGGGGGTTAAAATCAGGTTTAAGAGGATCTATTTCTTTAGGGTTTCTGAGGTTTAGGAATTTTTTATTCTGTGCATACAAAAATGTATTTGCACTCTGGTATGAGGTACAACAAACTACTGACACACCGGAACAGTTTTTTACTGTGCATCCTGAGCAGTAAAGCCCTGGAATGTTGTACAAACTATCATAATCCCATTACATTTTTCTATACTGTATGTAATATATTTTTTGGTACTGGATGTCAGATTTTTATGGTGCCATACTACACTCCATCGTTGTTGTATTATGTCTAAACTCTAATTGTACTGTTTGGTTTATTATTTCCTTATATAATGAATATCGCAGAGTGACCATATAACATGGTATAATATATTGTACACTGAATCCTTACTGGAAGGGATCACAAATCACAAAATACAGTAACAAAGGATTAAAATAAGCATCAATAACTAACATAAAATCTTGATGATCATTGCCACTATTGTTTTATAATTATGTTTTAGTAAAAGATAGATGCAAGCAGTTATGCATCATGGTGGATTTTACTGTGTTAAATGATGCGTCTCTTAATTCATACAACACTAACTCCAAAACTCTTAAAGGACAAATTATTTATCCTACTTTAAAAGTGTAACTTTTACATTATGTTAGCTTGTTTTCTAACCATGTATAATGGGAAGGTAAGTCAACCCTTGATGTAACAATTCACTTAAAAGCTCTTTGCTGAGAGACCTCATGTGTTATTGTCTGTAATTGCAAAGCACAACATAATTGTAATATTATTCTCAGTTCGTAGTATTCCATCATATCTGTGAGGAGATATTATCCGCCACCTCACTAATGATATGACAGAAAGGTTACATGAGGGAAAGATAATAGGAGGGGAGAGATATAATAAGATAAGATTAGATATGGAAGTGCACAAGAATAGATAGAAAAAGAAGGATAATATTCTGCTGTAGATGCTCTCGTGGACAAATTCAGACAGCTTTTTGAGGGGCCATCAAGATTCAGGGAGTAGCTATTATTCCACACATTAGCGCAGGCTGGCTAAAAGCTCTTATGCTTCAGAAGGGTCTTGGGGGTCTTCAGGAAAAAGGATGTGGCACTGAAAGTGGGCAATGTTTAAGGGACCCGTTACGCAAAAGGAAAAAAAAAAACACCCACTTAACGTGACAATATGACATGCTGTAAGACCATGGGCCGAATGTGTGAAAATGATATTGTAATGTGAGCCAGTGTCTCAACAAATTCAATAAGGTGGGGGCAAAGGAGTACAGGTAAAAGGGCAGGCAGGCAAGAACGCTTGCTCGAAAAATAAATACTAAAGCACATGCAAGTTCTTGCATGGTCTGTATACTGTATGTGAGGCGTTATTGCTAAATCCCAGCTGTGAAACTCGACCTATGTTAATCAGTTATCTGTCTTACCTTTCCAGTAAGTGCAGTAATAAACAAGCAAAGGAGTCTAAGGCTATGGATAAATTAATATCACTAATTTTACTGAAGTCACAGTATATTATAAATAAGCAAGAAATATGAATATAGACACATAGTGGGAAATAACCATTTGGTATTATGGATAAGAATAAATGTCGGTGGAGTCATTCTCTATGAAAAAAATGCCACTATTTATAATAGACATCTGAGAAAAATTAAGTTGAAAAGCAGTGAAGTAAACCCATAGTGACTGTGTTTTTTTTTTTTTTTTTTAATAAAAATTTAAAGCAGGGGTCTAAAAATACATAACAACACACCATTGTCAGCTGTGATAAGCTGTGATAATCTTTTTGAATGAGTGAGCCACTGTGGCAAAATTGCACACATTGTCTCACAATCCCCTGTTGAGTCTGGCTGTTAAGTCAGGGTTTGAGGCAAGTTGGCAGAGGAAAGAGAACTGGGCCTGGCCTCATGCCTCAGTGCCTGCAGGGCCCTACACTAGACCTACTGCTCCTTTGGCCTCCAGCTTGAACAGAGATCTTCAGACACCAGTGCACTCAACTAAAGCAGCATGTTATGTGAACAATCCTATCTGCCTTTTCTTCCTCCAATTACTTCTCAATTGAATGGAGCCAGCTCGGGGACAGCTTTGTCCCTGAGTCTTGTGTGTATGTGTGTGGGTATGTTTGTTGGGATGTTGTGTTTACTCATTTTTGTTAGCAAAATGAAAATGAGAAAACAAGGAAACGGTGTTTAATTCTTTTTTTCTTTGGCACTCACTAAAATAGGAAATTAATGAATTTATTCATAAACTCATATATGAAACACACATATACACACACACACACACACACACCAGCAGCAGCAGCAACACTGTGCCAGAATGGGGAAAAAAGTAATTTTTCAGTGACTTTGACCGTGGCATGGCCGTTGGTGCCAGATGGGCTGGTTTTTGTTTGGCCTGTGAGGCTGCGGATTTCAGAAACCGCTGAGCTCCTGGTAGTCTCTAGGGTTTACACAGAATGGTGAGAAAAACTAAAAACATACAGTGAGAAACAGTTCTGCACATGGAAATGCCTTGCTGATGACAGAGGTCAGAGGAGAATGGCCAGACTGGTTTGAGCTAAAAGGAAGGCTAAAGTAACTCAAATAATTATTTTTCAATTATTCTGAGCAGAAAAGCATTTCACAATAAACAACATATTGAGGGGGCCGGGCTACTGTATGAGAAGACCACATTAGGTCCCACTCTGTTTAGCCAAGAACGGGACATGAATTTTCTTTGAAGGCATCTTTGTTTTATAGCATTTCTTAAATAAATAAATATTTCTTTCTTTCTTTTTTCTTTTTTAGGATAGCAATATGGAATAGGACAGGAATAGGAATATCTGACAATTTAAACCAAAACTACATTTTGTATTTAAAAATCTAAAAGAGCTTTCCTTCAGGTCAGAGTTAGATTTAGATTTAGGCATGCCATTAATTACCTGCATTTATAATTATGTGTGTGTTTGTGCATGTGTGTTTATCCCCAAGAAAGACCCTGACTAAAGTTACTATACAATAGTGTTGTACGTATTTCTGATGAAACCGTTATGTATGGCTACGTTCATCTTTAAATAAAGCACCGCACCACAATCATACTGGTTCCATTTGGTTATTTTCATTTGCACAGGAACATGTTTGCCAATCCTCCTAAAAAGGCCATTTGCATGAAAGGGATTTTTTAAAGAGCTATTAGCCTTTAGTTTCATTTAGTCTAATATGGGTATTCATAAGGTTGTGTACTAATAAGTCACAAAATGTCACACAAGCAAACAAACAAAAAACCCAAGGACCGCATTCATTTTCTTTGTTTTTTGTACTCTGCATTTATTTGAAAGTCTTCAAATAAAATATAAAGGAAATGCTTATTTCTGTGTTCAGCCTACGTAATAAATTAAACTCCACCAACGTCAAGTAGCATCATCGCTGACATCATTATTAGTTATACATGGATATAAGTACTAGTACATGGTTTTACTAAAATTTTAAACATATTTAGTATTAATCAATCAGGGGCATCACAAAACACTTTGCTTAGGTCTTTTTCCTCGTTTCCTGGTTAGAATAATAGCCAATGTGTATCCAGACACTACTAGGACCCTGCAAGGCTTCATCTTTAAAATTAGCTAGTTACTTTTGAGTTAAATGCATTAGCTAACTATGTTAATTACCTAGGATCTGGTTGCTTTGGAGAAAAGTGGATTTTGTTCAACGATGTTTAACTGTCACTGTTTAGCTTCTGTATACTGTAGCTATAAGTATGGTACATATTACTGAGTTCATTATGTAGGGAATGCGTCCTAGTCAGCGACTGTGGCTGATTGCCAAGACCAATACACTGAGAATGGACTGTAGAATGATCTTTAGACATTTTTTCCCACTTTGCTACTACACACGGTGAGAAATTACTTCCTCATGCTAAGTTTTGGGTTTAAAAAGTTTTTGTATTGTAAGAAGATGCTATAGTACCTGATCCTGGTCTTTGAATCGGCTTAGCCTGCTTTAATTACCAAAATTAATTACGAAATATGATTATATATATCCAGATCTCTGTTATTTTGTCTCTTCATTAGTCGAATATATACATAAATGGCCATGGTATGGCATACCCAATTCTAATATCAGTACTGACATATCCCTGATTCTTCTTCTTCTTCTTCTTCTTCTTCTTATTATTATTATTATTATTGTTATTATTATTATGCCCACGTGATTAATCATATTGCTCAGATGTATCACTGGAATTCCTCCCAGTAGAACATTTTGTGTTCTTGGGCCCTCGGAACAATCCAACATTCCTCTCCTTTACAGCACCCCATCTTGAAAGGTTATTTATGTCATGGTAATATTCCCATATTGTCTGTGTCTAAGCAGATAGAATTTGTGGCTATGATAGAAATTCAGCTGTGACACGATCTCCATCTGTTTAGATATCAACATCTTGGTCTTCAAGACAAATATCTTCTTCAAGCATCCTCAACATCATTAGAATTCAAAGCTATTATGCAGCTCCTCATCAGCAATGAAAACTAGGGTTTTGGGCCAATGCATTTATCACATTTCATCTCCAACATTATACATATTTTGTCATTTTTTATGGCTTGGCAAAAATTGAGAAAATCATTTTTGGCCACCCGTCCACCATATTAAGTACCCCACCTGCTGATGATTACCCATAAACGTTTCTTTTTGCTGAGATGTACCTGGTAATTAGGCTTTGAAATGTCTCACGCTTGATTTACCTTGGTGGTGACTGTGAATAGTGATTGGTCGAAAGGGCCTGACCTCGCCCAGAGCTTTCTGATTTGTTTACATGCTCATTTGTTCAAATGAATCACACACCCACACACACACACACCCACACACACACACACACACACACACACACACACACACACACACAGAGTCCATTATAATTATATTGATTTTCCAGCACTTACACTTGGTCATATAAAATATAACATTCTTTATTCACCAAAGTTTTTTTTATATAGAGATATTTTTATGTTTGTCAGTTCCTCTGTTCATTTGTCAATTTATCTGTACATCTATTCATCCATTCTTTGCCTCATTATCACAATATCTCAAGAATGAGTGGTTGTATGTTTGTAGGATTAGTAGGGAATTATAACTGTAACTAGTAAATAAATCTAAACAGGGTCAAAATCTAAACTTAATCTAAACAGGGTCAAGGTCACAGAAAGATCACATGTCTGCAATATTTTTTTTTTTAATAGCTTCCTTCCTTTTTGACATGTATTTTAAAGGCATTTCAGGTATACAAATTGGTAATAAGAAGGACTAAACGTGGTGTCAAGTTCTACTTGTTTTACCTTGCAGTAGAAAAGGTATGAAGCTAAAGGTTTACATACACCTAGGCTAAATACAGTCAATCTCAGTTTTGCTACTATACATTAATTTTGTCAATTAGGGCCTCTAATTTAACATATTTATTTCTGTTTTCATTCAATATATAAGAATTCAAATGGGTCAAAGGTTTACATGCACCAAGTTGACTCTTTGTTTGTCTTTTTAAACAACTTGGAATATTTGAGAAGCTTCTGATTGGCCACAGTGCATCTATGGCTCTATTTAGGGGGCAATACCTTTTTGCCACTGATACTGTGGGAAAATCCAAGCAGCTCAGCCAAGACCTCAGGAATACGGAGCTCCACAAGCCCAGATCCTTCTTAGAAGCAAATTTTCAAACATGTGAAGGTACCATGATCATCTGTTCAAGCAACTGTATGCAAATATAAATATCTTGCGACCACACAAGAAAGAAAGCACTCATTGGGATGAACAAACCATGGTATAAAGGTTCAACTGAACCTCAAGACAACAACAAAGGGCTGAAAAAAGCCCTTAGTCTAAGTCTGGCATGTTGGCAATGTGATCAGGTTTATGTATGGAGATAAAAAGTGCAATGCTTTTAATCTGAAGAATACCATCCCAACTGTGAAGCATGAGGACGGCAGCATCATGTTGTGGGGATGTTTTGCTGGAAAAAGTGACTGTAATATTTTAGAAAATAGATGGCATCATGAGGAAAAAGGATCATCTATGACAATTTAAACCCTAAAAATGGCTTACAACTAACAAAATGAAAATACTAGAGTAGCCATCACAAAACCCTGACCTGAATTTCAAAAATTTGTGAACCAAAAAAGCATGTTTGAGCAAGGAGGCCCACAAACCTGACTGAGGTCTATCTCACTATAGTTCTGCCAGGAGAAATGAGCAAAAATTCACACACACACACACACACACAAAAAAAAAAATGCATTGTGAGAAGCTTGTGCAACCCAAGTTAATTCCCATTAAACATTTGATAAAAAAAAATTGACAGCAGGCATGGGCATTGTAGTTTCCTGTAACTTATTATAATATTAATTACTCAGATTTCTTTCTTTCCATTTTAGATAAAGTGCTCTAGTTCAAGGGTAATTCGCTCATTAATATCGGCTTATTTCTATTTTTGTTGGATGCCACCATATTTTTCACGCTACTGTTCTTCTTGTGGTCATAAATAAGTGAAGTAAGTGGAGCTGTGAAACAAGTGACAGGTGACGTATCATTTATAATCTGCATATTCAGTGATGTTTTTAAACCCTTTTGATTTACACATTTTGAACCTGTTCTTGTCAGACTTCACATGCAGCCTTGTAAGCCCTGTCCCAGTGTTGTTTTGTGGATATACATATTTAGATTACACCTCTTCAACATAAATAGGTTACTGCATTCAAATACAAGCTCAATACAACAGACTTAATTATTTTATCTATAACAAATGAGAACAAACAACTACCAATTAACACTAAAAGCTTTTATGTACACTTGAGCTTTCGAATTCTCCTTTGATATGCTCTGTGAAAACACGCACATGCGTTTTTATATGCACAATGAAGTGAAGCATAAAATACGGAGAGATCAGTTCAAATCCAGTGAAAGTAGAATTTCTCTATTTTTTACAGCTTAGGGAGCTACAGCACTGTTCAAATGTCTTAGAGTCATGTCTGCTACATTTTAAAAAATGCTGTCGTACATGCCTATTTTGTGCTTATTGCATTAGTGTGTCAATCAAAATCAGAATAAATCAAAATTAGATTTCCTGGAAACATCTTGGCTTACAGGATTTCCGTAGACATTTGCACATTACTAGACTAAGGCCCACTTTCAAACTTTATCAAACTTTATATGACCAGCCAGCCCATCTCCAGCCAAGGTATGAACTCATAAAAAATAAATAAATAAATAAATAAAAGTCGGAAAATACAAACGTTTATTGTAGTTAAAATCATTTGTGTAATATCATAATTAATGAGGTTACTTTGTGCAGCATGTGGCAGAAAAAAACTAAAATAAAAAAAAAGGACATAGGTTTTAGAAGTGCAAATATCTGCACTGAATGTATGAGAAATATCCATTACCACTATATATGGCCACAGAAAAAAATTGTTAATTCAAATGATTTTTCTCCATTCTTTTTAATAACTTGGTCTAATATGCAAATGAGTAATGGCTAAGTGTGGCCTAAATTACCAACTCATCTATCCTTACTTATTGACCCAAATGAGGATGGGATCCCTTTTGAGTCTGGTTCCTCTCAAGGTTTCTTCCTTTTGCCATCTCAGGGAGTTTTTCCTTGCCGCCGTCACCGCAGGCTTGCTCATTAGGGATATATATGGATAAATGTATATATTCATAAGTTTATATTTAGAATTTATATACTTTTGTGAAGCTGCTTTGTGACAATGTCTGTTAAAAGCGCTATACAAATAAAATTGAATTGAATTGCTACAGCAGACGTCACAGAGCTCGCTCCAGCTCCTGTTCCTGTCACAGCTCCAGTCACAGAGTCCGTTCCTGTCACAGTTCCAGAGTTCTGTCACGACCTACTCCTCACCATACACACAGCGCGCCGTGAAATCTCGGCCACATGCGCAGTGCACTCTTCGGCTCCGTCGCGGAAATGCGCACTTCCGCATGTTGACGGAGAAGACATGGACTACAGTTCCCATGAGCATGCCTCTCATTCATGAACTGATTAAGCCATGTTTAAAATGCGCTTCCACTTTGCGAAGCATTAGACTAGCCACCGTGTTTTCTGCCGAGCGTTTCATACCTGTGTGTTGATTATTGTGTTTTGGACTTTCTTTCCGTGTGTGACTACTGATTTTGGATTACCCTTGATACTCTGTTTGCTGATCACCCAACCCATTTCTGTGTTTGACTACTCTTCTGCCTGCCATTAATGTACCTTTGCATGTTGTGTTTTAATAAACACAGCACTGCTCTTACCTCTGTCTCTCGACCCTGCACTTGTGTCTCGACCATGCCGCGACGGTGCCAGTGCCCTGACACATTTAGCACTTCATTTTATTGTAGCGTTATATTTTGGAAAATTGTTACACATTATAAAAAAATTATATTTTATGATGTACATTAACTTTAGAAATTCAGAAAAACATTATGAGACCTACTGTATATGTGACAAGTGAGGAATTAATCCCTCTGTGTTATGCTTTTGTAGGAAATTAATCAACGGCAGGTTGGTGAGTTTGGGTTAGCACCTTGAAGTTGATTATTTCCTATAATGTCACATCTCAGAGTGTTTTGTTGCTCTTATACTACAGCAATTTGCCAACAATTACAAGTTTTTAATCATTAAAGAATGTTATACTTTTTATCTATTGAAATTTAACATGTAATTTATAGCAACAAGACACTGAGTATGTTAAGTTTCTTTATTACAAAAATTTTTTTGTAGCGTATTTCATAATGGCATAATTTTTCTTTTTCCACCTAGAACCCTCTCTTAATCAGTGTATCTATGGTGCACCCACACCCTAAGTGCTCTAACACACTCACATGTCGGATAATATCAGATAATCAGATAATGTCTCTTCACTTGTACTAAAGCTCCACGCCTCGAACACATACTCACACGCACACACACCCACACACACACACGCACACACACACATACACACACACACACATTTGCAGTTCATGATCTGCTGATCAAAGGAGGTTGGACTCGCTCTTGGGCACCGCCTCTCACTCCTTCGAGCCTCAGGAGCCCTCTGGAGGCTGCAGAAGGTGTAACACCTACATACCTAGAGATATAACTGACATGCTGATGGAGAATACATGGTCTCACATGTTTCACACACACACACACACACACACACACACACAGTGATATCCACTAGTACACATCACACTTGTGAGCAGCGTGACCTACACTCTCCTCATTGCCGGAGCGAAGCGGTCTGAAGCTCCAGGAGATGATGAGTTTTGAGCTTTTGATCGGGTGCGAGCTCTGGAACGTGCACTTCAAGCGGACGTCCGTGCCATTCACTGCCTGCACGCGACCCGACGTGTACACCTGCATCGCCGCCACGCCATGCTTTCCTGCAACACATGGTAACGTTAGTCGAGCTGAAGAGGGAAACCAGAGCAATCGGCAACAAATACTAGACAGAGGTGTACAGTGATGTAAGATAGGTGAGACAGAAAAATAATGTGAATGCATCGAGACAAATTTGAATGCATTATAATAATTTTAAAGTTAGAAGAACAAAAAGAAGAAGAAGATCCTGGTAAGAGGGCACCATGTAGTCTGTATTTGCATACCGTAACATGATTGACTCTTATCATTTAAGATGCCGTAGCACTTTACTGTCCCAAACATGACATTTGTATAATTTAGTCATAAAACAAAGCATTCAATCTATCATCCAGAGATCCCAACAATGCCACAGCCATATGTAACCTGGAGTCATAAGAGCTCAATTGATCATGTTGTCAAGTTGGGAGGGGCATACTGTCTCTCACCTGTCAATCACAGTTACACTAGGCAATCACAGGCATCTATGAGCTCATGTATGAGAAAGAGGGCAGATAGCGCTCTCCTCCGAGTGTGTTACACTTCACTGTGACAGGAAATAAGCAGCAGTTTGAAAAGCCTGGCTTCATGTGTCTCAGAGGCAGCACAGGACAGCCTTGACCCTGCCTGGTTAGTTGTTGTCATGCGATAGGGGAGAGCTGGCCAGACCGAACTGGGGAGAAAATGGGGGGAAATAAATAAACAAAGCCCTAATAATGGTAGGTTTACATGTAACTGTGTGCAACTAAAGCACCCAAATGTCTCTGCTTCCTTCTGTTTCCTCATATAAACTTATTTCTCACTTTAGTGTATACAGTATAAAAGACCTAAGGATTCTTTGGTGCTTGGCGAAAACCTGAAAACGTCCTAGTTTGATTTATATTTAAGGGGTCCATGCACTCCGGATAACTATTGTAACCTAATTGTTACTATTGTAACCTAACTATTACATTAAAGAATCCTACTTTAAACCAAGATTGGTCCTGTTATTATTCACCTGAGTTATATAGTATATTCTGAGGTTTATATGCATACAAGTGTGAATCTTAATTGTTATTCATTTTTCATTGTTGATTGCAAATAGGTGTCACAAAAGTGTATCATTTTTCTACACGATCTCCATTTCACAGAGTATGGTTCACATGTTATATACCGATTCATCCACGCTGTATGTACTGTATATTATAAGCACACGAGCACCAAAAGCACATGAGAGAACAAAAACATCTGCTTGAATTACCATGCAAAATACAAAAAAGCCAAGCAGGAATTAACTTAATAAATTCAGTTTAAGTGTGTGTAGAAAAGGAGAATCATGCGTTATTGAATGAGATACACAATTTTGCTGGAGATATAATGTATATGGTGCGTGCGTGTACGTGTGTGTTTGGGGTCCCGTGGGACGAAACAAAAAATGTTGTGGGAGCGTCCGGTTTTTATTTTCGGATGTGAATCCCATGGGAGAAAGAACGGCCATGGTCATTAAAATGAGAGTGTATAAACAAATGATTCATTCATATTTTTATTTTAGATTTCAGGAAATAGAACCAACTCATTTTGCCAGACCAAAAAACAGTGCTTGTTTGTTGTAGTTATTGTCTCAGCTTTTGCTGGTTTGCTGATTAATCATTTTTCTCAATGAAAAGTTGACCTAAATATTTGTGTCTATGAGGAATTTATATATACACATACACACACAGGCTTTTGCATAAACTTGCAGTACAAGCAAACTGTTCCATCCCAGTGCAAGAGGAAAGCTGAAGCACATCATCAATCACCTTCCCACTGAAAAACACTTCTGTGTGTGTGTGTGTTTACCTTGAGGATAAAAAAAAATATCTGCTTTTACAGGCAAGCATCCAAGCCATCACTGCATTATGAATTTTCATCATAAGTAAAAGAATTTCCAGTAAATAATACTTGAGATTGATCGTTAATTCCACGACGGATGTTTTTAAGTCACACACAAGAGAGCTCAGAGGTATGATTTGCATATTGCGTGTGTCGTCTCAATATGACTTCATCTGAAAGGAAGGTTCTCAAGCAGATTTAACCTAGACACATGCAAGTATGCTACTGTTAACCATAGCATGCTAACTACCATATTACATTTAGCAAATTTTATCACTATCATTGTTAGCTAATATTTTATTTAAGCTACATCTGCTTCTGTCAGCTGACACAAGGATATCTTTATCATCATCATTAATAAATGTTATGGTGTGGATAGCTACATGATCGCTAGCTGCATACTGGGTGTTAGCCTAGCTTAGTTGCAGCCTAAATAACTGTCAGTGCTATTAAATTGAATCATGCAAAATTTGCCATGGCTACATCTTGGACTTTAGGTCACTTTGTTCTTGATGTTTTCGATTAAAAAAATTCAATCCACTGTAGCCTATAAAATATTATTTTCTGTATATGTTCATTTTTAAGAGCATGTAGCAAAAGAGGTATTTCATTTTAAATGATATGAAATGTAAAATGAAATTACAATAAATAAGAAAATTGGTTCTATTTCATTGTGCTGCTGCACGTTACCATGTTTGACTACTGAATTTGAATATTAATAAAAACACTCTGTGCGGTTGTCGTTAAACATTTTTTGTTACATTTTTTTTTAAAACAGTGTCCACAAATCAGACCAAAGAAGGCAAATAAAATTAAATTAGCTTGTGGTTTGGCATTGTCAACATTGCCATGGTTACATAATTGCATCGATTTAGAGCTGTGATTAAATATTTCACTAGTTTTACTGTACACTTGTACAAGGGAGGAAAATAAAAATAACTCCCAACCAACCAGAAACAAGTATTATCAATGGTATGATCATAATATGGCCGACCCTAGGATACACTTACAGCAACAGTAGTGCAATGTGGCAAACTGGCTGGAAGCCAAGATCTGGTGATTTCCACATGCGACAGGAGGTAAAGCGACACGAATGAGACGGGGCAAGCAACAGAACAAAGTTGAGCTAAGTTTAACTTTATGCAAATGTGAAATAAAGTGACTTTATTTCTCTCCTGGCTGTGAAGCATTATCTGTGTTTGGTTCCTTGGTTCCATATATCAATTCCAGGTCTGCTGCTATGAGCTTAAAGTGTTCTGATATACCAGAAATATCGCATTGTCTTTTATAAAGTGATTTCCCTCCAGAAAAGGATGATTTTATAACCATCCCCTAGCTAGGTTGTGTGGATATCACACTAGACTGGTGCTACCAGTGAAACCATGGCAACCGACAGTGTACTAAAGATAGGACACACCCACAAGCGACCAGTATAAAGCGAATTGAACGACGTGAGACAGGAAACGGCTGCCGGTGTGAGCACAGGGTTAAGCTTTATATAGAAAAGTGGTATGGTTTGTTCCTCAGTGGAATAAGAGCCGTCTATTCTGTTCCCCGTGTTTATTTATGAAGCCATTTTTCATAAGCTGCCTCCATATATCACCTCTATGTAACACTGGAAGGTCAATAAAAGCCATAAAACCCATAAATAATGCGTATAAACATGCAGACTGAGCTGTCAGATTATTAGGTATACCTCCAGTTTCAAGTGATTAATAAACCACCAGTGCAGTGTGTATATAGAGGGAAAAACAATATGCACTGGCTCCTAGGTGGAGGATTTTAATAAAGATTATTTGTGGGAACTAGATAGATAATCTAATAAACTGGCAATTGAGTTCAAACTATAAATAAATTATGTAAAACGCTTAGTTCATTTTGACCTGAAATAAACCCTCGATGTGGTTTAGATAGGATTTGCTCATCACACTGCCCCACTTCATGAAAATATTTCATGACAGACAGAAAAAAAAGCCTGGTGTGGGAACCTCTGTTTATTACTGCTATTACGTAAGTGAGACTGTAACAATAAATGGATAAAAATAGTACCACGTATCATTGATTAAATTTAATCACTCGCAAATTGCTATGTTGTAAGAGGAACAGAAGTGATGTTATGGGAAAATTCCCATACAGCAATTCTGCTTCATCACAACAAGCTGTTGTTGATTATTGTCCTACAGCAGATTTATTGACGTTTAAATAAATGGAATTAAAAATGGCTGCAAATTGGCAGGAATTCATGGACGTTAGCTTGTCAAGCTAATGAAGTCAGCATAAGAGCAATGAGATGAAGGTTTTGCTTTTCAGCACGACACGTTTTCCTCGTGAAATGAAAAGCAATACCGCCTCTGTATTGTGTTTCATGCTTTTCTGCGGTGTGATTGCTTTTCTAGCTAGCATGGAATCTTCTTCACAGTAAGAACAAATAAAGTGATACCTAATTAACCTACCCTAGATTTTAACATAACATGCTTAAGGTGTGTGTGTAAGCAAGCAAATAAGTATGTGAATAATTACTGTAACTGAATGTGTTACTGTTAAGAGAGAGAGAGAGAATGATGAGAGTACTCTTCAGTAGTTATTTCCTGTTTACAGCCTGAAATAGGAACACAATGAGAGCGTTAATGCATAACTATTATTCTATACCCTCTTGTTTTCATGCCTGCAAGGCATTAAACGCACGCACACAGACATACACACACACACACACACACACACACACACAAATCTACCAAAGTGCATTTATACTGACACACACACAGTCTGAAACAGCAACAGGCCAGCACTTGTCTGCATACCTTCCCCATCCCTCTGTATGAGGTCCTCACAAAACACATATTGTTTTTACACAACATGCAACTTTTGTTTAAAAAAATAAAAAGAAGCCATAATTTTCATTCTTATGGTTACTGAGGTCACGGTTAGGGTGAGGTTTAGGTGTAGACATAGCATTAATTAGCTATGCTCATCATTATGTCAATGGAAGGTCCTCACAAAGATCAACTTAATATGTGTGTATGAGCATGTGTGTGTGTGTGTGTGTGTGTGTGTGTGGATAAGGTGAATGTCAAGACATGTTAAAACATGGGTGTGTGTGAGTTAAAGTAAGAACATTTCATGCTTTGCAGGCACAAAAACAAGGACACACTCACATGCACACACATTTCTTTGACATTATGAGGACATTCCATTGACATAAATATTATTTTAGCTAATTAGAACTATGACTAAGTCTGACCTTAACCTTAGCAAGCAGAAGAAAATCATTTGGTTTTATTAGATTTCAAATAAAAGCTACAAAAACACTTTTATTTTGTGTAGGCTTGATGATTATGAGGACACTATTCTATCATTGTAAGGATGTTTGGTCTTTTCTGGTCCTCGCAAAGTTCTTTTGTCTCATTTAGTTTCTCAAGTGAAAGATGTAAAATACTGTAGGTTTTTGTGAGGTCAAGATGACTGAAGACATTTGACACTATCCTATCCTATCATTGTGGTCCTCATAAAGTACCAAAAGCACACATTGTATATTTCAACTGGCCTTTAATCATTTTTATTGACTTACCAAGTGCTTTTTGGTACCAAATATGTGTTCTGTAATCTGTAGTTACTATAAAAAAAATAAAAGTGGTATGTTTTATTATTGACATTTACAAACCAATAACAATCTTATGCTATTATCTGTTTTCTCTTCCTCGCACCATTGTATTTTATTTTATGTCCTTTTAATGTTTCCTGGGTACCCTTTACTTTGTCATTTTTATTTATTTGTGGCCTGTGAGACTCAGAGGACCCATATACAAAGAGGTTTCAATACATACCCTAGTAAACAAATTAGAAACATTATCCAGAATCATGGTTAAAAACAAACAAACAAAAAGTACAGAAAAAAACAGCCAAAGTGTAAGCAAGTGTTTGTTTAAGTGCGCACACACACGCTAAAAATGGCAAGATTTCACTAAGAATTAACAAACACAAGCTACTTAAATAGTCCAGGAAATAACCAGGAAGTGATAGCAGAGTTCGCTCTAGAACCCCTGTGGCCATGACCTCTGCTGGCAGGGAGGGGAAGTGCCCTGAGTTGTTGTCATATTATTATCCTTATTTTAATTTTTTTTTAACTGACACACTTATTCAGTCTTGTCATTTTAATGTCCTGTATTCTGAACTTAATTCTGTAATGCACTTTCCCTTGAGAGCCTAAAAGTTTATATCTATCTCTGTGGCCCATGAAAGAGAGAGGTTGTTTTCGTGGCTACACCTACTGCCTAATTCTTCCGGATGTGAACTGCGCTGCTTGCATGATCACTTCTAATCCAATTTTCCAGTGGCAAATATGGACATGGCACTGTCAGGATGGCGTGTATCACTCAAAGAGGATTTCTGCATGCTCATGTAGTCCTGCTTGGTGGATGTGGTAAGCCATAAGAGTGTGTATAGCCTAGTGTACATGTTACACCCGGCTTTCTCATTCCGATATAACTTTTGGGAAATGGACTGCAAACACTAATGTGGCTAAAATATCAAAAAGAATGAAATTTTTTCCACTACTATTGGTATGGACTGGCATTAAACATGTCCAAAGATTAACTCAAGTTGTTCAGTAGGTCATCAAGGTGTCATTAAAACACTGATTATTTGGATCAGGTTCGTGTGATTAGCTGTTCCCCATTTCAGTGCCCTTTTTAACATGCCCTCATCAAATTGCCCTCACTGTTACCCCTTGAGGAAATGCTCAACTCCATCTTAGGGGCCATACCATTACTTGATTAGCTCAACTGAAGTTTGTCAGATGATCCAGTGGAAGTGTGAGGACTCAAGGTCAGAATAAATACAAACTTCAGGAGCAGGACTTGCCTAGAAATCGTTTAATTAGGACAAAATTTAAATAAGTGTGCAATAAACTACACTGAAATTATTATAATTTTGCAAACTTAGCAGTTGATTTGCTGTGTTCAAACTGGGATTTATGTAGTGAACTAGTGTCCAGATAACCAAGAAACTTGCTTAGTGCATGTTTGTGCCTATTATCAAAGGCAAGATTGTTTCTAGGAGCCCTATAGATTTCCTTTAAGTCAAAGACGGCTGGAGGCCAAAGTGAAGGTTTTTCAAGGGAGTCTGTATTTCCAACTTCGTTCTTTCTCTGGGAATGATTGGTAACCAATTTAGTGTTTCACATCCAGGTAGGTCAGATAGCAAAAGAAACAACCACACTGTCCCAAAACAACTGAACCAGACTATTACCACATTTCCAACAAATCTAACCCAAGTTTCCCAAACATCTAAACTAAACTACTGATGCTTCTTAACCAAGCTCCCAAGCACCTGAATCAGTTCCAAATTAGATGCCAGAATACATCAACCAATTACTAACACACCTGAGCTCTCTAACCAACCCCTATTCCATTCCTTCTGAGGGTCTGCCTGACATTTTTAAAGAACCTTCAACCAGTGAGCACTTAAAATGCCAGAACCAAGCCATCGAAACCACTAAACACCCTTTTCAAATAAATAGTTTGGAAGAAAGACCACCTTTTCTCTAGTTAACTTCTATAAACTCCCATCTCACTTTTTCTCCATTAGTGACAAAGTTTCAACCTCCTTGTTTCTTCCTTACTATTCAACACCTTTTACCCAAGAGTCTTTAGTAATGGGATCTGGCTATCTATCACAAAGCGGAAGAACTCGAACTCAAATTCTCCGTTCTCTGTACAGTTCCACATCACTCTTTATGTCATTAAAGGCACGGTGTGCAGTCAAAAAGCAAAAACACTGAGTGTCCCTGTGGACCATACTGGGAAACACTATGTAGAGACAACTCCATGTAACTCAGTTCATGACTATTTGTCAGAATTAATTTGAGGGCAAAGGGGCAGTGAAAGGAAAACTAGATTGGAGCATTCCAAATGTGGAAACACACAAGGCCAGATGATCTTTAATCACTTACAGGAAGCACAGGAAATCTCTAGACAATGCTGCATTGACTCAACATACAAATATACAGGAAAGTCATTAAAACCTCAACACATTGTTTCAGCATAGCAATGTATAGAGTTACACAACATATTGTTTTTAAAAACGATCTCTATATCATTAATGATCTGTTCGGTATTATTAATCATCGGTTTTGATATGCAAATGAGCTCTCTAATTTCTTAAATTTGTCCAAACTTTCTTTATTTCTGTTATTGTTATATATATATACTTGTTATATTTCTGTTTTATTTCTCTTATGCAAATTTATGAAAATGAATTCTCTTAGGAATTCTTCAGCATTTAATGTTTGCTGAGAGTGTCCTGACCCAAATGCAAATGTGAAAGCTTATTCACAGTTAATTTTATCAGATAAAATAAACCCATCTCTAAAGACTCAAGAATCAAGATTTCAAAACGCATAATCCGATGCACCGAGTCCTAAGGCATTGGCAAAGGCCCCCAAGTCCGTAAAGCTAAGATCCCAACACAGATCTCAATTTTCAAAAGGCGGGGTTGAAAACGTGAATAAATGACCCTGAAGATCACAACACAAGATCCTGAAGCAAGCTCACAACCCACCTGCACCAAACTACCTAAACCATGTCAAGTATCTGGACCAAGAATACCTTAATCATGTTCCCAACTCACTTTAAAAGTCTTTAAGAAACACCTGAAACAAGCTACCAACACATCTGCACCAAGCTCTTAACACGTCTCAACCATGTCCCAAAGCACCTGAACCTCTGAAACACCTACAACTTGCAAAACCTCCAAACGAAGCAACACAACTGGACCAAGTTGCAAATTCATTGTCTAACAAAGCCCTAAATCTTTTACTGTCTGGAGTGAACATCCTTCTTGCTAGCCAATGCAGTTCCAATATGGAAGTATTTTGCAAATATCATATTATAGTCCATATTGCGCAACACTAATCTGGTGTGAGGTACTTTATATGTTTTCATTGATGCTTAGTTGTAGAATAAGATAATAGTTTGTCTCTATATATATCCCTAATATGTAGCAAAATAATGACAAGGTAATGTTTTATTCCATGTAATCACAATAATAAAATTAATTGTTTTCTGGAGTATTAATGCCAGAGGAACTTGTTTTTCTTCAATTCCTCACCTGAAGTGAAGAGTAGCACCGGGAGCAAGAGGAGGAAGAGAAGAACCCGTTTGACACACATGTAGAAAAACGTTTTGAAATTCCTTTGCACTACTGATTACTCCGAGAAGGATTTACCTCGCCTTCCCGATCCCCGACAGGCTCCTGTGACTAAGACAGAAGTTTATGAGGATAGGAAGCCCAGTCTCTCACTCGCTCCTTCACTCCCTCCCTCCCTTGTAGGCTTTCTACTGTACATGTCTATGCTGTGCATGCTGCTTTGGATTGCTGAAAGTATTATTGTAGTCATTACTGAGTTAAGTCAACGTTAAATGTGCTAATCCGATATCGCAGGCATGAAGTCAACACTAAATGTTCATTTCGCACTGTGTTAAATAGTAGTTTAATGCAATACTCTAGGAATTACTCATAATCAACATTAAAGGTGGGGTCAGGGACTTTGAAAAAAATCAAGAAAACAAATGATGTTAATCAACCTACAGCCAGTCAACAATGAGGCATCCCTATTCACCTGTCAATTCAGAAAGCTCTGCCTCTTTTACTAGCATTTTGATATTTTAGCCTAGGCAGTGTGTGTTTTTGGTGGGTGTGGCTTTGGGGGGAACGCTAAAGGGAGGGGCTGTATTTGTGTGGAATGTGAATGTAACTCTTGCTGTGTTGAATTAACACTGGTTTTAGCTATGCTTTTAAAATGTAGCATTTTGTATGGAAAAAAAAGCCTGACCCAAGGTCCAAAGTACAGTAATTTCATTTCATAATGAGGGGCAACATAACCAATTTTACAAATATGTAATCTGCAAAAGAGTCCTTTAACAAAGCCCAGAATATTTTACCTCAACATATACATATGCAATTATGCAAATGAGCTCACAAACCAGTATGCATTCAGGGGGCATGGCTTTGGAGAGAATATCTGAGAATGTTAAACATTTGGCTGGTCCCCAGAAGAAAAACTGCTTATTTACATTTAAAAAGAGGAAAAAAGTTAGGATTAGGTGTAGCATAGTGATAATTCAATAGCATGACAAATGTTATTGTGTATGTGTGTGTATGTTTTTATGTAAAAAATGAGGTATGTACAAGAAGTGGGATAATGGAGAACCCAATAAAAAATAGCAGGAGTATGTTTTTAATATCTGATATGAAAGTATGAGACAATGAGAGGCCATTTTCATTCACGTGGGAGAGAATTGGACGTAGCCATGTGTGATGCATTTACCACATTCATTCACTCTTTCTCAGTAATCACTGTATAAATTAATACACTGTTTTTGTTTTAGAAAAATGACCCAACTGGGTTTATTCGAAAATATCACAGATAGGTCATAAATACTAACTGTGCAAGCTAACAGGAGTGGGATTTAAAAATCAGTCCCTGTGCACACCTCCAGCACCGAGCTGCTATTTAAAATCCAGACATATAAGCCAATTAGGTCAAAGGTGCCTCGGTGCTTTTTATCCGTTCTGTATCTGTTTGAATAATCAGGAAGTGCTCATTGTTTCAGAAGAGGTGCGTTAGTTCTTCTAGTTAAAGGATGATAAGTTGTAATTAATGGAGATTAGACACGCAGTACACAATGGACATCAAAATAATAAATTAAGCTTAAGCAATTCATAATAAAAAGGTTTATAAGTGACACACGTTGACTCGACATGTATATTTATTTTATGAAATATTTACATTTGATATTGCTCAGGATCATTTGCTCCAGATCCAGTTTGTTCCATGACATTAAAAGGTTCCTAAATATGTAAGAACTAGAATTAGCATACTGTGCTGTGGATTATTAGGAAACAGTTTATTAATCCAGCAGTTTATTGTGATCACATTTCAAATTTCACATCAATTAATTTGACTTGACTGTCTTTCACATTGACGGACTTCGTGTTGAGCACAAACGATAAATAGCAGGGAGAAGTTAAAGTTGCGGTATGTAACATTTTAATAAGAAAAGTAACAATTAAAGTGTAAAGGAAAGAGTAAAGTGTGAGTAAAGTAAATAAGAGATGGGAGAAGCTATCTCTTAGACAGCCTGAGCCAAAAAATAAATAAACCTATACTGCAGCAGACAAATTATTTAGTAAAAAAAAAAGTAATTAATTAAAAAAAACCTTTTCTTTTGTATCGCAATTAAAGGTGGATTGAGTTCATATCTCCACCTGATGGAGCCAGAGGGCCATATGGCAAGCCAAAAGAGTCAAAAGCGGTTTGCTGAACGATGGCTCTGTGTGGGATGTTTGTTAAAATAAACATTGTAAATATTGCAAAAACAAAATGATTCAGAAATGAATTCATGAAATATCGAAGTCTCTTCAAAAACAAGTCTCACTAAAAAGCATGACGTTCAGGATTGTTTTCTACGAGGTACCTCTGTAATAAAATATATAGTTTTACTTTAGTGTGTTACAAAACAAATAAATAAACCCCTCAAATCATGCTGTTATAGGAAAATAATAAACAATGGGGTGGTGTGATGATGCAAATTTACAGGTTATTTTCATATAAGAGCACAGTGATTTATTCCTCTTATACCACAACAATTTTGATTACAATTCTCAATTTATTAAAAAAAATGTATGTTTTATCCATTTATAGTTACATTGCCACACAAGTTAGTTCCATTTCTCACTTACATTATAGCAGCTATAAACAGTCTTTCCCTCAGCGGCCTCTCTGCTGTCTCTCATGTTTGTCACGTTACCAAGAAACCGCAAAGCACAAACGAGCACATTATCATAAACCACCGTCCTTCGTCAGAGCTGCTGTTATAGAAAATAACCATTAACGTTAATTAAACACCTTCTGACCAATCATAATCCAGAATTCAACAAAGCTGTGGCGTAAAAATTCAACAGCGCTCCAAGCATTCTTTTTCACATAATGCTTTATAAACAACATGATTGTGTGACAGGTGCAGATGGAACCGTGAGCTTCTGATGGTTTCTACTTCCTGTCAAAATTTTAACAGGAAGAGAGAGAGAGAGAGAGAGAGAGAGAGAGAGAGAGGTCGATGAAAGTAGAAGTCGACAGACGAGACTCACAAGAGTTAGTTGGAAACCTTAGTTGGATTTTTTTTTTTTTGGAAGTTATTCTGTTCTGTAAATGTTCTGGATTTTTTAAGATATATATATATATTTAAAAAACCAAGCCAAGCTACGAGAACAAGAAAGACATGCACGAGAACGACATTCACAAAATGAACGGACGTCGAGTGAACTACATCTTTTTCTTCCTCGCAGTCGCCATCACCGTTGTGCATGCGGAATATGGTAAAACCAATAAAAATGTTCATCATTCTTACTTTTATATTTAGATTTTACTAATATGTACTAATATGTACTAATAAGTACTAATATACTTTTACAAATTTGTAAGACACAAAAGCTTTTTTTTTGTTGTTGTTTAAGTGCATTTCTTTTAGCAATTTGTTGTTAGATAATAATAATAATAATAATAGAGCATTCATACTAATACATTATAATAAATTCATTTGTCATTTAAAAGTCATTTGTTTTTCTACATCTGTTAATAAAATATGGAGTTTTGTAGAAAATTTTTATAGGGTTTTCAGAAAACTTTTACGTGTTTGTTTAATAATTCAGGCTTTCGTAGCTTCCTAAACGCTTAAAAGACTGTATGGGAGGGAAACCTAGTGATGCGGGGTTCTACATTAGAACCTCAGAGGGTACTCAATTTTCTAACAGAGTAGTTCAAAATGTAAATAAGTCTTATGAAATATTTACATTTTTGAAGTGAAAATAAGTTGAATCTTTACAAAAATCTGACATGAATTTTGTACTTCTACAACCATTGCATTAATATTCTCTAATAGAATGAAGGTGAAGATAATTTCAGATTTAATGATTTATGCACAAAAGTTTTGCATTTCCGTTCACTAGCGATTGGTCACGTGATGGGGAAAAGGCTCTAGGGCTTCAAACATGAACATGATTTTCTGACTTCAGGTGAAGTGAGTATCTCAGGTACTACAGTAACACTGACCTGTCCAAGTGATGTCGATGACGTCAGCAAATTTGAATGGTACAAAGGCACTGAAAACCTTGGTACTGGCCAAAACTTGAGACTGGAAAACTACACAGTCAAGAATGATGGATTGTACTCCTGCATAAATCCAGGCAAAACAGATCCTCATTACTTCTACATCAAAGCCAAGGGTAAGTGCAAATAAAAAAATACATCAAGCAAATTTTTTATTCAGATAACAACACAGTGGGAATTCTTTTTGTGTTAAGTTGCAAAGCAATGTCAATTATACCAAGTAAAGCTCTCAAAGCCAGTCGTTGGTGTTAAGTACAAGGACAGTGAAAATTCATGTTACAGCTGTAAAAAACTATTTTTTGCGTTAACTTGTAGGACACCATCCGTTAAAGCATTTTAAAAGTGAAGTGTTCATGATGTTTAGTGAGACATAAAGAATTCGACCTACGTGCTGCTAATTTTTGTGTTAAGTACCTGTACCATACCAACTCTGATTATAGCAATTTAAAGGCAATATTTTAGTGTTATGTAACACATCACAAATTCATGTTATATTCGTTAACATTCATTAAGTTATTTAACGATCATTGAGAATATAAGTAATAAAAAGAGGAAATTCTGACTGCTCCATAATTTTCTAGTTATTGTGTGTTTACCATCTCTCTCTCTCTCTCTCTCTCTCTCTCTCTCTCTCTCTCAGTGTGTGAGGGGTGTGTCGACATGGACATGGTTGTGGCATTTGCAGTGGTGTTCGCAGATGTGATGATCACAGTTGGGATTGTAATCATGGTTTACCTCTGTGCTCGAAAGAAGGCTGGAACTGCAGCTCCTCAGAGAGGTAATACACACACACACACACACACACACACACACACACACGCACACACGCACACACACACAGGTCTGCTTCACTATCATGCATACATACTGCTGCTTCAAACACCTACACACACATACACACACACACACACACACACATTTTAGAATGTACACAAATACACACACTCAGAATTTTTTTTTCTGTGTTACAGCAGCACAAACGCGCCAACCACGGGGTCCATCAAGAGGACCTCCAACTCCTGACCCTGACTATCAGGTAAGCTGAAGTCTGTGTGTGTGTGTGTGTGTGTGTGTGTGTGTGTGTGTGTGTGTGTGTGTGTGTGTGTGTGTGTGTTTGTCTAGTAGATCATTATTTCCAGATGAACTCTGTTTATTCACTGTAACACTGTTAAGACTGTAGCATACTGCAGAGCCCCCCGTCCTACATCACTCCCTCCTCTTTCCTTCTCTCTTTATCTTTCTGTCTGCGTCTCACACCAAACCTTTTTCTTTTAGTTTTGTTTTTATAATTCTTTCACTTATTCTCCTTTGCTTTTAATTTGCATTCCTTGTAACTTGCATTTTCCTTCATGTTCATTTTTCTTTTTCTCTATTTTACTTTTTCTGTATTCTGTCAATTCTTCATTCTTCCTTCCACACTTTCTTTCTTTCTTTCTTTCTTTCTTTCTTTCTTCTTCATTCATGTCTTTCACTTTTTTCTTTCTGCATTTCTTCAGATTTTTTCACTTTTTGTTCTTTATCATTTCTATTTTTCCCTTTTCCTGTTGTTTCTTTGCACCACTTTCTTCCCTTGTTTTTTTCTTCCATTCATAGTACTTTTCTTTCTTCCTCTATTCACCCGTTTCTCTTCCTTCCTTCCTTCCTTCCTTCCTTCCTTCCTTCCTTCCTATCATTCTTTCCTTCTTTCTGTCTCCCTGTCTTTCTTTTATCACTTCCTTTCTTTCTCTACTCACTTCTTTCTATCTAGAAGGTTCTATGTAGGTTTCTGACATCATCTTTTACAGGGAGTTACAGCGCCGTCTCATCTCACTTTCAACATATTTAAGCAATAACAAAACAAACAACAGGCTTAAAATGCAGCTTTCAAACTCTTATTTAATTTAATCATCTAATCACTAACTAAAATTGAGTAAAATACAAAATATATTTTCATAATACCATAAATATAAAAAGAAATAGAATATAGAACAGATATGAATAGATAGTATAGCAGAATGATATTTTAGGGGCCACTCACTGATCTGAGATGAACATTATCACGTTAATATTATGTTAACTTTTTCAGATTTTTTGATATCACTGATATCAAATCCCACTCCTGATGCACGGTATCTGTTAATATAGAACAATTTTATTATTAATGGAGTTTTTTGTTTCACATTTTGCAGGTGCTGAATCCAGCCACACGTTCCAACGACGTGTACGCTCAGGCAAATCGGCGATAGTGGAAATCTAATCAATGGACCTTATTATAAACAACAACTTTACACATGCATGGAAACCCTCCACATTTTACATTTCACACACAAACTTGCAAACAGACAAACAAACACACACACACACACACACAAACAACTGGCTATATGTCTATCCATACAGAGTATTTCCATTGACATACAGCTGAAGTCAGAAGTTTACATACAGTCATCATGGCAGTATTGGGCTTTCAGTGATTTCTATAAACTGCTATTTTCTGGAGCAGAATGATTGTACAATGTACATATTTCATAGAAAAAAACAAGAATTTGGTGCACAAGTAAAGTTTTCTAAATTCTACACAGGGACAATGTTATACAGGCTTAGAAATATACAGGCACCCACTTAGTTTATTAATTCAGTGGTGCTTAAAGTGTCAAAATGTCTTTTAACTTGTCAAGGCCTCTTAACCTCCTATTAGTGTAGTGATCATGACTGAGTGCAGCTGGTAGCTTCTCTGTGCACAACATAAAAAGGCTTTGTTTGACAAGTACAAGTTAATGGGAGGTGGAACAACTTTGCTAAAGTCTGGAAGAGAAGACCCAAACTGTCACCCTCAGCTGAGAGGAAACGGGTTCAGATGGTCAGGAGCAACCCAGGAACCATCGAGGCACAGGCCTGCCATGAACTGGAAGCTTCTGGAACACTGTCTACAGTCAAGTGAGATTTACATCACCATGGACTGAGAGGCCGCCGTCCAAGAAAGAAGCTCCTGCTCCAAAATCAACACCTTCAAGCTCGACTGAAGTTTGCAGCTGAGCACATGGACGAAGAAAAAGCCTTCTGGAGGAAAGTTTTATGGTCAGATAAGACAAAGATTGAGTTGTTTGGCCACAATGAGCAGAGGAACAGAGGAACACTGTAGCAGCTGTTAAGCATGGTGGTGGTAGCATCACGCTCTGGGGCTGTTTTACTGCCAGTGGAACTGGTGCACTGCACAAAGTGGATGGAATAATGAAGAATTCTTCAGCAGAACCTCAAACCATCAGCTAGACAGTTGAAACTTGGACACAATTGTGTACCAACAGGACAATGACCCCAAACATACATAAAAACTGGTTGTGGAATGGCTCAATTCTGCCAGAAGCTTCATAATGGCTACCAAAAGTGTCTGGTCCAGGTGAAACTTGCAAAGGGACATTTAATCAAATACTAGGCATGCTTTATGTATATTTTAGGAAAAACTAAATAAATTACAACTTGTGCACCAATTTTTTCCCCATTAAATACGTACGTCAGAAAAAGAACAGATCAAAGAAATCACTGAAAGCCCAGTAGCGCCATGTGACACTCATGTGCATGATGACTGTATGTAAAGTCAGCTGAATGTTTAATGGTAGTTACACCAAACCTAGTCTTTTATTAAAGCTGTTTTTTTGTTAAAGAAAAAGGAAATACTCACTTGTATTAATCAAAATTAATAGCCTTAATCAAATATTTCTATCAATATGAGGAAATAAGTACATGCCAGACACACACACACATATAAGTACATACTATAATGATATTCAGTATATCGATGATATAAAGAGGTAATAAGAGGTTAAAAAACTATTGTTAATTTCCAACTATTTGAATTATATAAATATATGAACATTTTAATGAAATATTTAACACCGTATAAACTTCTTGTAATGCAAGTGTCACCAATTATCACAGAGAATGAAAAAAAAATTGCAATTTAAATTTTTGTGCAAAATTTTGTTCTAAATATTAAACAACACTGTGTTTCTTTTCCCAGTTCCTTAAGTAGCTTTAGTTTCTTCGTTTTAATTCCACTGCAACTTTACCAAAGTGACTCAACCAGTTCATGACAACAATGATGCTTATAGGATGTTATATTGATTTATAAAGACTAGCTATATATATATATATTAAAAAAAAGCCTTGTAGAAATACTTTTACATAGTGTAGTATCTATTTGTGTGCCTTGTTTTGGTTCGAAGAAATGTTCTCCATTGCAAAGGATTACTACTGGCTTTGAAATTCTTTTATTTTTTTTAATCATTATAACTTACTTGGTATAAAGCTACTGGAACATTCTTCCAACTGTATAGCAATATGATATTTACATACTAAAAATCATTCTGAATAGTTGCTATTTCTGTGTGTAAATACATATGAACTGTCTCAAAAGTTCACATTGATACGTTCATTGTGCTCGATTTTAGTGAAATAAAATGTCGCATACGATTTAATAAAAATTCTGATTAGGATATTTTGAATCTTGTGACACCACTTCTGATTCATACACATTCACACTTGCCATGTTTACTAGAAACGAGCTGGAAATATCAACATGACTGATTATGTGGGACGTCAGGTTTCTGTTTTACGACTTGTTTTTAAACACATCACTGTTCCAAACCAATCACACGGGCTGACTCATGGAGATATAAACTTTTTTCCCTCAGCTGTTTTTTTTTCTTTTTTTTAAAAAAAAACAACATATGTGCATGTACATATGCAAGCGTTTCTCTAATCTATATCATAGTTGTTTGTGTCTTAAATGCTGTTGTTCTGAATTTGCACAATAAATGCATTTGCAGTCAAATGCTTATTGGTGTTTTTGTTTTTTATTGTGAAAACTTTTTGTTTTTTTAACTTAGACATATTGTTATAAAGACACTGTAATGTGAAATAGGCACGTTTTGTTGTTGGTGGATTTTTTTTAAATCAAAGTCCACACATTATGATTAACGATCGTTGTATTTAATGACTATGAAAGAAATTCTGAAAATTAAGAAAAAAAAAATAGTTTGAAGATTTAGCATAAATTTTTCAAATCTTCAAATTTTTAATGCTTCCAATCAGTTTGTATTCAGGAGAACAAAATTTCAATTCAATTCAATTCAGTTTTATTCGTATAATACTTTTAACACTACACATGGTCACACAAACAGGTTTACAGAAATCCAGCTGTGACAGTACTGAGTTAAATCTCTCTGAAATGACTCACTAAATAAGACGAACCACAGCCCCTTGAGAGGAACCAGACTTAAAAGCGAACATGTCCTCTTCTGCGTGACACCGGATGGTGCGGTTATGAATGATTACAGTATACATGGTGGAGAAGAGTAAAGAAAAAAGTGCCAAGTGTGTGTTCAGTCTGAGAATACTGGGAATAACAATACGAATAATTGAACCCAGGGGTGGCATGTACAGAGGAAAAAGCAATGAGCCGAGAACGGAGCCTTGTGGGACATCGAAATTTACTTTTTCTTTGCAAAAGTCAGACTAAATTTCTTCTCTGAAGGCTTTCTTAAGCTGTAGGAAATAAAAACCAGTTGATATTCTATATTAAAACCAGGGCTGTTTCTGAAGCAACACCTGACTCAGATTAGCTCCACCCACACCAATCATATTATTATTAAACTGGCCCTGCATCATTTTCCATTGACCCTGAAAACACCCCAAAGTATTTCCTTAGATCTCATATGACCATTAGGCTACTTAGCATGGTGAAAGGAAATCTTCACTGGAGTTGAGTCAATAGAGTTCTGAAAAGGACTCGTTTCAGGCCAACTGAGCGACGATCGTCTTCAATAGTCAACAGAAAACTTCTGCCATACCGTAGCTAGCAGATACGAGCTAGCAAAATAACATGCGTTAGTCTAACCCTTCTTTCTCTGCATGCTCGTTAGCTAGCGTTCACATTTTCCATTTCAATTACATCAACAAGCGGAAGCAAGAAAGCAGACAAACTGAATAACTCCAAGTAATTAGCATAAAGTGGTGTTACGGGTCATCGTCCAATTCTGCTTGGGTTTTTTCTGCCACCCAGATAGATATCAACGCTTCATGGTCGCTGCTTCGTAGTGAGCTTCGGACATTAGCTACTAATTTAGTTATGTAAATTGCACTTTCTACTCTTTTCACAACCCTGTGACTGCCTTATATATTGGTAAACCTTTACATCAAACAATAGCGCAAGACATGGCCCAGATTAAACTGATCTTTAACATTCATTACATCGGGTTCTAAATCCTGAGACAGTAGATGAGTCCTTTCTGCCATATTACCATAGCAACAACAGAAATGTCATTAATGTTATATCCATTGAAACCTCCTGTTAGGTATTGGTATGGCATTTTGTTTTGTTTTTTAGATCTGTACATCATCATATTTTCATAACAGAGCACATACTTCACTACTACACTACTTCTGTCATATAACTGCACAAGAAATATTTTCTAGCATTCTAAAACCATTTTATGTGATATTTACTAATAAATGTAGCAAATTACATCTTTGCGTTATAAATATAGACCATCAAATATATATTCTATTATGAAATACCTCATTTCTGACATATATGAAGTGATAAACAGTGGAAAAACTCATTCTTGGAAACCTTAGCAAGAGCTGATTAGAGATGATTCAGGGGAAAAAAAACATCGGTGCAACACTATTGCGTCAGTTACGCGTTGCTGGAACCGTACGCTACATTTACATATGAACGAATGATTAAAGTGAAGGAAATCACGCAGAAGGCAGCGTGTATATGTCGGCTTATTTACAGCAGTCTAATAAAAGAAACCTCAGGGGTTTTTGCTCATTTCCTTTGTTTCTGTATCATGAATGTATGAAATGCGGCTCATTTTAAAAACACAGTTTTAAAGCAAATCCCACGGACACAGGTGCGGTGAGGACAGATTTACCAGTTGGAGCAGCATTTACAACTACAGAACTGTAATTTAACTAATTTGACACACACCGTCCACTTTAATAGGAACACCTTTACACCTGCTCATTCATTCAATTATCCAATCAGACGTCTAGCAGCAGCACAATTCAGTTCGTTTTCACATCAAACATCAGAACAGAGAAAAATCGCAATGAATTTAACCATGGCATGTAGTACAAATTAGTCATATTTTAATTAATTGGTTACAATTTTATTTAGCTAACAAGTAACAGTTTAAAAATATTCCCCCTCAAATACAGTACATTCTGAATAGAGTATAGATAGGGATAGAGTCAAGTATAAATATATTTTTGTGAACACGCTAGTTCTACCTAGCTAGTATTATATTAGTCTACAAGACACAACACAAGTTTTACTGTTAGCATGCCTAGCATACGTAGCTAATTACTTCTCTACTACCCTTTGACCCACAGTACATTCCCATAACAGCCCACACTCAACTCATTGACACAGAATCGTATGCTATCTGAAAAGCTCTCACACTTAATAAGACGTTTGTTCTTCTTTTACGATACGTTTAGTTGCTATAAATATATCCTTCTGCTCGCGAAAGTAAAATCTTGCTTTCTTTCTCTGAAGTGAACAGCCCAGATCATCTAGTTAGCTTTAAAAAAAAAAGATATTTTTAACAAAAACACATGAAAATATTAAAATACAGCTTTAAGCTATAAATTATCTATTGTTATGTTTATAAGCCGCAATCTGTGTTAGTATAGCAATCTGCACAGGGGCTTAGTGGGAAATCAGTGTGTGTGTGCGCGCGAGTTCATGAGTTGCATCACATCTAAACACATTACCATCTTCATAAATATTTCTATTCTTTGAAGTGCTTTACCTCAATGGAAAGTTCGATTTCCTCTCTAACGTTGTAAACGCGTAGCTAATGTAACGTTTGTGGTGATAAACAAGCATCAGTCAGCATCACCACTTTTTTGCAGCACAGATACAATATTAATATATAAGAGTTTTGGTATTTTCACTGCCATTCTGATAAAAAAGTGAATAATAAAGGTGTGCGTGTGTTTGTGTGTGTGGGTGTGTGTGTGTGTATGTGTGGGTGGGTGTCAGGCTAATCGTGTGAGCCTTTCATGTGCACATGATGGCTGAATGTATGTCAAGTGCTGAAACTTTGCAGTAGTTTGACTCGCTTGGTTCTGAAAGGAAACCGCAGTCGCATTCGCGTCAACCGATTAGCTACTCGATTAAACTCCCATAATGCATTTGGGCTCCTGATAATTTTAGAACAGAGAAAAAGAAGAAAATAGAAATGTATTACTCCTTTTTCCTGTTCATTCTTAGTTCTAGTTCTAATTCTGCAAAGGTGACTAATTTGTGGCCCAAAAGGTCTTTCGGCAAGGGCTTGGGCTCGATTTGGAAAGTAGTGGGGACATCAGTTTTACAGGGAATCTGGGGATTCTTCCCTGGACATTTTCAAAATTTTTCATTGCATTTCCTGAAATTCCACACAACATACTCAGTATTAATCCTGTTAATAATGTTTTGTAAATATGTGAAGCAGGAATACACACTCTTTCTCTCTGTCTCTCAGTCTGATAAGCAAATTCTACAATGTTACATCTCTAAGAGAGTTCATTTTAACAGTATGCTGGTGTCCCAATCTTTGCAGTGTTAATCGAACACTTTCAAAAGTGTTAATAATACAACTCAGATGCAGATGTTTAGTTCAAAATTAGCTTTGCTTAACACCGGAGCATGGCTTCATAAACCTTTAGAGTTGAATCTCCCTACAATGTCTCTATTCAACTCTTATATTTAAAAAAAATATTTTAACACTGGAAAATCAACTCTATGTGTTAATTTAGCTGAAACGGATAAAGACAGAATAGCAAATTAGCAATCCTGGAAAGATTACTGATGTTTGACCAACACGAGAAGAACAACAACAGATAATTTGACCCAACCTAAACCTCAGATGCCATTTCTCAGTCATTTATAAGACACATATAAGTCTAAATGTTGTTTGTGTGACTTATATGTGCTGTTCTCCATTCATTGGCTTGTAATATTTTAGGAGATTTTATAGCACTAGCCCAGAAAGCGAATGAGCAATGTCCCTGTGATGGCCCATATACGCCAGTGGAATAATGATGGTGAATTTCACCCTAAATACAGCCACAACTCCACATTAAAGAGACCAGACATCATGATAAGTATGATATGGACCAGTGGCCCATTTTTGGTCTAAAACTGCAATGTTAACGCACCAACAGATATGGCATTTACAAGTGGTGCCATTTAGACTGTTTTTTGCCCCATATTCATTATGCACATTTAAAGAAGTAATGTACGAGGTAAAGGTTACAACCTGAAAGAAACTAAGCTATTTAATGGGTTTCTATTGGCTCTTTGGCTGGTCAAAAATAATAGATAAACTTGAAGCAAATCAAAAGCAATAGGTAAATTTGTCTTTCGCATCATACTTCAGTGAATAATTTTTTTTCTCTCAGGTAAATTTTATCCAAGCTTGGGCTGGCGTTTGCTTTAGCTTAAAAAGTAGAAAAGCGTAGTTTTCAGGTATATCGCCATACCAACAGGACAAAAATTACAAATACAGCTAAACTTTAAATGTTGGCATTTTATGAGGTGTAAAATTTTATACACGAAATTTTGTGTCAGCAGTTTAAACCCATAACAAACAGAATGTTTGCTATAAAATTCTAGAAAACTAGAATTTTATAGCCACTGCCTAAGCATAATTTAATAAGCAATATGTGCATTTTTTGTAAGCATTAATAGGCATAATGTGTCTTTTCATTTGTGTGCGGATTGATTTTATCAGGAATATACATGTTCATTAGTGAATTCTGGCTCTTTTATTGATTCAATAAAATTTTACTCCACTTTTTAATTAATGACATAACATTATACTGGGTGCGGTGGTTAGCACTGTCGCCTCACAGTAAGAAGGTCCTGATTTCGATCCCCGGGTCACCCAGGGTGCCTTTCTGTGTGGAGTTTGCATGTTCTCCCCGTGCATGCGTGGGTTTCCTCC
>JAQQZX010000005.1:24071340-24083108 GCA_030068355.1 Notoglanidium maculatum | reverse complement strand
TATACTTTTGTGAAGCTGCTTTGAGACAATGTCTGTTGTTAAAAGCGCTATACAAATAAAATTGAATTGAAATTGAACATACTGTATAGCTGCAAAATAATGGCAATAAATTAATCCATTTCTGTTTACAACTTAACACATAATCATATTTGACCCACAATAAACTTCCTGTGATGTTTATTCACCTAAACACATGAATATGGCACTGAGTTCTCTGCTGTCTGGATGAATTTTAATAGTCTCCAGAGTGTATGCTGCTACATTAGAGCTATAGGCCAACATATATCTGTATTTTCTATTGTTTCTTACTTGAGAACACATCGACATTCCACACTTAGCAGAACTAACAACAGGCAATAAATAACTGTTGATGTGTGCTTCAACCATGCTGTTGTATGTGCCCTTTCATCTGGGGTAAAATGTGATTTACATTACCCATAACACCACCAGTGTTTTGTCTCAAATCAATGGCTGCACAAATGTTTTCAGGTCATTTTAGCACTAATCAATAGTCATGCACTGCACAAATGCCATTTATACATAAACATTCTCCTCTAGAATTTCTATTTTCTGGAAGGACAACATCTAATTTTTGGCCATATGGGTGGTAGCACAGTAATTACTCCAGGTGTGGATGCATGGCTGTGACTCCTTTTTTTTTATTTATTAAATATGGAAACAACGTTCAGTTTCCCTGAAAAGTGCTCTATACATTTACCCACAGTGCATTATAAATCCAGTGTTATAAAAAGCTGATGTACACACGGTACCACAATGCAACAGGCCTAAATTCACTGGTCAGTACGGATACTGGAGCAAATATAAATGTAGTATAGAAAATGTTGTCTAATGACCACTGAAGATAAAAGATAAAGCTGGATTTTATACTATGCAACATCATACAATGCACAACTCTAAGGCCTGACTTCAGTCCAGTCTGTTTGTTGCTGCTATATATAGTTCCCTATATAGGACAATCTACAGTATATTGTTCAAAGCACTAGTTAAAAAGGACAGGTCTCAGAAAATGTTGATGTGACTTGAGGATGCTCTGGGCTTTTTAAAGTGGACTGTTACCGTCCCAGTCTGCAATGGCCATTGAAAGAAAATAAGTGGAGACTTGTTTGGGATGGGATAAGACAGTGACAGTGACAGTGTTGACAGTGTTAGGGATGGGATAAGACAAACAACCTATGTAAAAATTATACGTATATAGTTTCATGAATATTTGCTTCATATGTACAGAAGCATCTGGATGTTATCAAGAAAACAGCAACATGAAGACTGTAGCAAAACAAGTGCTTGTTTAAAGATGTTAGCCAATCAGAGCAAAGCTATTTTATACGTATTTTCTATTTAAAAGCACGACTGTAAAATCAGCCTGTCTTATCCAGGGTTTTCATACCATGCTAAAATGGCAGGAGAAAAAAAAACACAAGGTGTTTAAAAAACAAACAAACAAACAAGCAAAAAATTAATAAAAAAAAACCTTGCAAACTTTACTAAAGCATCTCAGGGAATAACATAAAAGAATTGAAAAGTGGATGGCATGTCTCCTTTAAAGGCATCTGATAATGTGGCATCTGTTAGAAAAGTCTTATATCATGGACACCCGAGATGTAAACATAATCCTGTAGCATGCTAGTTTTATACAATAAAAATAGTATTCGAAGTAATAGTAATAAAAACTATAAATACAAATACAAAAATAAATGCAAAATACTTTATACGTAGTATGAAATAAGACACAGAATTCCATAACGTCTACGTTAATGCTTTAATGCAAGAATTCAATTCAATTTAACTCAAAAACACGATTTTATAATTCGTAGCCCAGGGAAAATGGCTTTTCAAACTTCTCTGGACTACTGAGAAGGTACAGTCAGCTTATTCTCATGATGACCAGTTGGTAACTAGTATTCATGGTGTACTTGCATTATCAAGGTTGTAATTTGAAAAACAAGGATGCTGGATGTACAGATGCAGAGATCTTGTTTTAAAGCAAATTGGTGGAATTAAATATAATCAGTTTCCCCAAACAGGCTATGGGAAACCAAAGGAAAATGTACGGTGTACAAAGTGCATCTATGATGTACAGAAACATTCCTGTTGTAAGATATATTGCAGAGATAGGGTGAAGGAAAAAGAGATTATGGAGTGGATAATAGCCATACCAGGGGGTTATAAAGAGGCGTTCCAGGTCTTTTTGTGCACTGTTTAACAAGTAGGGCTGGAAATTTTGCTGAGCAATGGCAACATTGATTGTGCTTATGCAACACAGATATGGCAAAAACAATGCCACTGACTTGGTTGTCAATTCTTGAAGAAGTAAGCAAATGTGATGGAACCAACCAAGATCTTTTAAATGCAAGGGAGTCTGAAAATTGTTTGCCCTTCACTCACAAAATTCAACCTTCTGTCATTTGTACAATTCTGTATATTGGTATTTATGTTATGTTGCTTAAAGGGTATCTGAACATACTGTTTATTGTAAGGTTGTGCACATATTGTGAAGCTTAAACATATCCAGAATGCATGGGAAATGCAGCAGCATCGAATCTTCACCAATCCATACAACAGCAGATTTTGGGGATGGAAGAAAATAGAGAATGCAGAGGGAAGTCATGTCAACACAACAACACAACTTTGTTTTAATCAGAATCACAAGTTAGCCCTATATCCATAAACTGCACCAATTAATTTAAAAATAGTTTTTAAGCAATGAGCTGTGTATACTTTTATAACAATGACAGAATTAAACATACTGCATGTTTATCCAAGTTCACAAAAAAAGTCTTAAGATGACCTTTAAATTTTATATTTAGTGCACACATAATTAACTTAATTAAAAACCTCAGGCTTAATCTTCAAACCTTATTTACATAACACAGAATTGGAGCTTGTCTTAAAACATAGTCCTCATCAACATGTGATTGAAAACAGGTCCTTAGGAATGAATTTATTTTAATTACACGTTAATTAATCCTTTCCTTATTTGAATCAAAATTTGTGTCCAGTAATGTAATCAAACTCAGACTGTTAAAGTTGAAGTAATCAGCAAATAATAGACTGGTTTATAAGCAAATAAACAGCCCCTGCCAATAGTGTAGTACATTCTATCACTACTGGAGTCATGCTTTATGGGTATCTTTTACAGTTTTACACCTCTTGGGAGGAGACTCTCTTTGCCCTTTTGAGGAAGGGAAGTCAAGGGCTGCTGAGCACACTACATAGAGGAATTTATCTGAAATCTGTATCTCAAATACACTATAAGGCCAAAAGTATGTAGACACTTGACCATCAAACCCTATGAGTGGGTCTTTATCACAAAGTTTAAAGCACACATTTGCCTAGAACGCCTCTGTATGCTGTAGCATTATTATTTCCCTTCTATGCAACTAGTGGCCAAAGCCTATTCCAGCAAGACATTGTTCCTGTGCATAAACCATAGTGACATAGTTAGCCAAGGTTGGTGCGAAAGAAAATGAGCCCTGACCTCAACCCCAGTGAACACCTTCAGGATGAATTCTAACACATGCCAGACCTTGTCACACAGTATCAGTGTCTGAGCTCACTAATGGTCTTGGGGATGAATCGATACAAGTCCTGGTCTAAAATATAGTGGAAAGCCTTTCCACAAGAGTGGAGGCTGTTTCAGAAGCAAAGGGCGGCAAATCAACTCCTTATTAATGCCCATGGTTTTGGAATGCGCACATATGGACGTGATGGTCAGGTGACCAGTTACTTTGTACCATATAATGTATGTCATATTACCACACGCAGTGTGCATTTTCACCCTCTGACCCATTGATTTCTTCATTATTTATTTGCTAACAGTAGGCCCAACCTTAACTCCTAACCTTAACGTTAACCTTAACCATGAAATATTGACAAATAGTATAAAACAGCATTCTTTGTGTAACCTTCATTTTCTCAGGCTACACTGCATCACCCATTTCTATAGTCATTGATGGTGACAATTTGGAAACTCCGGACACAAAGAAAAGCTACCGCACCCTGGATTCTTCAGAGATCATCACCTTCATGAAGGATAACCAAGCATCTTTCTGACACTTGACACTGCTTTCTGGAATATCTTACAGATTTTACTCCTGTATCATCCTGTTTCACCCATGGTTTGAAAAATGGCTTCCTGTATGAGCTTTGACCATATCAATTTTGTTTGTTGAACTTTAAAATACACTCCAGTAAATAATAAAAATATCACTGGATTGCACCCATAACAACTCACAGAAGCTGGTGTCTGTACAGAAGTAAAAATTTCCTCCTCTCAGGGAATCTATATCAAGCCCTCTGAGAGGAGAAGCTTATCACACAGCCTGTTGGACAGAATGTCAAAACCCTTTTCTTCTCTGAATTCTCTGCCTTGGACATGCATGAGGGGTTATAGCTTTAATATCCATGGCTCATGTTACTCCAGAGCATATGTCAGGAGAAAACAGCTGTTACTTGAGAGGAAGTCTGAAATGGCCTTCCATGACAAGAGCATTCACATTCAGCCTGGCTAATAGTGACAGAGATCACCTATAGCTGTAACTGGCAGGCAATACATTGGAAAATAAAAACAGAAAACATAATAAAAAAAAACACGCAATAAGTTATTCTTAAAAGAGGTCATGATATGACAGTTGCTGGATTTTTTATTTTTTTTTAATTAAAAATATTTGAATTCTTCTAAGAATTCTCCCAGAATGACTACAAGTAGTTGTAAATGGGAAAAATAAATAAATAAAACGAATAAAACCTTTAAATTGCAGTTGAAGTTGTTCCACTTTTTAGTTAAGCCACACCTTTAAGCCAAACACAAAAAGCACGTAGTAAGACGCTTAGAATAATGAATGATGACTTAAATGCAGCACTATACGGTGATTACCACCACAAAGTATGATGTGTTGCAGAATGCAATTTCAATCCATTGCAAACATTTTACTTCAGAAAACATGATGTTTTAGAGCGGCACAGTGAAACAGCAATTATGGACAGGTTTTGAACCCAGACTGAAACATTACATGAAGGACAATGCTGAATCTATAATTAATTAGAAAAAATGCAATTATTATGCATATTTAGAGTAATAAAAATCCATTATAGACCTAAAAAGGTTGGTCTCTCTGATGTGCTTTTAAAAATCTTATTACAAAGACCCAGAAAGGGACACTTGTTATTTAGCTATTTATTGGCATTATGGCATTAAGTCCTGTTAAGGGTTTGCTTCTTTTGCACATTATTTTCCTGCCATTGTTCAGGCCTCTGTGCTTTAATAACCACATATGAATCCTGTCTGAAAACATGGTCAAATTAGCATAAATAGCCTTAGATTATGAAGGTCATTTTCTTCCATTGCAAGCACAAACATTTTATATGTTCCTCACAGCAAATATAGAAGGAGCAATAACAGACTGAATCCTACCAAGGGCACCAAATAGTTGTTGATAGAAAAGTTAGTGTTTTTATGCCACAAATGATCAAAATAAAATAAATAATTTACATCTACAGCATTCACAGATTATCCAGAGCGGTGCTCAGAAGTAATCACTACCAAAAATATAAACTATCCTCATGCTAGTACAAATAGGTCAGGTTTAGTTAGAGTTAGTAAGAGCAACAGCAAGAAAAAAATGTTGATTTATTATTATTATTGTTATTATTATTATTATTATTATTATTATTATTATTATTTGCACTCATTTAAGTGCAGGTTAAAATGATTTTAATTTAGAGAAAATAAAGCATTTTGGTCAATTAAAGAATACGAGCAGGACTCAGGTGCATGTCGTTTGGATGCTTTCACCCATGCACATATGAGCAAATATAACAAAAGTGCCCAGGCCTTTTTTGTTTGTGTGTGTGTGTATGTGTGTATGTGTGTCTGTGTGTCCGTCTGTGTGTGTGTGGGTGTTTGTGTGACCACACAAAATTCAACAGCGTACTTCTAGTATATTAAGAACAAAAACAACTCTTTCAATACTAGAAACCACTGACTTTTTTTTTTAAACTAATTGCACATACAGCTCCATATTAGCTCTAAAAATGTTACATGAAGATCTTCTGCAATCAGTGCACTTGGATCAACCCTCACATATGATGTAATTATTTTTGATCCATCACTATAAAAGCAAAAGCATTTACCTCTACATGTCACTGGTAACATTAAGCAGTTTCAATGTAGATATTATAAAAAAAGAAAGAAATTTAGGTGACTTAATTATCAAAACAACATCTAGAATTGGTAAAGTACAATGGCTGAAAGCTGGAAGAACAGTCTATAAACCTATATTTCCACTTAGAATTGAAATTTAGTGCTTCAGGCTAAAACAATTTATGTTGTAGGAAAACACATTAGCGATACGACTGTCTGCTCTCCATGCAACTGGCACATGGTGAAAAAACAAATAACTTGACACACAGGGGTGCTGAAATTTGTTAATATGAATTTATAAATGGTTTAATTATAAAATACATTTTGCATAATATTCAGACACTTAATTAACTCAATTAGTTTTGCTTGCAATATGAGATAAACATAGTTTTATATTAGCATGTGCACTGCCGCATAATGTACAGCAAATGCAATGCATATGCGGTTCCTGCTACAAATATCAGCGAAAACTGTGAACAGTTCTACAGTATTTTCCGGGTTCAGTACTATATGAAAGTGAAAATTCAGGATCAAATGCTTCATAACGCATTAAAAAAAGGATTAGCTGAACTCAAGGTTGCTGGGGTAGTTTTTATGCCAAGTCTTATAGAAATTTAAAGACATTTTATAGATGCACAATTTTGCACACCATGGTGAATTTGTTCCTGCACAAATTAAGAAAAAGAAAAGAAATTCACCTTTCTTTTCAAATGCCCTTGTTCTGAAATACCCATTTACCCTGACAGAAAGTTAAGGAGCTGCATTAGTGCACCTCTTAAGCACCGTGAACACAGGCCAAATTGTTACTATTGTAAAGACGGGGTAAGAGGGTAGGGCTTCCAGAGAGTGCCTGTTAATATCAATGTGTTCAGTGAAAATGGCAGTTGGGCATTTTTTATTGCAAATTTCACTTGACCATTTTTATTAAAAAAAATAATAGTATTTTTGAATTTTATTAAAAAAAAACCCCATTTGAGTGTATTTTGATGCAAGTTCCAGAACACACCAACGCTACAATGTGGAGCCCCTATGGAAAATGCATAAAGGTTGGTGTTACACAATCATTAAAATATTTATTTATTGGTATTTTCCATCTCACTTTTGCCACCCTGCACTTTCCAGTTTGAATACCTCTGATATAAACAATCATTATTAAGTGATTAATCACTAATACCTTTTATACACATAAATAATTACACACACAAATTCTGAAAAAATGATTGAAGAGCCTGTGGATGTTGAGGATCATTTTGTTTCTGTCTATTTGAGCTGTCTGATTCCACCATCAGTGTGACACAAAATCTCTAGGGTTTCCATCATCTGGGAAGACTGCGCGACTTGTGAGAGAGAGCCTCAATGGATTTCTCCAACATGAGCCAACTCTCCAGATGGCCTCAAAGAGTCATATGTTGGGGTTAAATGTGCAGCCAACATTTGAGCTACAACACACAAAATCTGCATTCACTTTTTTGACAATATGAGATACATTGCTTATCATATTGGACATAAAAGGGTCATTTTCATACATGATTAACCATTTACTGGCGGTTGTTCATTGAATGTGTATTTATGTGCCAAAAAAGAAGATGGTGCCTGTTATTATGGTGTTATGTTTGTGTGGGTATACCTATGTACATTGTCCCATACATAATTTTTGAAAGAGATGTATGAAGTGACAAAAACTGTCACGTGTCATTTGTTAATTTCTTTATATACGTTGCAAAAAAGTTATTGTTACTTCATTTGTCATCTCATTATTATCCTTTATGTTTGATTTTTTTGTCTATACATGAGCAATGACTTGGATGCCTGATGTGATTGCTGATTAATTTGTATACAAACTGCAGAGGCAGTCCAATCACAGCCTGTGTCTTTAGAAATCATTAGTCTCTAATTAGGGCCAGTTGGGACCAGCAGTTAGAAGGTTAAAGAGGTTCTGACAGCCCTAATCATTGCTCAGGAAGCTGAAAATATATGCAAAGTCTCAGCAGATGGGGCGAGATCAGCCTGTGCCAACTGATAACTGTTATTCCTTTGCACCTCCAAAGCTGTCATCCTAATAGGCACATCCTGAACTTATTAATGCTCTAGTTACAATGTCTGCACAATCTCTGGTGTTACAATCAACTCCATAATTATTGGCACCATTCAAAATGTATTGCATTAAATCAACATTACACACAATGATTTATTATTTCCACTTAAACAATGGAAAACTGTACATTTCTGGTAACAAAAGCTATTCTTAACCTTCTGTGACCTGACTGTCCTAATTTGAAGACTTCACATTTTCTCTCAGCTACATTGCTGGGTATGATTCTTTCCCCAAACTTCTTCCCGTTTTCATTGTTATAAGGTGCTAATAAAACACAGACGTTATAGTTCATTTCTCAAGAGGCTATAATCACTTTTTTAAATAAGAATTTTTTTCCCTAAAAAGCCTATATAGAAATTAATGGCCACCCATCTTTCCCAGTCTTGTTGAGGAGTTGAGGAAGTGAATGTAGTGCTCTGATCCTTTTACTTTTTGCAAATCTGTTTATTGTTAAAACTGCTTCAGATAGAGTGATGGTCACTGTGATTAAGAATATGCCTTATATTTGACTTAGTAATATTTTCAGTATGATTGTGTCACTGAACAAGACACAATGAGTTTGAGTTTGAGTTTAGCATGTTGCAGAGTAGACTACGCGGATGCAGAGTAAATAATCTTATTAAGCTTAACTTGTGTGAATTGTTGATTGTAGCTTCCCAACCTTTCATGTATTTCAGGATAGGATGGGGAGCTGTTAATTTTGCCAAGCCCCCATGGAGTTGGATGATGGATATGATCAATGCCCATATGGTTTGGGACCTAGACATTTCCGACAGGCACTTACAGAGCTTACAGAGCACTTTCCCAAACTATAGCATGGAAACACTACTAGATATGCAGAAGAGCACTTGCAGTGACAGGAACAGGAGTGGGCAGAAGACTCCACAGTTCAGTCCCATGGAAGAGTAGTGCCTTTGTTACACTGAAATCCAGAGTAGAGATGCTGGTAGTAAGCGAGGCCCAAATGCAAGAGCCATTAGTGGAAATGCAACAGCTCAATGAAGTGCACAGCTTGTGACATCTTATTAGCCTTAATCTGCCTCTCATGTAGAGATGTCCACTTTACCCTCAGTGGGTCCATCTCATTCTCTAAGATGGAGGCCCACTTTGGCAGAGAGTGTTTATTGTCAATCACCATAGCATCTGATCAGAACATAATGTGGGAGTGTAACTCAGCAACAGTGGCGAATGTGGGGCAAGCTGATAATAAGGCCAAGTGAAACTGAAACTAGATTGTCCATTTGACACAGCTGATCAAATGCATAATCCAAATCATGGTTTAGATTCCTGGGCTATCCCACACAGTATCAACTGCATTAAAGGGCCCATGTGTGCCTTCACTGTACATTGAAGCTGTAACCAAAGAAAAGAGCATATATACTGGTTGCTATTCCAGATGCAGAGCCAATAATGAGATAATGTCCATCACTGCAGAGGCAAGCCTACAAGCAATAGTAACCAATAAGTAATATAGCAGTGAGATGCTGTAGATCACAGGAATTTTAATACAGATAAGAAGGCATTGAAGCATTGATCCATTACACATTTGTATTCCCTGTAAATAAGGAAATTGTAATTACAGATACCTTACAGCAAGGCCAGAGAAGCATGTGAAGTGAAATCTGTATGGTTAGCACTAGATCCACAACCCCACAATGGTGAAATACAGTACATCAATTATTAAGGTGACACAAAATAACAAGTGATGTGGTCAGAGTATAAAGCTCTGGAAGCAGAGAAATGAAAACCTGTCTGAACAACTGCTTGTAAATTGAGCTGATTTAATCAGATCTGGGCCACACTGTCTTGCATAAGTGCCATGGGATCACCAAATTTATGAGTAGGCAATTAAGGTGAAAACACCTACAGAAGAGAAGATCTGTTTGCAAAAATACAGACGTCACTCAATATGGTTCATGAACAAGGCAGTGACAAATACACTGGCCAAGGATGTGTTGGTACACATAATCTTCATCTGTATGAATTTCGGCCACTACAGCTGATATGGACAAAATGGGTGAGAGCAATAAAAAAAAAGACCTTTGTTTTTCTTGTTAATATTGCTGAAAGGCCCTACAATCCATCCATCCATCCATTATCTATAACGCTTTATCCATCTGGGTCGTGGGGAAGCTGGAGCCAATCTCAGCATCTTCGGGCGAGAGGCAGGGTACACCCTGGGCAGGTAGGCCCTACAATCAGACCTGTATTCTCAGATGAACAGGTCACAATGCTATAATACAGTAGACCATGCCTTGAAATTATGGGTCTATCCTTGAGGAGTGACCCCACCATGTTTTCTCACTATGCGCATGGGCCATAAAATCCTTGTCTTGCACAGGGAACAATGTTTATCGTTTACTTTTGTAGATTTGACTAGAAGCATCTCTTTCTGGATCTACCCTAAATATGTGTGACAACAATGTAAATTACATGTATTATAAGTCAGTACTGAATTGGGGACCAGAGTTGTACCAAATGTAGCATCCTGTGGCCAAATTCCTGTCAAAGTTATTGATTCTAAAGTGAATCAGTAAACTTAACAATCTACTTTCTCTTGCAAATGAGAATGATGGAAATGGATGTCATTACCAGTGTCTTGTCACTGATTAGTTATTGTATAGTTATTGCCACAGATGGTTTATTGTTAGGTAAGCACTATAAAGGAGCTCAACAGGCATATGTCAACAGACATATTAGCCCATTGGGTAAAGGAAGTATTCTAATTATGCAAACATACTTCATTGCAAGTCAGGAATTGCTGTGTGAATTTGAAATAAGGACTGAATTATAATATGGAGGGTCTCACAAAGACACGTTATGGTGAATGGGTGGACCCAAATGCAGGACCCAGACTCAGAAATAGAGAGAACACAGGAGAATTAATTAGGAATAGAGGGGTGAGGATTTTGGCTGGTGAAAACAGAGGAGCAAGGACCCTTGATCAGGGATCAAGCCTGGGTCGCAGTGGTGAGAGAGCTGCATTTAAACACTAAGTCAGCGTAGAGTATGGGTGACACCGGAGCAGGGATTGAACCTGGGTCATGGTTGTGAGAGCACAGCATCTCTACCACCGAGTTGGTGGGGAGTGGCGGCTGGCAGTGGAGAAAGGCAGAGCAGGTTTGCAGGCAAAGGAGTGAGCGTGGCTGGCAATGAACGGCAGATAGGGAGCTCCACAATCAAGAGGCCCAGGAAATTGAGGGGACACAATGAGCACAAGACACACAAACAGAGAAACAGAGAGACAAATGGGAGACACAGGGCTGACAGAGACTCGTTTGAGCTGGATTTGCATGGATCTGGGTATTTTCTGCCTGACCACAGTGGGGTTAATGATGCGCTCAATCTTGAATGCACTTATATAATGAGGCGTGAGTTTCTTGGATTCTTTCTTGAGAGGAATGTCTCTAGAAGACAGCCAGATCTTCTCACCTAGCTTATACAGTCATGGCCAAAATTGTTGGCACCCCTGAAATTTTTCCAGAAAACCAAGTATTTCTCACAGAAAAGTAT
>JAQQZX010000005.1:24059349-24071240 GCA_030068355.1 Notoglanidium maculatum | reverse complement strand
AAGGGTGTGCAACCAAATATTAAGTTAGGGGTGCCAACAATTTCGTCCAGCCCATTTTTGGAGTTTTGTGTGACATTATGTCAAATTTGCATTTCTTCCATGAACATGTGTTAATGCAATACTTTTCTGTGAGAAATACTTGGTTTTCTGGAAAAATTTCAGGGGTGCCAACAATTTTGGCCATGACTGTAGTTAAGTGCAGGTGTCCGGTTACGGTCAGTGATTTGCCGGTTGCAGAAAGAGGATCAGAGCAGGGTCAGCCTGGAGTCAGTGGCAGAGGTGGGCCTGGTCTGATGGTAAGGTGATGTCGTTTTTGTGAGTGGGAAACAATGGGATTTGATAGCCTAGGGAACATTCAAAGGGTGACATTGTGGTCAAGGATATTTGTCCCAAGGGACTTGTGTACTGTTGGTCTGTGGGTGGAAGCATGAAGACAAGCTCACAGAGGCTCTGAGGGATTGACATAGATATTTTCAGAATGAATTATATGAACTTAAGAGGTGAATTGGGGGCCCTGGTCAGAAAACAATGTGTGAGGGAATGCTATGGAAAAGGAAGACATAGTGGATAATAAGGCTGATGGTTTGGGAAGGGCTATGATGTACATAAGTGTTTCATGGTAGGCCACCACAAATGCTGCTTCAAGAGAGTCAGGGTATGACTACCATCCAGTGGCAAGAAGTGTGGAACAATACTGAGTCAGGAACAAAGGGGACTGTTTCCTGGGTCAGGTTGTATCTACCAGTTAACCATAGCCACAATGCTGGCTGACTTTAGGTGCAAGGCGGGATGAGTCGCTAACACAGAGACAAGCAACCATAAACAATTAGGGAACCCACACATGGAGACCATGCAAACTTTACACAGAAGGGCACCCTTGATCAACCCAGGGATCAGACCCGTGACATTCTTGCTGTGAGGCAACAGTGCTAACCACTACACCACCATGCTGCCTTGAAATGAGTGAGTGGACCTGAAGTGGGCATTAATTAATTTCATTTAATACATGCTAAGTTGTTGTGGTCTGTCCAGACAATGAAAAGTTGTGGTGTTCCATTTAGCAAATATCTCCATTCTTCCAATGCAAGTTTCATGGTGAGCAATTCCCTTTTCCCAACATCATATTGCACTGTACTGGGGATAAATAGTGAGAAAAATTAGGCACAGGGATGGAGGTTTTGGTCTGGGACAGAGTGCTGGGAGAGGACCTGTGTCAGAGGCATCTTACCTGCATGATGAACATTGGGAGGGTTACTTTAAAAATGTGCAATTACCTAATTGCCTAAATTACCTAATTACCTGTTAAAAAATGTAATCAGTAACCTAATGTAATTGCCACAAAATTAAAATAATGTAACTGATTACTTTCCTTTATTTTTGGATTACCTCAATGCCAGAGTGGTGATGTGAGACTTGTAAAGTGTTGTGTGCACATGTGCATGGTAGTATATTGTTCTTTATTTTAAAATGTATTTTACATTGTACTTATACTAGGTTTGATTGCCTCATACCACACCCTGGAGCAATTGTCCCCCCTCCACACTCCCCCACTGGTCTGCACTCAAACTGCACTAATGTTCCTCTCCCAGGGGTGCTTATGTCATCACAATGTAACTTTTTGTGTTGAAAAAAGTGGTCTTGCTTAGCATGATAGAAAGTTTACATTTTGAAACTTTTTATATTGTGAATTATTTTGCAGAGGTGACACATGGGGGGGCGGTTCAGACCACCTTATGTGAGAACATCCTTAGGCCAGCAACTACCAATAATTTTGAAAATCTATTAGTCAGTTGATTATTTTTTCCTGATTATTCAATTAGGTTTGTTTCTTTGTTTGTTTATTACAATATTTATTTGCAGCTTATAGTCAGCATGTCTACAGATCTTTTTCATAACTCGGCTTAATTGAATAACAGTTCTCAAATTACAACATCAGTGCCCTTTATCAGATAATGTCACAGCATGAGAATATTATTAAGTGCTCATGCCAACCAAATGAGACACTTGGATTAACTCAAGGTGATGGTATGTACATCTTTTACTGCCTATTACTTTTTTTAATCACTTACCACACGTTTTGCAATTGTGTGTCTTTATTTCAAGTTAAAAATTTTCAACAGACAAATGAAAAATAAAGATAGAAAAAAATATAAGCTGTCAATTTCACTCCTATGCAAAATTCACTTTGTTTGCTGTGTTTGTGCATGAGGCAAATCATTTTTCAGTATGTGGAATTGACTCCATGTTTTGCAGTTTATTCTTAGTTTTTAAAGCCTGAGATTAGTGAATTGACTCTTTTTGGGATCAACTTGAATATGAAAGCAGGATGGAGACTTGATGATTTGACACACAAAAAAATGCAGAATATACAATTATTTATCAGTGCTACTGGTTCAGAAAATAATAGGCTAGTTTTTTTGCATCCTAATTACAAAACTCTGTTCCATATCTTCTGTTACTCCCCAAGCCTGCTAGAGAGGTACTTGTAAGAAAGTGTTTAGGCAAGGGCTTCAAAGGCAGGCAATATTTTGCCAAGACAGCTACATTTTATAATGCCAAAAGTTGGTTAAGTAACATTGCCAATAATAGAGCAATTTTCTTACTGAATAAATATTTTTTTGACTGAAATAAAAATCCATTTATTTAAAACTTTTCCATTTCCATTTTACAAAACAAAAATCCATTTATTTAGTACAACAAATGTGTGCTGGCTTTGAAAATATGCCAGATGAATCCCATTCTCACCTTTTTTTATACCTCTAAAAACTGTTCAAGTATGCAAAATTTGTAATATTATGTACACACACAAAACTGTTGACGTACAAGGTACACTAATTGTAGTCCAAATCATCCTCTTCATCTTTGTCATTATTACAGTCATCCACTGACAAATAAGTTATCAATAAAAACGAAAGCACCACAAGTCTACACCTTAAATCTCAGACAATTTAAACTGTGACCATGTACTTCAAAAAAAAAGAAAAAAATATTATAATATAAAAGCCAGAGCTATTACACTAGTAATAAATCAAACAAATATGTAAAGTTTATTCACTAGTCATATTGTAGTTTTTTCCTACAAACTGGTGAAAACAATGAATGGATTAATTGAAGAAAGAAAAACATAGCAACAACAGCAACAACAACAAAAAAAAAAACATACAGTGCCCTCCACAAGTATTGGCACCCCTTGTAAAGAACATTGAAAAGGGTTAGAAAAACAATCCACCTTTTGATGAAGTAGCTTCATCACACACTGAAAAAATGAGAAAAATCCATCCTTCAATTGTTTATTCAGAGAAAAACAAATCCCTCATTAAGAAATAATTATTTTCAACAAACATGTTTGTATGTGAATGCTAAACATTTAAGTAATAAAGTACCAGATATTTCTTTATGAGGTAAAACTATTATTCTGCTCTGTGCATGTATAAGGTCCTCAGATGGGGGCAGTAAGAGCAGGCACAGTGCAGAGCTAATTAATTCATCATTAGCCTTTCTTTTGAAAACACAAAGCCACAAGTGCTATGCTCTTTTAACCTTGAAGTTCACAAGTGGCTGACTGTGATAATCTTTCCGACTGCCGTTATTATCATCACAGGACACAACCAGTGATGCTTGGGCACACGCACAGAGTGGGGTGAGGGAATGAGAAAGAAAGACAGAAAATGGGAGCAAGAGGTGAAGAGAATACAATGGAGAAGTCTTAGGCACACTAGATTTTGTAATATACATTTTGCCTTTTTTTCAATGATTAATCCTGCATTAGTATGTAGATTCTTAAATATTTATAAAACATATAAAAAAATATTCTGTATTTTGTTAGATAATGGACTATATTAAGTAATATTTCTGATGAAACCATCAGCAAGATTGTCTTGGACATTCAGGGACAGATGATCAGTAGTAAGTTTACCAAGATGCATGAAACAGCCAATATACAGTAGCTGTATATAATGGGATTTTCAATGTGGTCTCAGACTTATATACAGTATTTGAATATACTGTATATAAAACATCGGAACATTTAAAAACTGGATGGGTGTTATTATATTTTTTCCTTTCTTTTCCTCAACAAATCACCACAGGGGCATTTAGTGCTTCTGGGAATGTCAAATGCCCAACCTGAATTTTGATGTTACTGCCCCAGGTTAGGTCTGTCCTGGAATGCTTAGAGCACTTTTATTCATGCTGCAATATCAATTAAATGACCTTGATTCAATATTAGCTCCAGGTGAATCAGTCACAAAGAAAATGACATTTCCTCTCTATGATGGTATTACATCAGTTAAAACAGATAATACAGAAAATTTTCAAACGTAATCAAGTCTTATTTGCTTTGCCACATGCCTTCTGTCCTCCCCACGTCCAGCTGCACCAGCACACAACCATGTAATGCTCAGCTCACCTTGCCATGCTCCATACCTCTTTCTTGTTGCTTAATGACAAGCGCATTTTGTTCATAAAATAAAACAGTCATATATATGAAGGCAGTACCATGTATTGTGACCCCAAGCAACATTGGCACAATAAAAGTACACTTAACGTCATTTAGCCTTAAAACACATGCTGAGAATCAGTATTGCTCAGAATAAAAAATGTTTAGCACTCAGACACCCCAAAATGAATAAACACATTTGACTGGTGAAGTGTCAGTTCATCATATTTCTTTGATTTTAATCTTGAAGAGAACATCAAACAGAAAACAATGTTAATGGTCTCACTTCCATCCTGGCAAATACCTCAGAATAGAGTTATTTGCTGCTGTTAAAAGTAATACTTATGCGGTTGTCATAACAGAGACAGACATGGGGAGAGAGAGATGATCTGCAGTCTAAAGGGCAACGTCTGCTAATATGTTTAATGCAATCAAATTTGGTTTGGTGTTGTAAACCTAAACAGTTATCAACACATCAACATTGTATATTTTATGATTAGCTTTTCCCAAGACCCATGGTTCTTTGAACTATTTTCCCTTTTCTTCAAAACATCTATTAAAATGCTATCAATAATTCAACATGTATAGAGCTTAAGTTGTTTTATTTTTGGTAGTTTTTGATGGAGGGCACCATCTGTTTCTGCCACATTTCCACCCATTGAAAAAAAGACATAAAACCCGAAGTCGTTTCATGTCCCCATGCCTCCTTTTTCACCCTTATTCTGGGGCAAACAGACAAGGAGCCTTATCTGTACGGATGCTGTCAGCTGGTGTGGAGCATCCTGGATAAATATGTAAAAAAATCTAACGAAGAATTACTTCAGGGGTTCATTTTTATTTTATGACGGACAAACATGACGATGTTTTTAAAAGAGATTGAAAATCAAGGAATATATGTTTGGCATTTTGAATCAATAAAAATGTGCTATGTACGTTATTCAGTCCATTTTAACAGTTGTTTCCGAGTGAAATAAAAACAAATCACTGGGATTGACAGTGAATGTGATCTATGAAATAGATGTTTCTGAAGGGCTAAAGCACATTCATACACATACAAGGCGTGAATTTAGTTCCAACAGTGTCGAATATTTTAATGTTTAGGTAGGCAAGGTCAAATCATTTAATGTTCAATTTTTAGTTACCATATAATCAAGCAACATGTTACTTATAAAGAAGGAGAGAACAAGGTATATGGTTTAATCAGTAGGAAACTGTTTAAAAATAATGCTATTTTTCATATTTGCTACATGTTCCCTATTTATTTCCTATACAATAATATAGATGTACTATACAGTAAATAATTACTATAAGTCTTATTCATTTGAGATAACTCATTGCCCATTACTCCTCTGGTCTAATACTGAAAGTGCAGCAAATTGTGTTCCTTAAAACAACCCTGATTAACCAGAAGAGTCTTGGAGCTGCTGCAGGTTTAGCTGTTTAATAAAATAGCAGGAAGAATATATCTGTCAGTCTCCATTTAAAAGTTCACCTGTAAGGAAATGCTTTGGCCAGCAGTGCTGACGTAATCATGGCAACACATCCTCTCCACCCCTGCCTTTTGTAATGTTTTGTACATCTGTGCCACCAAGTTTCCTGCTTTGTGTGTCAACCAAGCCTTTCCTTTTTATTTTGCTTTATTTTTGTTCAATGCAAGAGTTTGCATGAAAAAGACAGAGAGCAGAGAGAGTTAGATGAAGAGTGAGAGAAAGGAATAAGAGGGGGTGGGGGTGATGGGGATGGGGATGGGGATGGGGATGGGGATGTTCATGTCAGCCATTGTCCAACACAGTATTCCCTTTTTCAGGGTCACATGAGAAATGCCTTCAGAAAATCACATGCTGTTTTTTGTTGTTGTTGTTGTTTCCGAGCCAAGAGTGGCAAAGCTTGTAATATAATGATTCCATTCTTCTACCAACGCCACATATCAAGCTCTATCTCCAAACACTAAACACTGTGCTGACATCACAAATGCCCTATCTTTGTTTCCAGGGAGAAGGATTGCAGTTCCAAATAGGCTCAGAAAAGGAAGGATAGAGGTGTTACGCGACAGGGGCTTTGAGGTGACCAGCTGGCTCCAATGTGCTGCCAAAGTTTTTGACACACCTTTCAGAGCACTCAACCCACCTATTCACCTCTCTCCCAAAGCACACAACAAGTTTTCACTGCTCTTTTAATGCCCATTGAGAGAGCTAGCCAATGAAGTGACCTTTGTGATTTTCCAGCTTCAACCAAATAAGTCAGATTTGCATAAATGGCACAGCGCGCTATTAAAGAGTAGAAAAAAGCCCCAAAAACAAAAAAAACAACAACAGCAAAAAAGAAAAACAATGGTCAATTGTTCTGTAACTACATTAGCAGGTTAAGTAAGAATGTCTCAGCTGCCACGGGGCCATTGGCAATTGTTTTAACATAACAAGGATCTACATTTTTCAGGCATGAAACCTTGCGAGGAGTAAAAATGGTGACAAGTTCAAAACCACACACCACTCTGTAAAAGTGGAGTCAATCTTAGCTAAGCTAATGCAACCCAGCCCCAGCAGCAGCTCCACTGGCACCTTTCAACTACATGAATTGTTAATTGCTTTACTCACTTCACTGTTAAATTGGCAAAGTATTGTTACAGTGCCAAAAGACAAATGGGTAGTTTACATACCTCAAGAATATCAAGTATCAAGGATTAGTTTGATCCTTGAGGTAGCTAAACTGTACATTTACAACAGCATTTAGCAGACGATCTTATCCACAGTGACTTACAGAACTGCTGGTTTATGGTCTCAAGCCTCCCAATATCATGTATGTATTAAGAACATAATCTTCATGCTTGTACAAATAAAAATTAGAGAAGAGTGAGTACAATGATTTCATACAGCAACAAAGAGAGTACAAATCAAGTTGGGGATTTTAGTGACGAGGTGTGTCTTTGGTCTTTGTCTGAAGACTGGCAGAGACTCAGCTGTTTGCACAGGCACAGGAAGTTCATGTCACCACTTAAACAGAGAGGAATTTCATGCAGTAACAAATGAAAATAAGTCAATGCCAGTACTGTAGAAAATTCATTAACACCTTCTGACCATCCTCAATGAGGGGTAAGTAACATTTGATGTTATAAAATGTTTAAACTATGAACTACAGAAATGAGGGTTTCACAAACATCACTTGGTACTACAGTTGAAGTGTGGTCTTTTGAATTTTGTTAAACACCTTTGATTTTAAACAGAATAAGTCCTCTTTGTGTCTTTTATAAGCACCAGAGCTACCGGAAACCCTGTTTTGTGCTGTAAGAAGGTGAACTGACATATTCACAATCAAGCTTGGGCTTTTTTGTTAACAGATGCTATCAAGTGCAATGACATTAGATGCATCAATGTCCAAGAATATTTTTGTAATTACTCCACATCCATTTCTCATATATTTCCACTGCTCAGTGGTTAGTATGCATAAACCTTTGTAATGATATGATTAGCTCTAAAAACCTATTAGTTGCACACTTAGTAGAAAAAAAATTAGAACATATTAAAACCACCGAAACAATTTTTACCAGGCAAAGTTACATTTGACACACGAAGTTGATATTTCAAGCAACAACATTACATTTCAAAATAATAACACACAAAATGAAAAATTGCCACAGCTAAAATATTAGATGAAAAAATACTTTACATTTCTTATACCATCTACCTAACCTTACCTATTTGGAATCACACAAAAGATCACATGGAAAATGTAATCTTTTAGTTTCATTTAGATCAGAGAGTCAAGGACAGATACCACAATCTCACACGGCTATCCTGGAGCTGAAGATCTGTTTTCCACCTTTCCTTTACAACAAACTCTGTTTGGGATCGGAGCTGACCATAGAGTAAGATGAAAACCATCTCTGAGACTTCTCTTAGTGTAGCGGCAGATTATCTTGACTTCCTGCACATCGTTATAAATCTTGTCCAATTTATACTTCCTGGTTTTATGTCACTTTTTAAAAATTTTTTGGATAAAACTATCCAATAACTCTACATACACCTATTTATTTCAACATGTAAAACCTTCAGCAGTTGGACTAAAAGCAACTCTCGTACACGTAAAACTTTTTAAGTTTTGATACATAATAATAGTATACAGTATTTCCAACCATTCATTATCTATACCGCTTATCTGTCAGAGTTGTGGGGCAGCTGGAGCAAATCCCAGCTGACTTTGGGTCTATCGCAGGGCTGCATACAGTACTTGTGGTTTCCATTTGTATTTTTAATCTTTAATAATTTTTTAGCTCTGGCCATACCTTTTGCTAATAGTGCAATAAAGCCTATAGAATGTGGAATTTACAATAAATCATTTAATATTTTTATTAACCAATTGAAATATAAGGCTTATAGCATTAATAATGTTTACGTTAATGTTGCAAAGACATCTGTGAAGTACTCATAACTCATAAGCTGTTCTTACTGTTCTAAAAAAAAACCCTGTAATTTCTTGACAGGGTACCGGATATATTGTTTAGCATGTTGCCTGCATAAAACACATATTACTGATATATTCCACATAATATGACTGTTGTGGCTAAATTACACCTCACAGGATGGCTAAATCACATCTCACCTCACATCGGAAAGATCTGGTCAAACAACAATCAGGCAGTCATGTGGAGGCCTGCAGATCCACTAAGTGTGTTAAATACAACACAGTGTCTTAAATACAGGGCTGTAAAGGTAAAGCTGGGTCATTTTGTTAGCTACCTAATGTAATAAGCTAATTAATTCAACATAGTGTATTTTTTAAAAATATTTATTAATTTTAATGTTGGCTTTATGTTTTCTGAAGGCTAAATCTTAACATAACATTGTGTTTATACAGTTGAGGCCAAAAGCTTATATATACCCAGGCTAAAGACATTCAGTCTCCATTTTTCAAAAGTGCCAAGTAAAATATGGTAGCCATTGATTTACAGTAATGTACTCTAAATGTAAAGACATTACCAAATATTGAAGGTCAGATTTTGCCATAACATTTTGCCACATGAAACCTTATGTTTGCTTTGATAGTTTTACTTTTATGCATATAGTATTGCTGTACATTAAACTTAATTTTGTGTAGTTGCCAGAGAAAAAAACTAAACAAAAAGAAATACTGGAAATAAGTGAAATACTGGCAGCTCAAAACATGTGAAAGTATTTTCTGCAAATAAACAGCAATTAAAAACCAACAAATTACTAGAGTGCATTAAATATAGTCAAAACACAAGGTACGTAGGTCTTCTGTAAATGATTATCCAAATTTAACTCAGAGACCAAACTGACACAGGTATATCATATTATAACAAATATAATATAATACAAAAATGCTGATGCTCTTCTTGTGTCAATAGTGCAAGATATAAGACATATGAATGACCAGGCAGGCAATTACAGAGTAGCGTGAATCCTGTATAAAACACAACCAGAGTGCAAAACAACTAATCAAGATAATACTGACAATGTCCTTGCCTCTGGACTAATAATGGACTAAGGGTAGAAGAAACTCTATGGCAGAGGTGAGAGTGATTGATCTGAAGGAAGGAGCAATCATAAGGGCATACTCCATCTATACAACGTCACATAGCATGATGCAGTGAGCAGGTATATACAATATGCGTCACACACCCAACTGCAAAACAGCTGGAACATATGAGCCAAAACAATATATAATATAATTAATATACGTACATATGTACACACACACACACACACACATACACATACACACACACACACACACATAATGCTTACAAGATCATTTCCCAAAGCAGGTAGGTATTCTTCTGTTACTGGGAATTGATAAATGCTGGATCGCAGCAATGGAGATCAAAGAGAAACACATCAAAATATGAATGTTAAAAAGAAAAGCGTCTAGTGAACAAAAAAAAGGAAGAGTAAAGTGCTGCAAAAGATTGTGGTTGTAATTGGCCTACTTCACAAAAAGATGCACTGATATGATCTACTGCTTACTTAGTAATAAGGGTTCTTCCTCATTAGTATTAGTTATTAGTTATAGGCCTTATAAATTCAATAGAGCAATTAACTTTGTATGAAAAAGTTACATCATTTATTTTCAGTAGTAAAGGTTCATCAGGATCCAAAGCAGAAGTTTTATCTTATGTAGCTGTTAAGATTTTGGAGAAAAAGAAAAAAAAAACCCTCCAAAACAAAAATTCTAAAAAGGGACTGCAGGAGTTACACCTGATAGTCCATTGAAATATAAGATCACTTGAAACAGGCAGAATCAGGTGTGGCTCCTCTTTGGTTGAAATGAAAACCTGCACACACAGCCCATTGTGGATAGGGTTGCAGATAAAACACACACACACACACACACACACACACACACACACACACACACACACACACACACACACACACACAGAATTTTGTTGTCTACAAAGCCATTTTAAGGTGGGCAACAGTAAATAAAATGAAGGGTCATTTGACAGCTTTCTATTCTAATATAGTATTATTTAACCACCAAATCTCTCTTTTCAGATAAATAATTTTCAATCATGATTATGATTTTTTGATTATATGGTATCTGGTCATGAAATGAACGACATCATGCCGTCTGTATATGTGCCGACATAAAGTCTGTATATGTAACAGTGGGCATGTAACATTTAAGTTAAAAGTTTGTTTAACACATGACTATATTTCAACCTTACTTTTGAATGTAGACAGTATTTTATATAAAAAAAATGGTTAAGGGTTACAAACTGAATTACAAACAGAACTTTTACAATTTCATTGTAAATTACATGGATATTTTGTACAGTGTGCATTTCTGTTGTAGTCAATTAGGGCATCTTTTTGTTCACGTCAGAGGTCATTTAAGAAAATAAATTCAATTAGAGGCATATTTACTTCACAGCTTTATTTCCCTATATCAGAATTCCAGTGGGTCCAGTGGTGGTGTTTTAGTATAAAGAGGACTGGCGGACTGGAGGACCTGCCGAATACTTGGTATTACCCAACCCCTCTTTCTCTGCTGAACGGTCACTATTAGCTGTATGTTTGGCGCAGTCGCTGGTATGAATGGTTGGAGCAAGCTCATGCTAACTGAACTGTGGAAACATGAAAAGAGCACCAAAAGGCGGACAGACAATAATTTCTCATTGTTGGTCGACACCAACCCCTAGTAAAAAGAGAGCAAATCCTGACCAAAAGCAGGTAAATACCCGTATTGTTAAGTTAGCTGATGACTTGTTGACTGGAGTTGGCTAGCTAGTTGTTCGTTTGCTGGTGTCCTGTGAGGAAAAGCCAGAGGGTCCCAGGGATGTAGTGTGTAGGACCAATGGCAGTTTTCACTGAATTGCAACTTAAGTAGCTGTTTGCTACAATACAGGCACACGTTTTGGGGGGATGGCATCATTTACTTATCTGCCATCCCTTCCTGCATAACACTGTCATTTACAGCTAGCTGCTGAGGGCTA
>JAQQZX010000005.1:24017859-24059249 GCA_030068355.1 Notoglanidium maculatum | reverse complement strand
CGAAGTCTGCTGAGATTGGCTCCAGCTTCCCCGCGACCCAGATGGATAAAGCGGTATAGATAATGGATGGATGGATGGATAGATGGATATCAGTATTAGGAACCTGTACAAAATCATGCAGATACAGGACAAAAGTTTCAATTATTGTTCACAGCAAACACCACAATGGGGAAAAATGTAATGTAACTTTGACAATAGTCTCTAGGGGCTTTAGAAGCAGATCTACAGGTGGAGACACCTTAATAAGAGACTGATCAGAACGATCAGAGGGATTTTAGTTGACAGGAAGGCTATGGTAACTCAAATACCCTCTTTACAGCTGTGGTCAGCAAAAAAGCATCTTAGAAAGGAGAGCAGATAAAACCTAGAGACAGATGGACTACAACAGCAGAAGACCATGTTGGGTTCCATTCTTGTCAACCATGAATATGAATCGGAGTCTGTAGCAGGCAAGGGTGTCCAGAACGTGACAGGAGAATATGAAAAGATGACATCTGGTCTAATGAATCCTAATTTGTACTGTGACATAAAGATGGTAAGGTCAGAATTTGATGTTAACAGCATGAATCCATCGATCCAACCTGATTTATGTTAACAGTTCAGGCTGGTGGTGTAATGGTGTGATGTAATGATGTAGTAAAAGTTTTCATGCCACCCTTTGGGCCCCTTAATACCAATCACAGTTGGTAATGAGTTCCACAGCCATCAGAGTATTGTTGCCGACCACAGATATCCCTCATATGGCCCCAATTTACCCATTTTATAATGGAAACATCCAGCATAATAATGCATCATGTCACAAAGCACAAGTTGTCTCAAACTGGTTCCATGAACATGACAATGTGTTCAGTGTATTTCAGTGGCCTACCCAGTCACCAGATCTGAGTACAATAGAGCACCCTTAGGATGTGGTACACCAAGAAATACATAGCATGAACATGCACTTGAAAAATCTGCAGCAAAAACCAGAATGCAAAAGGAATGTTTTCAACACCTTGTGGAATTCATGCCACTAAGAACTGAGGCAATTCTGAGAGTAAAAGCAGGAGGGTGGGCGTGTTCTACCAAGTATTTATATTGTATTATTCATGAACTGGCCAGTAACTCATTGTATTGTATTATGTAGACATAGGTGCAAATAAGAACATTTAAAAACTGGTGTAATTGCTTAGTACACAGCCATAATAAGCACTACTGTCTAGTTCCTTTATCCTTCCTTCCTCTATTTCAGCTTGCACTCTATCAGCCTGTTCTGTAACAGAGAACCTAATCTGATTTTTTTACATATGAATTTTTCTATACCCCCAATATTCCCTTCAAATAACCTTTTCCCACAATATACAGAAGCCCATAAGACTTTGGATTGTGAAGGAAGAAGCAAGCAGAGGAAACTGAGACTTTTTCACCTTTTGCATGGCTTTGGTTTCCTCATTGGAGGGCTGAGTTCCTCACCAGCTGTCATCCTGTAAAATAACCTGGAGCCCAGAACACCTCCTGTGTGGGCCACACACATATGTATGCACACATGCTGACCATACTGTCTGTGCAGATTTTAAAATCCAAAGGTTGAGATTAAACATATATAGAGTTGTCCTTAAACGAAAAAAAAAAAATTCCGAAGAAGGCTTTATTTGATTGTAAAAATGTACGGTAATATTGTAGATAAATGAGGCCTAGACCTATTATTCTGCTTTTGTCATGGAGAAAGGCATAAAATCCTGCTAGCTGTACTGTTCACCACATTATCTACCATATAATGCAACTGGGTGTTTATAATCTCCACTGTTGAAGTAACTCATTCACTTACTTAATCATCATAAACAGATTGTATGTGGTTATCACAGTGCAAGCGGGGATTCAAAATAAAGGCAGCACAGGCATGAGCTCATTCTACTGTAAACAAACCAGAGTGATTGTGCATAAGTGGTGGGGTAATAGCATTGAATAGTTTTCTAAGTACATGAAACCCCAGATCTGCACTTAAGAGAATTGCTATTGCAAACTGCCTGACAAAACGATATAGACTTGAAGATGAGATTGTGTCTCAGTCCCCAAATTTAAAACAAAGGTTATTTTAAGGTAATTAATTTCAAACAATAGTCATTGTCAGAAAATCACGTTTTACAAGTCCGGATGCAGCTCGAGAATCCCCAATGAGCAAGCCAGAGTCAAATGTTGCCAAGACAAATTCCCTAAGATGACATAAGGAGGAAACCTTGAAAGGAATCAGATTCAAAAGGAAGCCCATCCTTTTCTGGGTTTCACCAGATTGTGGATGTTGATAATTACAAAACACAGCCATAGAGAGAAAAGCCAAACTGTAATAAATGTACTGAAACTGAATAGTTTGTTTGCTGCAATGATATTGTGAAAAAGAGCCCTGGGTTGAGCATGGAAAAGGCTGTACGTTTGAAGCAGCAGTTCTTGGGAAGTGTAAATATACAGGTATATTGAAGCAAGATCATTAGGAATATTTTATAATCAATGCAATCTTTTTCTGGGAGCCAGTGTAGTGTGGATAAAATTCATGGTTAAACTAACATGTTCAAACTATCTGGTTCTAAAACTAAACTAAAGCTTGTTTATGCACCTACTGAAATTATCCAGGCATTATTACATTATTATTACATATTACAAGGCATTACAGTAGACCAACCTAGGGGTCACAAAAACTTATATTTCTGCAGAATGTAACCCCATTTCTTGGCTTGGCCAAAAAAAGGGCTATCCTAATATTGTTATGTTTATGTGATAATCACACCAATGACAGTCGGTGCTTCACTTGATATAGGTAAAAGGCCATCAAGAGTTACATAGTTGGAAAGCTTAGTTCTCGCTGTTTTAGTAATACTTCTGTTTTGTCAAAATCAATTATCCAGATGTTAATTTGCATTCAGTGTCTAATGTCAATGTAAGCTGGTGTCTATTATCAGTTTTGGTTGAAACATATAGTTGCATGTAGGAATGTATGATTCTTGATGTCATATTAGGGTGACAAGACCACAGTGTGACTAGTGAAAGTTAAAAGGAAGTCAGCATTGGCCTAAGTTACACTCCCCACCACTTTTGGATGGCTTTGTCCCCATCACTTTTTGAAAAATACAGTCTATTGAAATATTAATAACAGAAAAGATCCAAGTGCTTTCTAATAATAACAGCCCTATTCTCAGGATGATGGTGGGGTCTGTAACAAACTGTCTCATCTCTGATAAAAATCACATCCAGACAGCTTCTAATTATTATGGCATGCGCAAGTTGTTTTCCAGTTTCCAAAACATTTATCATCCCATAGAGTTACCTTTTAAGCATTCAGGGTCACTGCACTACTCAAAACAAAGTTATGCCAATGGAAACAAGCAAATGTTTGAATTTTAAAATGCGCTTACAGCTTTTGATGTTGTTCTCTTCTTTTATTATCTATAGATTAATTTTGCAAAGTGCAAAGTGCCTGTTCTACCCATGATTGTCTAGTGTCATACTGATTGTTGGGGTGAGAGCAGCGATATCCATCCAACACCTGTCCACAGATGGTTGTAACATTGTTGGTATTTGAACTTGATATTTTCCAACAATTCTCAGAGATGACTTTCTGGTGTTAATCAAAAGTGTTAAGTATAGAGTTGAATTAACAATGTAAACATATGGTTTAATACTAAAGGAGTCAATTGCATATGAGAGTTGGTGTCATTGAGAAGTGTTGAAGATTCAACTCCTACAGAGACATGAAACCATGCTGGTGTTAAGAAAAGCTTATATTTAACTATGCATAGAGTCAAATTTACTCTGAATCTGAGTTGTATTATTAACACTTTGGAGAGGGTAAAATAAACACTGCAAAGATTCGGACAAAAGAAACACCAGCATAGTGTTAAAATGAACTGTCTCAAAGTTTATTTAACACTATAGAATTTGCTGTATATGACAAATTCTTTTCTCTTGCGCTACTTGTAAGCATGAGATTGAAATTTGTATATGATTTTTTTGTGTGTTAGTGTGTCATAGTAGTTAAGCTAATATTGTGTGTAAGAATATCTGTACCCTGTATGTATACAAGGAAAACAGGAGTTTCCTTTACTCCAAAAAAAAAAAAAAAAAAATATCAAGCAACACAATCAAGAGGACACAGTCCTGATCAGAAGTTAGTAGTAGGTCATTTGCTACTTTAACCAGCACTGATTTTATAGTGTGATAAAGGTTAAACACTGACTGAAAGATGTATGCATGTAATCCTATGCAGGGATGAACTCAGTTGCTTCGCTACAACCTTTTTCTGGATTTCCCAATTCAGTAAAAATTTAATAATAGACATTATTAGTAATATACTTATACATATTACTTGGTCAGATTCATAGTATTTAAAACAGGTTCATTTCAGCAAAAAGTTTAAAATTGTCTGGAAGAATATATACACATCATCAGATTAATATGTTCTTGTCATACAGTGTTTTAAAGGGGTGTGCATTGTGATGAGATTACAAGCATGGACTGCAGCAGGTTTATAAAGGACAGCATAACTAAAAGGGAGAGCCAGAAGGTAACACAGACACGAGGGCACCTTGGGACATCAGCATCCTGCCAACCCGCTGTCAAAAAAATTGAGTGATCATATGAGAATGCATTGGGGACATAAAACATCACAGTTTATCAGTTTATCACAACAACCCTTCGATTTGGAATTTTACCCCAGAGAAGACCTGTTAATCAAAACACCTAAATAAACAAAAGGGTTTTCAACATAGACTTAGAGATATACAAATGTTTTTCAAATGTAAATTCTTTGGAAAAGTTAGTGTTACATTGGAAATCTAAAATGTTTTTGTACTGACTTAATGATGCAGAATTGCAGAATAAAATAAAATAAATATCTACAAGAAAATTTGTACTAAAAAATAGGGTGTCTCAAAACGTTTGCACAGTATTTTATGCTAAAAATAATTTAACAATTGAACAATTACAGTGATATGAGACCCTGAGTGGAGCAGTGGGGAAGGCATTCACCCTAACAATGGGGCGACTGTGAGTTCAATTGCTGGTTATGCCATAGCCATCATGGCTGGGTGTTCAAACGGAAAACTCCAGCTTCTGGGGTTTTGTTGCACAAGTCAGTTCAGTCCTAGTGCAATGGGGAAGGTTACTTCAGGGAGGGCATCCAGTGTAAAACCTGTGCCAAATTGAACATGTGGATGATAACCAATCCAAAGGGAGGATGGGTGGAACAATAAAAGTGATTCAATTACATTACAAACCAGGTGAATTACTGTATATTAAGTTTATTGCCAACAATCAGCATGTATCAGTTGTAAGAAATGTCTGATAATTAGAACCTTTATATGTGAGATTTCATAACATAAAGCAAACAACAAAAAATAACAGTGTTCCCAAAGGGGCATACGATGCCTGAATTGCAGGTGCATCAGTAACATATACTGTAAAATTATTCAACGTTTCACAGGGAAGAGTCTCAAAAGTCATGGCAGTTTATGTCAAACAAAAAGGGCATGAGAAAACATGATCTGATATTAGCATATAGTTTCTTTTATTTAGTGCACATACAGTAATTGTTGCTGTATTTTAAAGCCCTAGTATGATATATATGATACTAAAGATCCGTCATTAAATAATCATTTACTGAAGATTAATTTAAAAAAAGTCTAGTCGTGTAGTGAGTTGGTGTATTTTGTACTGTATATATTTCTAGTGCTCATAGGAAATTGCCAAAATCAGGTAGGATGAATCTCAGTAAGATGGGATTAACACATGGTTGTATTTTTACCATTGTGATATTTTATTATATACGTAAATGCAAAAACATTTCCTTGGCTTTTAAATGTGCCCACAGGTAAGTAATGAGTAAAAAACTGAAGTTTATTAGATAAGAATACTTTTTCATAATCCTTTCCCCCCAAAATTACAAAACTATTCATTATTGCCACACAAACTGCACAACTATACTAAACTGGTAAAAATTCTAACCAGATGCAGTTTTGGTCATGCTCAGGCATAAAAAGACAGAGCAAGTAGGAAAGAAAACACATTAAATTATGTGGTTGAGGTAAAACGGGAGCTGATTATCCAGATGGCTTAAGTGGAAACCTTGAAGTGACTTTTACCAAATATTATCCCGCAAACTCAAATATGCCAGAAGAAACCAGTAGAAACAAGAAATTCATAAACGTCTTAATCAGCTATGTGTAGTAATCATTGACTCACAAATTTATGCAGTATTCATGGATAATATGATTGTTTTAGCAGCAGTAAACAATTTAAGTAATCCCGTCACCTTGAGTTAGTCTGAGTGTCTCATTTGGTTGACATGAGCACTTGATTATATTCTCATGCTCTGACTGACTATCTGATAAATATAATTAATGTTGAAATTAGTGAACTGCTATTTCATTAAGACTAGTTTAGAAAAAGTTCTGTAGTAGTGCTGATTAAATGCTGCAAATAAATATTTTAAATAAATACCATTTGTATATAATATATTTAAAAACAAATAAAGCTAATCAACAGGGAAAAATGATCAGCAAATAAATCGATTATCAAAATATTTTGTAGTTGCAGTCCTAAAATTAATTTTAAAATAAAGAATGATATACTACCACGTACATGTGCACACAACACTTCACAAGTCTCACATCACCACTCTGGTCTGGAATGAAATCATAGATAATCTTACAGTTGCCAATTTATTATAACAGTCTTTGGTGAAAGAAAGGCGTTCTACATTTTACCATTATTTTGTCTTTAAATTAGAAAAGGGGAACAACATCACAGTACAGTGTAAGTTCTGCCTTCCAGTTGTGAAAATGCTATCATCATCCTCATATTTGATATTGAGGTAATCCAAAAGTAACAGAAAGTTACTAGATATAAATGATCACAATCAGTTACATTAATTTTGTGGTAATTAGATTAGTTTACTGACTGCATTTTTAAGAGGTAATTAATCATATTGTATCATAATACATTTTAAAAGAAACCCTCCCAACCTGCCCCTTGACTGTCTTAATTTAAGTTCTGTGGGTTCTTTATTTAGTTGCTAAGCTTCTGTTGTCTGTATCCTAGTGTGTGTTTAAGCCCAAGCTGCTTTGCTCGACATATCCATCTTATTTTGACTTTAATTTTTTTGTTTGTCTTTTGATGAATCTGACAGCTGTTAACTGTTATTCTCATTTAGGCTGCAATCTATGTGTTTATTAGGACAAATTGTACTTTCCAGAATATACCTATTTTGGCAATATGCTGCACATGTCTAACCTTTGTCTAAATACTGCCTTAGTGTATTTTCTGTGTCTCAGCATGGCTTAATAGAATTAGTAAGAGGTAAAGCTTATTGTATTCTCCAACTTTTTTAGTGTTTCATTACATATACAAATTACATTTGTTTTGAGCAAATATCCTGTGCATTGTGATACTCATACTGGGCTTATCATTCAGGATCTACAATCCGGTGTAGTAATCTAGATCTATCTATTTTCAAAATTCAAAAACTTTCTGTTTATTTCCTGTTTTCAATGAAAAAAAAAAAACAAATTTTCAGTGTGGTCTCAGACTGCAAAAAAGCGAATGAATATTAACAGTTCAGTGAGTGGAAATGCCTTTTTGATAAAAGAGGTGAGAGGAAAATAGCCAGATTGGTTTAAGCTGCCAGGAAGGATATAGTAACTCAAATGATCACCCTTTATATCCGTAGTGAGAAGAAACGCATCTCAGCTTGCACAAAACCTTGAGGTGGCTGTGTCTACAACAGCAGAAGACCACATTGGATTCCATTCCTGTCAGCAAAGAGCAGCAATCTGAGGAATCTCAAAGTTACTGATATCACTTTTTGTGCCCATTCTGATTTTTTTCTGAAGTTGCAGTCTGCACTGATTGGTGCAGAAAAGAAAAGCAGACAAAAAGTGCCCTATATATAATTTTAATTATTACAAAATCACATTTTAAATCACATGTACTTAATTATTTAATGTACAATTATTATTTTTTAATCTAGTCCTGAGCACTAACTGACTATTATATCTGCTCCCTGCTCTAGTATTCATTATCGTAGATGCTGATAAAGAGCCTGATTCTAATAAGGCACCTGGTTCTAGGAATGGCTCGGGCTACAGCATTCTGGCCTGTAGATTGCCTGCACCTTCTGGAGCATCCAGATAGCAAGGAATTACAATGGTCCAACCTAGAAGTAACAAAAGCATGAACTAGTTTTTCTGCATCATATAATTATGTCTTTTTGAATTGAAAAAGACTATCCTAGTAATATTATAAGCATCTCCAAATGACTGCTCAAGATCATACCAAGATCTTTCACTGCTGCACATGAAAGGCAGCTTAAAGGTCATCAAAGCTTATTACAAGATCAGTATGCTTACTTGCAGCTTTCCATGGTTTGATAGCTTCTGTTGAAGAAAATAATAATAATAATAATAATAATAATAATAATAATAATAATAATGTTTATTTCACATAGCCATTAAGAACACTTTGTTATCTGAAAAGAGACTACTGCATCATCATTAAGAAAAACAGTTGATATTTGAACATTTTAAATCTGCTGAGAAGTTAATCATGAATTTACCTTAGAACCTATAATTGGGGCGAACCTGCATTGTCACCAAATAGAACCTTCATAGCGCAAATTATTGTAATTGTAATTAATATTAATTATGAATTCACAAAACCAATAACAAGTAATTAATGCTTAACAATTACATTTATTAATGGCTGTGTACACATGACTCTGTTGTGTGTTAATGTATATGCTTCATTATTTCATTTTTAGCTCATGTATTAATTAATCATCGAGTAGGCATTAGTGTTCTTGGGAACTTTTTTTTTGCAAACCTTCTTTTTCCAAACACGATGAGCTGAATTATTGCCGAAAAGGTTTTTTTTTGTGATTTGTGAGTTCAGACTTGTCCAAATGCTTTAGATGTGGACAAGTCTCCACACATCTACATCTACATCTCTGTGCTTCTTCTTTAGCAGAGGAGTTTTGTATGGGAAGTAGGAACAGAGATGATTTCGCTTCAGTTCACTGCTCAGAAACTGTTGTTCCTGCTGCTTTCAAGTGATCCTGCACCTCTTTTCAAGTGACTGGCTTCTCTCTTACTTTCCTTATCATTAGATTGAAAGAGTGAAATCCTGCATGGTGCACCTGTCTGGGGATGATTAGTTGTGTTTCCATGAACTTCTGATCTGTGTACTATTGAACCAGTTTAAAGTTTAAAGTTTTTGGCTCTGTAGCTTTTTCTATTGAAGTGTTTTTAATAAGATTGTCCCTGAGAACTTCAGGATTCACCATGATTGAATTCTTGTGTGTAAAGGTGCAATTTGCATAAAAACACTGGGCCTCATTCATCTGCCTTTTAGTAAATTTGTGTGTCAATGTTTGTGTAAGCCAAACCGAGAAAAAAAAATCCAGATTTACAAAGGCTTTTCAAGGACTGATTGTCCTCTTACCCATGTGCGTATGCTGAGTACCTGTAATATGCGAAGTGTGTTCCTGACACAGGACATTGTGAAACCCACAAAACTTAATAAAAGTTCAACAGTGAGGGTAAAGGCTGAAAGGCAGAAAGTGAAGTTATTTTGACTCACTTCTGTGCCAATAACAATATTTAATAGTATCTAATATTAATAAGTATACATGAGCACTAAATACTCCATCAGCTCAGGATTTCTTTACACACACATAAATTTACACACACTTGGGAGTGAATGAGTTTCATGAATACCAAATTTCTATTGATAAATTAGGCCCATTGTGTGTGTAAACTGGAAGTGAATATATATTCACTGAAGGTATAATAAATAACAATAACAAAAATGTTGGAATACTTATTTCCCCTCAGAGTATATAATAGTGTTCTACCACTGATATGCTACATTGCAGTTTGTGTCCCTTTTGCTGTTATAATAAATTCCAATCTTTTGAGAAGACTGTCCACTAGATTTTGGGACATGGATGTGGGGATTTGCCCAATCTGCCTAAGAGCATTAGTGAGATCAAGCATTAGGCCTCGGGTGTGGAGGCCTGGGGCTCAGCCAGCATTTCAATTTATCCCAATGGTGTTCAGTGGGGTTGAGGTCAGGTTTCTTTGTGGGCCACTTGAGTTCTTCTACTCTAACCTTCTACTCTAAAAGATATCTTCACTTTGTGCACAGGGGCATTGTAATGCTGGAACATGTTTCAGCCTTATAATTCCAGTAAATGGAAAATGTAATACTAGAGTGAACAAAGACATACCATACAATTGTGTGCCTCGAACTTTGTGGCAACAGTTTGGGGAAGGCTCATATATGAGGGTGAGATGGCCAGTTGTCCACAAACTTTTGGTCATACAGGTTATGTTGCTTGCTATAATCATACCAAGAGGTTGCTTGGCTTGAGTATTGTGGAAGCATAGTAACCTCTTCCACACAAGAAGTAAGGAGCAGATGTACACCTGGCCTTGCCTTTTGGATCAGTGAACATCCATATGCTAGAGATGTGTCAAGCTGTGGGCCAAGTACCTCACTACCACCTGTATTGTAAGGTTTTTCTGCAGGAGGATTCTGGCATATTTACCATGTTGGTAAAAGACCAAACATTGCTTACCACCCAGAATCATTAAATATTGTGGCAATGAGACATTAATCCAAAGAAAAATTTTTCATCTGTCCTGTTTAATGAATTCCTTCCAGTGTATTTGTGTCCACAGGTTTGCCAACTTTGGCCTGTTGGCTGGAGTCAGATTGTCAATTTGAGACATCATGTCTCCCTACACATGCGTGTACGTGCACATGCACTTGCATGCATGCATATTTATTTGTATGTAACTTCTCTTAATTCTCACCAGTCACTTTTTTTCCACATTTTTTTTGGTTTAAAAAACATATCCTCTGGTCTATCCCCTAACACTTTTGCTGTGGGTAATTTTTGGTTTATAATGGACTAATGGACTATTGATTGGCCTTTGTAACAATAACAATGTAACCAATGTAGCATTTGTGAAGGCTCAGTCCTGAGAGAACACATTGATATTGGGCCTACTGTAAAAAGTTATGGCAGACTTCTCATCTTTTAGTACCTGAGCAGGGAGCTCATATCTCTAACATCGCTCCAGGTCACTCATTTTGACTCACACAGTGGATGACAGTATGCCATCAAGTGACAGTCTATTTTGTTCATCAGTCTTGGGAACCTTAGGATGCCTATATCCAGCCTATTTTTATTATGAGTAATTAGCTTATATCTTTTGCTTATGAATCAACAATTAGAGAAAACTGCACTAATAATGTTGCAATCTGTCTACTAAGAGCCCATCTATGGCAGGAGCTCGTTTCCTGTCCTTTAGAAATAATATTCTCTGGTCGAGTCTAGTGATCAATAGCATATGTGAGTGAATGGATTAAAAAAATTATAATGGGAATAGATTTAATAGAATAATAGAAAATATACTGACTGACTGATTTTTGATTGTGTGATGGTATTATTTATCACAGTTGTTTCAGTGATAAAATATTTAGCTGAATATCTAAAATTATCAATAAATATCAATATTAAATAAATTATCAAATTATTGTCAGATTACCCCCACCAGATTACCCGGATAGGGTTTCCCTGCAGTCTTGGTGGCTTCCAGACATGGCCACTGAGGATTGCAGTTCCCACCACACTCTCAGTGGCTCACAGAGCTTCTCGCAGGGACTCAGTGTTTGCACTGGATATAAAGCTTATATCAGATCCTACATAATTACTGCAAGTGTAGACAGTGTACAAATGGGTTAGAAAGGAAAGGCTGCGAAAGCATTTTGCCACAGATTGTGTGTGCTTGTCACCTTAGAAGGAAGGTTCACTGCAAATTTATAGAAAGTTATTCAGATTGGTCACCTTTAGCCTACAATGAAATATTTCTATCTTGAAAGGAGTGGTCACTTCCAGGATGACCCTGAGTATATATATATATACAGTATATACTATAGGTATAGCCAAATGACATGAGGCCTCACTGAATGGTCTCTGGTGTAAATTATTTGCTATTGCCTTTGCAGTCATCAGATCACAGCTCAATAGAACAGCAGTCACCAACTCTGCCCCTTTAGTCTTCCTAAATACTGCACTTCCAGCACTGATTAAACACATATTGTCCAGATTATTGTCCAGATTAGTTCCTATCATTTGTCACTTGTGTATATGTTTTTTCTGTGTTGACCCCTTTTTATTATTTTCACTAATCCCAATAGTTTCTTAACCTATGCTTAAGTGATACATGGCCAATAAGCCATGCTGCACCATAAAACATTCCATAATATAGAGAGGGGAGATGGGAAATAAACTGTGAAGGTGTTGTGTTGATTTTTTTTTTTAATGAAGCACTTCATAATTTAATTAAATATTTGCACAGAAATGTGCTCTGTCTAGGGTAGATAACCTATCTGTGTTTGACTTTAGTCCCACATGCTCTAACTACTCATCTTCTTCCTGTTTGGCTTATTGATTGCTTTGGCAAGAAACTCGAACTCCGGCAATCACCAAGGCCAAAGAATACACACTCTAATTTTAAACACTCATGTACAGACATACAAAAAAGCACTCAAGTTGAGTCTATGGGAATTATTTTATGGGGCACCATTTATAAAAATAGTTTAACCTTTTTATGGTTGTCATTTTTTCCCTCCAAAATTAGCACAATTTTCATATATTTAGAGACAAATTCAGGAAAATTGAAAATTGCTCATTACTTGTAAATGTAAATAATGTGTTCATATGTAAATGTTAAATGTAAATATAAAATGTAAATGAAAATGTGAACATAAACGTAAAAGTTAAATGTAAATGCAAGTGTTTAATTGTATTTGTAACAATTCATTTTAAATGTTAAATGTACATGTTAAATGTAAATATAAATGTAGAACTTAAATTTGTTTTGTTCATATGCTAATTGACCCTTCCCTCTTTGTGTGCATGTCATGGGAAAACACAGTGTCAGTAGAGTTGCCAGGTTTACACCATACTGTTCTAGTTTTGGAACAAGGCTGAGGCTGTAAAAAGCTTGTGCCATTTTTGGGCTGATTTAAAAACAGTCCACAGCCACAATGGTCTTGTTGTAAAGCAAATAATAAGAATTAGATCAAACCAATTTGTACTAACATACCTATGGCAAAGGGAAAATTTTAAAGCACACAGTGTAGACCTATCTACAATGTACAAAACCTTTTCTGTTTTCTAGAAAAGTCTAGAAAGTCCATGAGTTATTTTTTTTTCTTGTGATACTACGAAAACAAACGTTTTATTGAGATTACAACTTACTTTTCTTACGATTTCAAAATATATGATTTGGCATATATGCTGTTCACTATAGATGAATGTTTCTGTTTTCATTTTAATCGGAAAGTGCTGTTGGATGTAATAGGTGGTGCAGTGGTAGAGCTTCTGCATTCCCTTTCCTATGCCAATGCTTGGGTGACTGTTTGAAGTTTCATTTTATTATTTTCAAATTTCCTCTTTTGGATCAATAAAGTTTATCAATTTACCTATGTATCTGTTTGTTTGTCAGTGCTATACAATTTCCAAATTAGTGCCCATCACTTGATGAAGAAACTCAGAAATCTGCAGCTATACTGATGTGGATACTGTAGTGATCCTGAATAGATGGTCATTTCTGTTTTCAGATATTTATTGCAAAGATTAATTCAGGAATATTGTTTAGGGCCATCATCAGGAAAACCAGTAAATCCTGAAATTAGTGTTCATCATGAAATTACACTAAAACAATTCATTGAATTTATTTGATTTATGTGTGTACTCTGGTACTACATGAATGAACCAAATTGCATTTGCCCAGTTTGTTTTTGTACAGCCAGCATGATTTGATAGAGTCCTGGAATAAATATGAACTTGGCACAAAGACTTGTTCTTTACTCCGGCTACATTGTTCCTAATCTAGTATGCTCTAGTATAATCTAGAATTTAGTGTAAACATGGAACCCTATCACTGTTATGTTTTTTCAGCAATGCACACATTGAAAGGGTGGGTCAATTAGCATATTAAAAAAACATTTAACATTTACATTTAACATTTAAGTTTAAAATTTATGTTTAACCTTTGAATTAAACACTTGCATTTATATTTACCTTCTATGTTTACATTTAACATTCATGTTTAATATTAACATTTAACATTTACATATAAGTACATTATTTACATTTACAAGTAATGCGTATTTTTCAAATCATTTTAACTAAAAAAAAATGTAAGGAAACACAAACCTTTTTTTGCAATGAATGTACCTCTAAATGTATGAAAATTGTGCTAAATGATGAAAAAAAAGACACCTATAACAAGGTTCAACTATTTCTTCAAATAGCGGCCCATATGGTTGGGTGGGGGGAAGGTTTGTCACAATCCTTGTAATACTGACTGCAAAAATGTAGCCTGGCTAGATTGATGCTACCTCCATGGTCGAGGATATATGTTTTGCTAATTAAAAATAATTAAAAGAAACTTACTAGTAAAAATGTTTTAAGCCAGGCTTACATTGCATGATTACAGAAATTTTGCCATCTAATTACTGCTTTCACTGTGTGTTCAATCTCTGCACACTGGGTAAACATAAATACCCATATTATTGCATTAGTCTGATACTGTTAACAAGCAAGCAGTGCTCAGTTTGCATAGTTAATTCTGCTGAAACTTCACTGTGCACTTGCCACCGTTCAATTATTTCCACCTGGTGTTTTTGTGAACTTTTTTCTATAGTATAAAAAAGGATGGATAGATAGTAAAAAAATATAATAGTTTGTGATTAGATTGAAGATGATGCTAGTAAAGACAACTATATATGGTATATAAAGTTAAAGATATACAGCAACTGATATGTGCTATGAACTGTGCTATGATAAGTGATATGTGTTTGGGGTTGTGACAGCGCTCATACAGTACATGTTATACAACATACAAGAACATTTTTCTGGGGTTTTCGGAGGCTATATACTCCTAAGCAGTAGAACAGCATGCTCTCAGCAATAACAGCAAGTGGCCATGCACACTCCATCACGGTGCTGGAGTGGAGTGTCTGTAGAGGTGGTGTAGAAACCTTGAATGTGGACCCTTATATGCCATGTAGGCATCACAACAATGCACAACATGTTTTGTCTGCAGTCTGATCAACTGAAATGCTGCCACAGCCATTTCTCTTGGTCATGCTGAAGTAGCCTACTCCCACTCACCTGTGAACACTGCATAACGCACAGAGACAAACTATCATTCACACCTATGGGGAATTTAGAGTAGCCAGGTAACCTAATCAGGGTTGCAGGCCAGGTGGCTGGAGCTAACTGTTGGAATTCAAGGAAGGTTAATTTTCAGTGAGCAGGGAGTTTTCTCTGTGGCTGTTTTGTGGCACACACAAGATAGCAAGTCAGACAGTGGACTCCTTCTTTAGAGGAGATCATACTGATCTGTATGCTAGTGGAACATCCCTTTATACTCCCTTAAACATCCCTTTATACAGAGCTCCTGAAACAATGGCCCACTTGATAGCCAGAGCTTCTTGTTCAATAGCAGCATACCATCACTCAGCAGGGGTAAGCTTTTGGCTCATGAAGATGATGGGGTGCGCCTTGCTCCTCCAGTCTTGGGAGATTACTGTCCCCAGGCCCTTCTCAGAGGCATCTGGATGCACCAGGAAAGGGAGGATGAAGTTGGGGTTCCTCAACACTTGTGAGCTGGTCAGAGCAGCCTTGAAGCTCTGGAAGGAGTGTTTGGCTTCATGGGTTCACCAGACCTTGTCAGGGTTGTCTTTCCTGTGAGATCAGAAAGGGGAGGCTAAAGAGGAGAAATTATACACAAAGCATCGTAGTATCCTGTCAACCCCAAGAAGGCACATACCTGTCATTTTGTGCTAGGCTGGGGGTAGGTCCTGACAGCTTCTACCTTTTAACAGATGATGCACTACCCCAGGAACTGTGCCTGCATGAGGCTCAGATGACATTTCCAGTGGTTGGTGATCAGTCCTGCTCTGTGGAATTTGCTCAGCATCTCCCACATCAATGAGGTATTTGGCAGTGAATTTGCAGTGGAGATGGAGGATGATGTCCATGAGCTGCTGGAATGTTGCAGGAACCCCTTGCAGCCCAAAGGGGAAAACCCGGTACTGCCAGTGACTACTGGCAGTGCTGAAGGCAGTCTTTGGCCTGTCAGTGTGTGTTAGCGACACATGCCAGTAGCCCTTTTCCAGATCCAGGGTGGAAATAAACCCAGCTTACTAGCCTCTTGATTAGGTCAGACACCTGTGGCAGAGGGTAGCTGTTTTACTCTGTGACCATATTTAGCTTCCTGAAGTCATTGCAGAGTCTGAGACTTCCATCAGGCTTGGGCACTACAACGATTGATGAAGGTGGACACTTCTATGATTCCCCTCCTGAAGCATCCATGCCTGTTCCTCCTCAATAGCCTGGCGGCGGGCCTCCGGGACCTGATAGGGCCACTGGTGGGTGACAGTGCCAGGTGGGGTCTATAAAACATGCTGTAGGAGGTAAGTTTGCCTGGGTAAGGTCAAGAACACATACCCAAACTGGTCCTCTAACTCCCGGGGGGCCTGTTTCTGGGTGGGGGACAGGTCCTCTTTGACATGAACCTGCTCAACTGACCTGGGCATAGGGACAGAAGATGCTGTGAAGGCAGGCACAGGTTCCATCCAATGCTTCAATATGTTTATATGTTAAAATTGAGTTGAGAAATGCTTATTTGGCTGTTGCAGGCAGTAGTTGACTGGGCCTACTCTCTCGATGATGGTGTAAGGGCACTGCCAATGTGCCAGGAATTTGCAGTTGGCACTGGGGAGGAGCAGGAGCATGTGGTCACCTGGCTTGAATTCCCAAGGCTGAGCAGGGTGGTTGCAATCTCGGTGTTGCTCGGCCTGGGCTGTTGCAGGTGATCCCTTAGAATGAGCGTGACTTTGTTGATTTGTTCTTGCATTTCTTGTGCATATTCAATGAGAAACCTGTAGGCTGATGATTACTCCTTTCAGGCCTCCTTGGCAACATCCAGCAGGCCCCTAGTTCTTCTGTCAAACAGGAGCTCAAAGGGGTGAGCAGCTGGCATAGGTCTGCCATCAGCTTGGATATGAGGAGCTGGGTGTGCCTTGGTCAGTGAGCAGGTCTTTGGAAATTCCCACTAAGCTGAAGAGGAGGACCAGTTCCCATGCATTATTGTTGGAGGTGGCTTTCCAGAGGGGGATTGCCTCAGGGTACCTTGTTGCATGATCCACCAGCACTAACATATAGCCCCTGTGGATTTTTTTAAAGGCCTTACCAGGTCCATGCTCACTGGCTTTGGCAGTGATGTCATCTGGCACTGGGGACACTGCTAAACATAATTTTGCACTTCAGTCACCATGCCAGGCCAGTGGAAGTGGTCCTGGAGCTTCTCCAGAGTGTTGTGTGCTCCCAGATAGGACCTGTAGTAGGTGGGGGTGGGCCTGGGGGAACAACATAGAAAGAGGGTTAGTGGAAGGGTTAGGCTCATCTTCCGCCTCAGTTTCAGCAGTGTCATCCTTGTCCTGGGCCAGGAGGGTCAGGCAGTGGGTAGGCAGGGATTATGTCGACCTCTGCAATACAGCTTTCTTTTTCCTTCCCTCTGGCATTGTGGCAGTAGGTGGGAAGCCTGACCAGTCTCTTCCAGTGAGGAGCAGCACCAGCATGGAGTGGGCCAACTAACAGCAGCCACTCACCTTGGTGTCCTCCAATTCAGACCTTGCATGCTGAAACTTCTCAAATGTCCATGTGTTTGCAGATGACTGCCAGACTGTTGCAGGATTGGACAAGCTTAGAGAGCACCAAGGATGATGGTGCCCTAGGTGTGTTGGGTCTTTGAGGAGGGAGGCAGCTCTCCTATGAACTCTGTAGTGGTAGATGCTCTGCAGAGATGGCAGTGGAGTCCTGATGATCTTCTCTGCAGTTGTTATCACTCTCTGCAGGCGTTTGCGGTCCATTGCAGTAGTGCTGTTGTACCATGCAGTGATGCAACTGGTCAGTGTGCTCTCCACTATGCAGCTGTAGAAGTTGCTGAGGATCTTGGCTGACATACCAAACTTCCTCAGCCTCCTCAGGACATACTGCCGCTGTAGAGCCTTCTTGACCAGTTTTATAGTGTTCAGTGTACAGGTGAGGTCCTCACTGATGTAGACACCCAGGTACTTAAAACTGCTCACCCTCTCCACTTCAAGCTCCTGTATAAATAGTGGCTGATGAGGCCTCCTCTTCTTCCTCGTGTCCACTATCATCTCCTTTGTCTTATCAGTGTTAAGGGTGAGGTTATCATCTTCACACCATGACACCAGGCTGGCCACCTCTCTCCTATAAGCCGCTTCATCCGCTCCAGTGATGCGACCGATCACTGCAGTGTCATCCGCAATCTTTAAGATGATGTTATCTTTGCTGGAGGTGACACAGTCGTGGGTGAACAGAGTGTAGAGGATGGGGCGGGGGACACAACCCTGTGGAATGCCAGTATTTGTGGTGATGCTGGCTGAAGTCCTGTTGCCGATCCTGACAGACTGAGGCCTGCCAGTCAGAAAGTCCTGGAGCCAGTCACAGAGGGTGGGGTGCAGGCCGTGTAGTCAGTTTGTGGGTGAGTTTGTGGGTGAGTTTGCGGGGAATGACCATAATGAAGGCGGAGCTATAATCAACAAATAGTATCCTGTTGTAGGAGTTTTTGTTTTCCAGGTGGGAGAGGGAATAGTGAAGGGCGGCAGCGATGGCGTCTGATGTGGACCTGTTGGCCCAGTAGGCATTCTGCGGGGGGTCCAGAGTGTCTGGAATGTTGCTCTGGATGTAGGCCAGCACCACTCTCTCAAAACACTTTCAATGGAGTGAGTGCTACTGGTCTGTAGTCGTTCATGCAGGTGGCTGGGCTTTTCTTGGGGAGGGGGACAATGGTTGTGGTCTTGAAGCATGTGGTAACAGTGCTCTGGCTGAGGGAAAGTTTAAAGATGGAGGTGAGAACATCAGCCAGCTCTTTGGCACGCCCCGGGATGTTATCTGGTATGTATGTGTACATTTGGAATTCTATTATGGACTTAAAACTTGGGCAGAGAGCAGGCATCAAATTCTGTGTCAAACTTGGGAAATCAGCACAAACCTCTAAAATATCCAAGAAATTGAGCACATTGTGGGTCAGGATTGTTGACTTTCCTTGACTTCTGTTCCTCTTGAAGTGCCAATGCAACTCAAAACGCCTCGCCCGTTTCATTGCATCATTGCTGTTTGCTTGCTGAAGCATTTCAATGGTCTGCATTGCTGATTTCCTGAGTTTGACACAAAATTTGATGTGTGCTGTCTGTATAAAATCGCAAATGTGCATGTGCATGTTGTCACAAAAATGCATGTAACACAGGTCCCAATGTTCACAGTGCGACGTTATGTGTCATAATGACTCATGAAAGTTACTGCTCACTCCTGCTGCAAAACCAGGACAGCCAGTGAAAAGGAGACTGGGTAATTTTTCCAGTGATTTTGTGATTTTTACAGTCCTTTTCAAAGCAAATGCTTCCCCAAAATGCTGCCTTCCTAAGTGATTGCCATTTGTTTGGAATGCACCAATTGTGTAGTTTCAGTATCTGCATCATCCTGTTCAGAGTCATGGTAGATCCAGAGCCTATACCAGGAACCAGTCCACTGCAGGGCACCATGCACACACCAAGTCACACATTCATTCATATTGTGTAGATAGACTTACAAAGTAGGCAAAATGTATGAGTCATATTCAGAAACCTGTGGAGCCTGCAATGAAATGTGATGTGATTTTTTTTGCTTTTCTTCTTATAGAATCTCGCAAATCATAAGTTGATATAATGCCCTTTCTCATTTCAAAATGTCCCAAGTTGTCAATAAAAAAACAAATAAATCATCTTTATATTATATTTTAATATTTTACTTTTTTTGTTTCAGCTTCTCACTTTTCTTATTTTATCAGTCCAAGCACATAATCAGTAATTTTTTTATTCTCCTTTTACTCATACAGCATTTTCCAATCTGGCACAGCAGGTCCTGTGAAAAGTTGATTTCAAGCATTAAGCTTAAATTCACATGCATGGAGTTTGCACAAGTTTAATAATGCTGTGGGATTACTAAACAGGGATTAATAATACATTGAAATGCTTGATATATGAATAAATTTATTTTCTGTATCTTTACGTGTTGATTTTAATTTGGCATCACAATTTTTCTGTATGAAGTAGGTGTAAAGCTGGATAATAACTTGGCTTTAATAAGGCTCTGTACTTCATATTGATACAGGCTCTATGATTTAAAATTTTATTGTCCCACATTTTTATGCGTGTTTATTTTCATGATACAGGAAAGTCTTTCATCTAGTAAATAGGCCTGGGTTCCAGCAGTGACTCCATTCAGGTTGACAGCATATGGCTTCTGTTATGTGCAGTGTAAAATCAGGGCATATGAAAGCATATGTGGCTGAATATAAAGTTCCTTTTTAGTTATTTAACTGACTGAGGCTTTAGGGAATAATTAAAAGGATTTAAAAAAAACCTTTTTTGCTCGATGTACAGTTTTTCCTATTCATTTACATTTTGACCCATTATTATTTAAACTTGGAGTATGTCCATTAAATTAAATTTGATGAGCAAACATTGTTACTTTGTGTTATGTCATTGGGGGTTTCGCTGGACACATGTGCAGGACAGGAGACGGCATAGTAAAATCCATGTGTTTATTTTACACAGAGCAGAGGTACAAAAACGGCAGGCAAAAGAGTAATCCAATTAACAGGCTTGGGTTGAGCAATCGGCAAACAGAGTATCAAAGATTAGGCAAAAAACAATAATCCTAATTACAGAGAAACAGAAACATGGGAACAAAAGGCTTGGCAATAGCAGACGGGGCTAAACTAATGCTTCCACCGACACAGAGAAACAGAGTCCTTTTAAAACGGGCATGATTGTCTCTTGATTGGATGCAGCGGCATCCAATTACTGGTCATGTGATAATGGCTGGGAATGTGTGCTCGAGGGAACTGTAGTCCTTGTAGTTCGTGCCACTATGTGGAACTGCCCGTCTCTGCGCTAAGCGCGATTTAGAAAATGAAAGTACAGCGCACGTGGTCGAGTCCATAATGCATGCCATGCCCCCCACCCCACCCCCCAAAGGCGCTCCCCCCGGAGTACCAAAAAAGGTTGTTCCATGGGGGGGCGTGGGCCCATAGGCTCCAAGTGGAACTTTTTCCTCAATGAAGGCATGGGCAGGAACTCAGGCAGGAACTCAGGTATAGGAGCAGGCTCAGCTGGAGACACAGGAACCAGTATATGTTCTGTGGCTGTGAGTGGAACAGGAGCAGGCTCTGTGACTTGGGCTGTTAGCATAACTGTAACGGGAGCAGGCTCTGTGGCTTGGGCTGGGAGTACAACTGGAACAGGAGCAGGTTCTGTATCTTGAACTATATCCGTGACTGGAACAGGGACTGGAAAAGGGTACATGACTGTGACTGTTACTGGAACAGACTCTGTGACTTGGATTGTGACTGAAACAGGACTTGGCTCTGTGACTTGAGTGGTGACTGCTGCTGGAACAGGAGCAGGAGCTGTCTCTGTGAGGGTTACCACTACTGCAACAGGATCAGGTTCTGTGACTTGAACTGTAACCATTACTGGAACAGGATCGGGTTCCGTGGCTTGAGCTGTAACCAGAACTGGAACTGGAGCGGGTTCCGTGACTGTGACTGTAACTGGAGCCGTGACTGTAACTAGAGCTTTTGCTGTGGCTGGCTCTGTGATATGTACTGGCACAGGCTCTGTGACAAGTATGGGAACAGACTTTGGAACTTGGATTGGAACTGGTTCAGAAGCGTGGACTGGAACAGGTGCTTTAATTGAACAGGAACTGTAGCTTGAGTTGGAACTGGTTCCTTAGCTTTGAATGGAACAGGAATGAGTTTTGGAACTGGTTCTGTAGCTTGACATGGAACTGATTCTGTGACTTGGACTGGAGCAGGCTTGGACTGGGACCCTGGTGTGGATTCGAGCTTGGACTCTGGCTTGGACTCAGACATGAACAGGGACTCAGGCATGGACTTTAACTCGGGCATGGACTCGGGCATAGACTCGGGCATGGGCATGGACTCGGACATGGACTCAGACATGGCTTTGGGCATGTCTTCAGGCACGGACACAGGCATGGACACAGGCATGGCTTTGGGCAATGTATTCGGGCATGGCTTCAGGCATGGACATGGACTCTGCATTATCCTTAAAGCCTGGCAGAGTAGCAACAACATAATCCTCGAAGCTGGGCAGAGGAGTGACGACATAATCCTCAAAGCCAGGCGGAGGAGTGATGACATAATCCTTAAAGCCAGGAACATGATCCACAGCAAAAGCCTCCCTTTTTCCCACTGGAGGGGGCTCTGGAGTGGTGGCCTCATTCTCGGCCTCTTGAGGGGGTTCAGGAGTGATTGCTTCTTTCTCAGCCACTGGAGGGAGCTCAGGAGCGGTTGCCTCGGTCTTGGGTACTAGAGGAGGGGCTGGAGCGGTAGCCTCATTCTCTGCCACTAGAGGGGGCTCAGGAGCGGTAGCCTCGTTCTCGGCCACCAGAGGGGGCTCAGGAATGGTAGCCTCATTCTCGGCCACTTGAATGGGCTTAGGAGTGCCCTCGTCGCTGCATTCATCCCGGCTAGCTCACTGGGACAGTTCCTCGGTGCACTCAGCCCAAAAAATTTCTTGGGGTTGTTCCCCCTGCAGGGCATCTTCCCTGTGTACTCCGTAGAACCACCTGAGTTTTTCCCCAAAGTCCTGTGGATTCTCTAAGCTTGGGTGATCCAGGGCGATGAGGCCCTCCACAAACATAAGCGAGCATAAGTCCAGTGAGCCACTGACTCATGCACCTCACCCATATGGGGTCTGAAGGATGAGTCTCCACCAGACTCTCCCGAAACAGTCTACAGTGGAGTAAAAACACACAGGGAGTTTCCTTCACCCCATCATACAGCTCTGGCTGCTCTATCTCCCAATTTTGCAGGAACATGGTGGGCATAGTTGTCATAAGCCCACCTTGACTCCTCAGTGATCCTGTTGCATCCCGGTAGTGGCAAAACTCCGAACTCAGTTCCAAAACATTCTGTTATGTCGTCGGGGTATCGATGGACACATGTGCAGGACAGGAGTCGGCATAGTAAAATCCATGTGTTTATTTTACACACAGAGGAGGAGGTACAAAACTGGCAGGCAAAAGAGTAATCCAAATAACAGGCTGGGGTTGAGCGATCGGCAAACAGAGAATCAGAGATTAGGCAAAAAACAATAATCCTAAATACAGAAAAACAGAGTCCAAAAACCAGAAACAGAAACATGGGAACAAAAAGCTTGGCAATAGCAGACGGGGCTAAACTAATGCTTCGCGCCGACACAGAGAAACAGAGTCCTTTTAAAATGGGCATGATTGTCTCTGGATTGGATGCACTGCCATCCAATTACTGGTCATGTGATAATGGCTGGGAGTCTATGGAGAAAATGAAAGTAAAGTGCGCACGGCCGAGTCCATAATCCATGCCGCTTACAGCAAGGGACAGATTCCTGACACTTTGCAGGTGTCTGACTAAGTTAAAGATTGGTTTATCCACTACCAGTACTCAAATATTTTATTGTGAAGCTGTATGAGACACATGACATATTTGGCACACAGCCCTACTCTTTATTTGGATGCTTTTTTTCACTTCCGTGACATAGTACAGTGACATAGCTGTAGAGGATACTTGCTGACATTTTCACCTTTTTAAGCACAGTTGGAAGAATTATCCAACTTTCGCTTCAGAGGGGAGCAAGAACATGAAAGACCAAGATAAAGATGCCTAACCAACCACCGAAAATATAATTTGTGTCAGGCAAATTGATGGAGGAGATTGGACCTTAATTCATGGGCCTTGTGTTAGCTTCTCTTTTGCTTTATCACATCAGCTCAGTATTTGCCATTCCAGAGTTAGTACATATGCAAATTTTATAAACAGCTGCGTGTTGGTCCCTGCCAATTTCCAGGAAAAGTGTTTGCCCATGATTGTGAATATGCACACTCATTGATAAGTGTACCTAAACAATTCTGTGTAAGTATGCATGTCTATTTGTATGTGTGTCTATACTGCATGTGTGTGGTTGTATTATAATGATAAGAAGATGAGCAGGTCACACAGTAATGCTTTTGCGTAATTAAAGAGGAAATGAAAATCGTATAGTAGGTGTAAGAAAATCTGAAGACAGCTTATACTTTCATAGGAATCTTTCTTTCTTTCTTTCTTTCTTTACTTATTAATTCTTTATTTTAAGATTACACAGAATGGCTGAAAGTTGTTTAGCAAGGAGCCCACCAAGTTCACACTATAAACAAGGGCAGATATGATGGGCTTAGAACAGTTTATCCATAATTTTGCAATCAGTTGAATCCATTTGTCCAGCAAATTTCATAAACCATCTAATTCTATTCAGCTGTAAATCCATTAAGGCATTAGGGTCTCAGCCCTCTGCTGTGCATTCTTAATGGTACAACATCATACTAAACATCCAAATCTAACCAATGTACATTATATGGCCAAAAGTATGTGGACGCCTGACCATCACATCCATATGTGGGCCTTCTACAATCTGTTTGCACAAAGTCTGATGCACACAATTGTGAAGAATATCTTTGTATGCTGTGGCATCAAGATTTTCCTTCACTGGAACTGAGAGGCCCAAGTATGACAATGCCCCGTGCACAAAACAAAATCCATGAAGACATGGTTTGCCAAATTTAGAGGGGAAAAACTCCAGTGTCCTGCACAAAATCCTGACCTCAACCCCACTGAACACCTTTGGGATGAACTGGAATGCTGACTGCATGCCAGGCTTCCTCACCCAACATCAGCGCCCAACTTCACTAATACATTGTTGAAAAACTACATTCTTTTCACTCTATAGTGTATGTTGAATTGGCATATCACACAGAAAAATTATGTATGTTAGATCTGAACCCCCAATCAAGGCTTACTAACATAGGACCATTTCTTATTAGCAACATCTCATAGATGTCATGCGTTCTTATTTGATCTCTTGTGCTTACAAACTGACTTTTAACACACTGAATACCTTCACACCAATCTTTAACACCTTTTCTATGAAAGACTGTCACTTAAAAAATATGTTTGTTTTTTTTAAGTAGCAGTCTCTATCTGATTTCTGGAAGTATCACAGTTTCATGTGTGTATCCAGATCCTTTGACCTGTGACATTTCTTTTCACTTTGTGCATTAGGGCAGTTCCAACTTTATTGATGTGACATTTGGACTTGTATTGTCCAAGGTAGCGAAGGGGCATATTTTGTTCATCATACTTTAAATAGATTATGTTTATTTTTGCCCATGAACATAGTAGTATCCGTTTTGGCTGAAAATATTTGTCTCACCTGTCTTCAGAACATTGTTGCAGAAGTGTTGTGGAATACCCATGTAGACTTTTTCAATGATGAGCTATTCACCAATGCTTTTTTGAAGCCCCTCCAGATGATGTATTAATTGTAATCCCAGCTCTCTTTAAAATTTTACTGCTCCTTTCAAGGCTTGTGCCTGAACCAATGTTTACAAAAATACTAAGAAGATACAACAGCAGATTCTCATTCCTTTTTTGGTCTACAGTGGTCTGAATTGACGACATCATCAAAAATAACAATACAAAAAGGTATAATCTTTGTCCAAGATTAACAAGTGAAATGTTATTTTGTTTAAATATTATTATTATGTCAACTTTACAGTGAAATATCATCATTTCACTGTTCCAGTAACAACCTGTGCATCTTGTTTTACCTGTTCTGTCATTGCTGAAAATTTATGTGCACAAAAACGGGGTTAAACCTTCAGATGACCTGAAAAGTATGCTGTGACCATGTAATGCAAATAGCAACTCCCATCAGTCTTTGAATGGCTGCAGCAGGAGCTTTGAAAGATTAATTTATTCTTTTTAAGCATGCCTGTTGAACTGATAATGATCAAATGAGAGACTGGAATTAGTTTTCAGGTGATTACAGAAGTCCTACAACACATGTTATGGAAATTGAGTTCTCTGGTTTGAAACCATGTGTTTGTGAATTCTGAAGGGTCTAAACCCATCAGCTGTTAAATTTCCTCCAAGATTTTCCATCTTATGTGATGGAAATGATAAAACAGGAGCCAGAAATGATTGTGAATCACTCTTCTGAAAGTGACTAGGCTAGTTTCATAAAGGACAGAAGCAAACAGCATACCTAACATTTTTTAATCTCAAGTTCAAGTTCAAGTTCAAGTGACTTTTATTGTCATTTACCGTATACATGTGGTACAGTGTACATTGAAATGAAATAACATTTCCCAAAGGATCCTGGTGCTACATATAAGGCAACACAGTCGTGAGTCAGCAGAGTGAACAGTAGTGGACTGAGCACACAGCCATCATCTTGTACTTTTGTTAATAAAATGAAATCTATTAAAACAGTAGGGTATGTCCAGTTCAAATGAGTGCTTATGTGCTCAACTTTATTATGATCAGTTAAAAAATAAAAGATTGCTGTGCTCCTCCCAGTAAGTGACACCATTCCTGAAAGGCTACTTTTGTTGCTTAGAGCTCTTAGAGCACTTCCTATATCATAATTTCATGCCTCCATCAACTTAACGGAGTTAAGTGTTGCTTAGGTTGTTGTAGTTGCTTGATTATTTGCTCTCCATGTGCATGGGGCAATCCAGGGTGTATGATTGGATGTATGGATTGTATGTCTTTTGACAAAGCCCAGTTCACCAAGTCAAAAAAAAAAAAAATCAGCCAGGATTGCCAGTCATGAAAACTAAAATACGAGGCAAAAATGTTAAATAACAAAGTCCATTATTATCTGCAGCTGTCATATTTTTGTTTCATTAGCTCCAGCAGCAAAGCAATTGGATGCTATAAATTAACACACACACACACACACACACACACACACACAAAAAATTAAGCATAGTACAAAGCACAAAATAAGACAAAATTCTTCAAACAAAAAGCTCTCATTAGCTGTCCTAGCAAAGGGCTTCTGAATGTGAATCTTCTGAAAGTGATGGTTTACTAAGGTGTTGGACCACTACAAGTTGAGAATACATCTTCAAATACCTTGGTATTGATTAAGCAAGTCTTTCGAACGTTGCTAGAAAAATGGAGAACCTAGGGTTAGGGTTAGGGTTTTCCAAAAGATCTTTTCCAAAAGATATTCCTTCAGGTGCTGTTTTGATTATTGTGGGGGAGAGATCTGTCTAACACATCAGTCCAATATCTCTCACAGGTGTTCAAATGGACTGACATCTGGTAACTGTAAATGCTATAGCATATGATTTATATCATTTTCATTATCATCAATCCATTCAATGACTCCTTGTGCTCTGTGGATGGAGACATTGTCATGCTGAAAGACAACCACTCCCATCAGAATAGAAATGTTTCATGAGATAAAGGTTGGTATTGATTGTATATATAACTTTTCACTGATTTGCAGTGACTCTACCATCTAAGGCATATGTTTTCAACCTTGGAGTCAAGACCCACATGGGATTACCTGAGATATGAATGGCATCACAGGAGATTTTTTACCAACTATTATTTAGAATGTAGTTGTATTAACTATATTAATATTTATTATAATGTAGTATATAGTATTTATTAATATAAATGATAATAGAATGTTATATAAATTGTTGTATTATCATATTAACTTAATTTACAAAATATTATATAATAATTAAAGCTGTAAGATTACTGACATGGTGGTTGTGGGTCCACTTGTATGTATGAGTTTCCTTCAGTTTTCTCATACACCCCAAAAACAAGTAGACTTTTGGCTAAGATAAGATGTTAATGAGTGTGTGTGAATGTGTGTTTGAATGGTGACAGTCTCACTTGGTGGATTCCCGCTTCATGCCCATTGGGCTTCATGCCCATAGACTCTGGATCCACTATGACCTTGACAAGAATAATGAAAGTAAGTAAAATTGTTATTATTAAAATTTCATTCACCTTCATTCAGTTTGGAACTCCTCTTAAGCCCATTTTTCACCAGACTGCAGTGATAGAGCATCCAAAATGGTGTCATTTTAATCAAAGTTAAAAAGGACACTGGCAGCGTGAAGTATGGCTATTTAAAATATAAATAAGGATATGGGTTCTAGGTAGAAACACTAAAAAATGTAACATTTGTACAAATGTGATCATTTACAGCACTTGGGCAGTGTTTCAATTGAAAGAATTTTGTGCCTTTAAAATAGTATCACTGACCAAAGAAAGGTTAGAAACCATTCAATGGCCCTAACAAGCCAGAAAAAAGCTAAATGCTGTTCACAGCATAACAGAGCCAACAGTTCTTTTCTTTGTCACCTATCACTGTATACATAGTAGTAAAAATGTATGTCATTAATGTTAAGTTCATTGCTGTTTAAATATGTTTTGACACTGGAAAAGAGAATTTCTGAGGGTACTAAGGTGTACCATCAATAAACAATAACAAACTCCTGCAGTGATGCATGTGGTTTCATAGGCAAAAACTGAAACTGATCCTCTTAGGGTCTGTAATTTTAATGTCTATGATAATAAATTTGAAAGTGAAACTATGGGTTATATTCTCAAACACAATATAAACAGTAATTAGTTTCATTAAATGTTTGAGTCTTTAAGACATTAAAGTTAAATGAGTAGGTGTTAATCACTGCTATTCACGGCTTTATTCTTTTCTTTCATTTAAAATAAAGAAGTTTGTAAAAGATGGTTCCATTTTGAAGCCCCTTATCTGAGAGTAAAACTTAAAGCTGAAGCAGTTTATTGTTAACACAAGTTTTGATAATCCCAACATAATATTACAGGATGAATTTGTTTTCAACTATTCAAACACAGAGAAAAGAGCTTTTTAGAGTTTTTGAGCTCTCAATACATCTTCAAGGAAAATGACTGAAAATGAAAAAATGAAGAAAATCAAACAAACTGTGTTTAATAATACTTGAATGAAATTTGGTCATTTAATCATTTAAAGCATGTAGTTTTGTCCTGTTTATGGTTCTTTTTATAAAATTTCCTTCAATGGATTTCTGTACAGTACCATGGTTGATAAGTAAAAAAATCTCTTTACTAATGATGCTTGTTATGATTGGCTTATCACTAGTATGATAAATTATACTTACTGTATATATATTTTATTTACTATGTAACAGAAAAATGGGGACTAAATCTGGAATGGAACTCTCATTTGGATTATCCTTTTGGCCTTGACTGCTATCACTACAAGCCTTTGAACATTGCCTGTGTAATGACACTGTTTATTGGATTGTGGATACTGGCCTTCTTTGTTTTAGGGATATTAAAACTTCTGCAACAGACCCTCAGACTTGTTAACAATACTCAGATTGTTACAACCTACATCACATGGTAAATTTAATAGCATCTTTAAAAAAATATCATAGAAAATTATTTCTGCTTAAGACTATCGACATATTGAGCTTTGTCTTTTTTCTATTTCTATGCATGGGTGAGTTTCCTCCAGGTTCTCCAGTTTCCTTCCACCTCCAAAATTACATGCCAGTAGGTGGATCAGCTGAGGTAATTTTGCCCTAGGGGTGTGTGTGTGTGTGTGTGTGTGTGTGTGTGTGTGCCTGGTTCCCTATACCATGCAGGGTGTATTCCCACCTCATGCCCAGGATTCCTAGGATTGGCTCCGGATCCACCTCTACTTTAACCAGGATAAAATTGTAATTTAATATGAGTGACTAAATAAGTGCTGAATGTACAATATTGTATAATAATTATGAAATGTAAGTGAAAATGCATACTCTTTGTGAAAATGTTCATCTCATCTGTCAAATTGCAATATTTGCAGGACATATAAAAGTGGTCTCCTCTACATTCACAGTAATTTTTTACAGCAGGTGTTTGGTTTCTTCCGGTGTCTTTGCATTGATATTCATCCTATCATTTATTTATTTGTTTTCAGTGAAGACATCCTCCTGGCATCCACAGCCCTCAGGCTAGCCACAGGCTTCTACTCCAGTCAGATCACCAGGGTTTGTTACTATATGATCACAGCTTTAGTCTGATACAACGCTCTACCTCTCTCCACTGATCCATGTCACAGTCTTTGTTGATTGGTAATGATCAGACATCCATGACATGTTTGCCTTACTCTTTTAAATAATTTATCCCCAGTTTAGTATTTTTCCACCTAAATGTCCAATTAGTTACAATTCATAAAACTAAGCTAAAGATATCTCAATTTTTCACAACTCCACACATTTAATGCAGCCATACATTACTTTTGGCAAGTCAAATAGGACATGTATTTTGTTAACATCAAACGTAATTCTAAAACAATCGATTAGAGACAAATTTATTTCAGATGTAATTCATTATATCACAATTACAGTGGGTCAAAGGTTTACATACACCAAGTTGACTGTCTCTTTAAATTGTCTGGAAGATTTTGATTGGCTAATTGTCATAATTAGCAGTTACCTAAATGGAAAGGCAACTGTGGTTAAAAAAGGGCCTACTTTTAAGGAAATTGCCTTTTTGCCCTTGATACCATGAGCATGGAACAGGCCACAGTGATAAAAGCAACTGGCCAGGACCTCAAAAAAAAAATTGTGATCCACACACATCTGAACAATCATTTTTATGCAAATATAAAAATCTTGGGACCACACAGACAGTGCATCAGAAAGTTGCACAAATTAACATCCATGGATAAACAAACTTTGGGTTGAAAGGTTCAACTAAACCCCTAGATAACAACAAAGGAATTGCTAGAGGGTCTGGAAGTATCATGTACCAAAGTATGTACATCCACCATTAAGAGTGTCTTACATTGCCAATGAATGAAAGGATGTCATTCAAGGAAGATACCTCCAAGACCAGAATAAAAAAGCCAGGCTGTTTACAAGAGTTTACAGGAGATTCCCAGTCTTTAGAAGAATTTTTCCTGTTCAGATGAAACAAAAATGCAACTGTTTGGCCATAATGATTAGAATTATGCATGGAGGAAAAGGGTGAGGCTTTAAATCACCTAGAACACCATTCGAGAATGTGGCAGCATCATGCTGTGAGGGTTTTTTTCCATAAAAAATGAGCTGGGGCACTTCAGAAAATAGATTATACATCAAGAAGAAGGAGGATTATCAAGAAACACTGTAGCAACAACTTCAAATACAGCATGCTTCGAAGCTGTCATACAAGAGTAAGTTGTGGGGTTTGTGCAGCTCTAGCTGGGGAGATGTTGCCAGGGCAGTTAACTGTGTTGTGCCATGATGACTTAGAGGAGGGGAAGGGCTCTTCCCCCCACATAACTCCATTGTGTTTCTCCTTGGGGATTAACCCTTGGGGACTAACCCTCGGGGACTAACCCTTGGAACAGATGAATGATAAGTCTCTTTGCCACACCGAATAATCCAAAGAACTTGCATTTACCTACCGCTACTTTTCAGTTATTAAATATAGGTTACATCAAGTGACATAGAACTACTCAAACTAAGTAAGAAATGACCCAACTGTAACAAAGAGCCATTGGGAAACGTTATTCTAGGCGGCTCATTATAATTCCATGGCAGGGCATCTACGACAGGATAAAACATTTAACCTTCTAATGGCTGGTTTTGATTGGTTGGGCATTTTTGGTGATGTACACAGGTGGTGTGAGGCATGTTGCAAATGTCAGCTGGTGAATCCACTGGCTACCCCAAAAGTACATGAAAAAGGACCCCAAAAATCCACTGGCTACCTACCCCATTGTGCCAATTACCTTAAATACAGGTCCCATCGAAAGAATTAGCATGGACCTTATCGGACCTTTAGAAAAGTGCACACAAGGATATTGAGGTGAGGATATTGAGGCAATGCACATCACATATACCACCTCAATTACTTGAGAGAGATGGTTTCTGCGGCTCTAGAAATGGTGGTTCCCAAGAGGGAGGAGCTGGGACTAGAGGTAAGATATAAAAAAATGTATCCCAAAGTGTCCCGACAGGTTGGTTCATTTTTGTATGAACTTGTCATGTCAAAAGTCATGGTATGTAAATTTGATGCATACCAGATGCCTTGCATTGATGAATTGCTCAATTGGTTAGACACAGCTTGCTTTTATTCGACACTGGACTTAACCAAAGGGTATTGGCAGAGTTCCTTGACTCCAATATCTCAAGAAAAAATGGCATTTTCCACTTCATTTGAGTTACAATAATTTGTCACCCCTCCATTTAGCTCCAGCAATGTTCCAAAATGGATAGTATACTACGCCCACACAATGCTGATTATTTGCTGTTGATGACAAAATAATTTTGTAGTCAGGACTACTCTCATCTAATACAGTAAAAATGTATTAGGATATAGAGAAGCGAGCAATTTACAGTTGTGGCTGGCTTAGTTCAGGGGGCATCTTCTTCTTGTAATACTGGGGGCAAGAGTGTATTGAACAGCAAGTTGCCCCCAAACAACCATCCATCAAAGGGGTGAGAAATTAGGCAGAAAGCAGAGAAGGTGTTTGTTCTAGAATTGAAACAAGCAACTCACCCTGTAGTAGAAAAGGAGACTCCCTATGTGATAAGAGATGATGGTCTTTGGAAAACCAGAAAGGGGGGTTTACCTTTTTGAATCAGTAGACAAGTGAAAGTGTAGAGGTGTGAGAGAGAGTATAGAGAGTATGCTGCTTCCTTATGCAACAGTCAAGAGGCTCTGCCTCTAGAAAACCAGCAGAGGTGTGCTGTACCTTGAATAGTGAATTCTGGAACAGAGGACACGACGTCCATGATTTCCAAAAACAGTTGTAATGTGGACTCATCAGACCACAGCACACTTTTCCACTGTGTGTCAGTCCATTGCAGATGATCTGGGGCCCAGAGAAGTCAGATGTTGTTTGATATATGGCTTTTGCTTTGCATGGTATTTAACTTGCATTTGTAGATGCAGCACCAAACTGTGTTTACCACAACAGTTTTCTGCTTATACATTGTTCTTAAACCATTGGACAACATGCAGTTTTTCCACAAACTAGTGAATGACACCCCATCCTTGATTATGAATGATTATGTCCCTATTATACCTTTCTATCACCTACTAACAATTAACATGTTTATCTGTGAAATGTTCCAAACAAGGTTTTTTTTTTTTAGCATTTCACAACTTTCCCACTCTTTTGTTGCCCCGTCCCACCTTTTTTGGAATGTGTTGCAGGCATCAAATTCAGAATGAGTGTATATTTACAAAAAACAATAACATTTATCAGTTTGAACATTAAATACATTGTCTTTGTATTGTATTCAATTGAATATAGGTCTGAAATTGAAAATAATTGCATTGATTTTGTTTAATTTTTACACAGCATCCCAACATTTTTGGAATTGGGTGGTATAATTACAATAGCTATTTGAGTAAGCATTTCTAAGACATGCTGAGAACCCCATCTACACTTTCCCAGCAAAAAAAGTTTTATCGCACTCAAATGCCATAATGACATTAAAAGTTTCATTGTATACATCCTGAAGGGCTTTTGACCATAAAGATTTGAACGACAGAGAGCTTAACGCCTGTATTATTTACCTATCCAAATTCTGCACTCATAAGGTTTCTCTCATTCCTTATTATTCTTCTATGCACTCCCTTTGTAGGAATTACAAATTTGGTTTGTTCTTTTGTCCTCCAGAGCTCGCTGGAGGTGAGGACACCTTTCATGCTTCTTATCTGTCCTTTACTCACTCTGCTAATTATTCAAAATGTTTGCTATAGTTTTTATGTAGTAAACTCACCATACCAGTGTTATTATCTGTGAAATGCAGTGTGTGGGCCAATATTTATACAATTTATTTTTTGACAGGTAATCATAATTTCATAAAAAAAATCCATGTTCTCACAAAATGTAAGACTGTGTTGAAATCCAAGCATCCGTCACTCCAAACTGATGGCACTCAAAACTGACAATGTGTAATTGCTTATAGACATGATATCCAAATATTGTATTCAATATTTAGAATACATTATATTTAGAATATTATATGATATAAAGATATATTGCACTACAAAAATAAACTACATGAGCTCTGACATCAAAATCCTCTTAGTTCTCCCTGAGTATGTTTGAGAATATAAACTTTGAAAGGATCTACATTACATACATATATATACATATATTACTACTACTCTTTCTGCAATGTATTGCATGCAATAATGTTGTGATTTCATTGTTATGGATTCTCCTTTGAAATGTGTGATAAAGACATAACATAGATGACTGAGACAGCCTTTCCTCATTTCTCCTTTAAAATCACACTAACATTCTTGGGAAATCTATACTAGCTCTGAAGAGCTAGGAAAATAGATAAGACCTTCAATGACAAGCAATTGACATTGTGTGTTCTCTGATAAGAGATACCATCTAAACTGATCTAATTATTTGTTCCTTAGTCATTTAGATTACTGAGTGTACTGATCTGCTTTTTGGTGATGTTTGTAGATTCTGTTTCTGGCCATTTTAGGAATCATTTCAAAATCCATATATAATTTTAAGTTACTTTTGAATATCATATATTTTAGGTACCTTATATTCCTGATACATTTAATCTATTTGGTTTGCAAAATTTTTAACAGTAGTCTCTTTGACTTTATAGGGTATGTTGTTTATAAATCCTTTCTATTTTCTGGGGAAAATTTTCTAAAAATGTCAGCCATAACATTAAATCTATCTGCCTAATATTGTTTAAGTCCTCGTTGTTTCATCAAAACAGCTCTGACTTATCAAGGCACAAACTCCACAAGACCTCTGAAGGTGTGCTGTGGTACCTGGCAGCAAGATATTAGCAACAGATGCTTTATGAGGTCTTGAGGAATTTGGAGTCCAAGTCAACACCTTGAACTCTATGACCCACCAATAAGAAATACCATTGCCATGATGGTGCATACTCGGTCTGCAACAATGTTTAGGAAGGTGGCACAAGTCAAAATAACAATTTCATTAATGCCAGGACACAAGTTTCCCAGAAAAACATTACCCAGAGCATCACATGGGATCCACTGGCTTGCCTTCTTCCCATAGTGCTTCCTGCTGCCAGCATTTCCTCAAGTAAGTGACACACCATATTGGGGACTCCCCCCCCACAAGACTTGCTGTTTTTGAGATGCTCTGACTTCACAATTTATCACAATCACAATTTAGCCCTTGTCAGAGTTGCTAAGATCCTTGCACTTGCCCATTTTTCCTTCTTCCAACACATCGACTTCGAGAACATACTGTTCACTTGCTGCCTAATACAACCCTACCCTTGACAGGTGCCATTCTAATGAGATAATCAATGTTGTTCATGTCACCTTACAGTGGTCTTAATGTTATGGCTGATTGGTATTACATTTTGTATTCTATTCTTCTTATACACACAAAAGACTAATACATTCAGAATACATTTAGTATATATTTTGAAAAGGCACATATGTTTTATGTTCATTTGTTAGTATAACTTTTACACTATTCCTTAGTGTTATTGAAGTTGGGGGATGGGGATTACTTCAATTAGATTCAGTTTTCTCACATTTAGTAGAAGACGGGAGTCACTGTCCTTTTTTTAACAGGAAAAGATGTTGATTGTAACTATTTGTACATGTCAGGCAACAGAGATGGCTACAGTGGCAGGTGATGTTTATTTAAAAAAACTGGCAAACAATCCGAAACATGAGACAATATCAAGGTCAGTATACAGGCAGAAGTTCACATAAACAAACAATCATATAAACAAGACAAAATGCAAAAATTGAGAAACCAGGAATCAGCAGAGTTCCAGATCAAATGTTTAGGTCCCTTCATCAGTAGTAATGTGAGGTGGGAGCTTCAATGCACCTGAAACCCTGACTAAATCTCCTGTACAGGTTAGTGAAGCCAAGAACCCCTGGGCACTGGCCAATCGGTGACTGCAGACACTTTGCTTTGATCCATAGTGACTCCTTTGGGTCTGATTATGTATCCTAGGAATGGAATCTTATGCATGTGAAACTCACATTTCTTATACAGCTATATACAGCTGGTGTTGGAGAAGGTGAGCAAGAATTTGTGGGACATGGAGGATATGGGACTCTTTAGAATTTGAGTGTATCAGAATGCTGCTTATGTAAACACTTACAAATTTGCCAAGCATGTCTGGGACATCATTTATCAAACACTGGAACATTGAAAGCCCATACGGCATTCTGCAATAATTGAAGTAGCTAGAGTTGGTGCTAAAGGCTGTTTTGTCACTTATTGCCCTCAAAGATAGAAGATTGTATGTGCTGTGTAGATCTGGTTTGGTGAAAATCTGGGCTTTGTGAAGCTGTTCCAAGACTGAGGGGTTTAGGAGAAGAGGATAATGATATTTGACTGTAATTTAGGTAAGCTCTTTGTAGTTTATGCATGGTAAGGGTTTGCCACCTTTTTTTCACACAAAGAAGAAGCCAGCTGAGGTGGTAGAAGCAAAGAAGCAAATGCACTCTTGTTTAAGTCCCTCCTTGATGTACTCCTCCATAGCCTTGTTTCTGGACATTGAAAGTGGGTATATGTGGATATGTCCAGTGTTTTCCCCACCATGAATTTAATTGTACAGTCGTAGGGACAGTGATGTGGCAGGCCATTGGCTTTGGGTTTGCTGAACACCTCTTGAACACAAGGTATTCAGATGGTATACATACCTGTTAACTGTATTTAGGGTTCTCCAAAGAGGTTAAGGAGGCTAGAAGAGAGTGAACATGCAGAGAGTGAATGAAACGATGGGTGATTTTTTTTTCCAGTCTATGAATACTGAGGGTTATGGAGGTGTATTCTGGGCAATTCAATAACAATAGGAGGTTTCATGGTTACTGTGATGAGAAACTTGATGCGTTCTTGAAGGAGGGTGCTGACTTGTGGCATGAGGGGTTTGGAGCATAGAGTGACACTTTCATTTGAGTCCACCATCCAGAGCATGAGTGCAGCTGATACTGTAGTGGTTGAGTTGGGAGATTGAGCTTCTCAAATGAGGGCTGGGTCAATGATATTCCAGCTGCTCCAGAATCAATCAGCACTGAAAGATCAGAGAGACCTCCTAAGAATTTTATCTGGGTGCAAACAGATGATAAGATGAAAAAAAAAAAACTAGAATGACTCACCATTGAGGAGCAAGCTAAGATGGTGTCTTGCTCAATTGGTGAGTGCAATTTTGTGGAGACTTGGTAGTTCGAGTGCCACAGTATTAAACACCCTCATGGTCAGAAAAAATAAAGATAACATTGCAGGATGAAGCCCTTGCACTAAGCTGGCTACCTCAAATACCTGTTAGGACAGGGAATGAGGGAAGGAGCTGAAATTGGGGAGGCCAATGTGCTGTGAAAGCTGGGGGGAGCATGAAAGTTTGGCATCTAACAAGTCCAGGTGCTGTTGATGCTCCCCAACTACATGGCCTTGTGTTGTTACAGTGTTTCACCAGTCCTGCTCCCTGGGACCAGACTGTCATTGCTTAGGTTAGCACCTTTCCCATGAGCAGATTAATAAACTGGGCAATTTTATGCCCTTCGGAGATGCCCTCATGGCTGGAAAAATAGAGAGAGCATTGCACGAAACACTTGCCCTAAGTTAGCTCTCCCAAATGTCAGGACAGGGAATGAGAGAAGGAACAGATATGGTGGAAGCATCCATGTTAGAGGCAAAGTAATTGAACAGTGGGGTCTACTTTTTGGATTTCTCATCCATCCAGGAGTGTAAAAAGTTCTTGGGTCAACTTTTTTGGCTTTGAAACTTCCTCCCAAACTTTTCATCCATAAATATTGAAATAATTTTGGACTTTTGTTCATTCTGAACATGGTGAAAATGGCCGTTTTTGTGGAATGGTGAGAAACCACTTGCAAATACCAAAGTGTGCATTAATGCATTATTAACCTTTTTAATTTTTTTTGTTTTATTCATTTTAATTTACCACTGTTAGCCTAATTACAACCCATCCCTAACTAAATTCTTTAAAACAAGAAACATTCCACTGGGTCTGCTGCATGCATTGATAGACTGTATAAAGTGACCTCTTGGTATGTGTAATGATTATAATTTATATGGCCTTCAGGTAGCCTGGAGTGTTTCTGTGTGGCATGTGCCTGATTAAAATATGCTTCAGCAAGGCACAATTGGCTTAGCTTTGTCCAGCAATGGAGTATAATTTTTCAGCAGAGTGGGTTCCATCAGTTTTGCTTGACCCCTGTGATGATATTTGCTTCAGCCACCACAAATCGTAACAGTTAGTAAATGATAACCAATTAGAACTTACCACATTACAGTGTTCATCAGGTAACATTGAGAAATTAATGTTTTATGGTTTTATTGCAAAAACACTGTTAAACATTATTTATGACCATATTGTTATTAATATCAACTTAAATGATTCATGTTCCTTGTGACTGTACACATATAGGCCTACCTTTAATATATGAAGAATGTAATTCTATTTAACATTCTGATGTAACAATTGTTACATGTGATGTAACATCATGACATCATGTACACATGCTCACACTGTAAAGTCACATGGTGAGTATACTACAATATTTTGCCAAAAAATATGCTTGTCAACAGCTATCTGTCCCTTTATTCTTCTATAGTGTTCTATAGTATTGTATAGTGGTTAGGATGCTCTGTATGGTGCCCTTGTGCAAAGTCTTGAGGGTTAGATGTTGGGAAGGGAGGCTTCTGCAGCTGTCGGAGGAAATGTAGGTACTGTTGAGCTTTCTTGGCCATGGGGCTGGCGTTGGTGGACCAGGAGAGGTCATCTGTGATGTGAACACCAAGGAACTTGGTACTCTTCACTGTTCTATTACAATACTATTGATGCTGAGTGGGAGGTGATCAATGCTGGACCTTCTGATGTCAACAATCACCTCCTTGGTCATTTGAACATTCAGAGGCAGATTGTTTTCTTTGTATGGTGTGTCATTGTCATTGCTAATGAGCCCTACTACAATGGTGTCATTTGCAAACTTAATGATGTGATTGGAGCTGGAGCTGGAGGTGCAGTCATGAGTAAGTAGCGTGAATAGTAGCGGGGTAAAGTTTTGGTAGTACAGTTTTTAGATTGGCTTGGTAAAAGTCTCCTGCACTGATGAAAAATCTGTCGGGGTGAAAAGCTTGCAGCTTTGTGAGCCTCATACAGTTCATGTAGAGCTTCCTTAGCCTTAGCTTTGGGGTGTGTGTACACCACTACGATAGTAATTATAAGCCGTAAACTCCCGAGGCAAATAATAAGGTCTACATTTAACTGCTATGTGATCCACCCATGGCAATGAATGTTTGTTTAATCAGATTTGTGCTCGCACACCATTCTGTGTTGATATAAACACACAACTCACCTCCACAAGACTTTCCAGTCTTCCTAGAATCTCTGTCCGTGGAGATAGCATTTAGTCCTGTTAGTTGAATGGCTGCGGGATGTTTTGGGGTTTTGAGCCATGTTTTTTGAAAATAAAAATGCAACTGTTCCTGATGTCATATTGCGCAGATCTCATTAATTCGATGTGGTCCAATTTGTTGTCCAGGGATCGGACATTTGCAAGTATAATGGACTGATAGAGCTAGCTTTCAGCCTAGCACACATGCCTTCTTACTTGCCATGCTTCTGCTTCCTTTCACACTACCTGTGGCATCTCCTCACTGGTGTAGCATTAGTAGGTGGTCCAGAGATTAGCTCGTTTAGCAGGCTGAGGTCACAAAGCTGGTTCCTCAGAGCTTGCTTGGTGTTATTGTAGTATGTTTGTAGTATCTTTGGCATCTTTCCCTGATTTCCCAAAGAGTCTGGCAGTTGTATTCCAATTTATTAATGTACATGTTGCCAGTATAATATTCAGACATTCAGACAAATAAACTATAAAAAGTACACCATGTTGTGATCAGGAAAGGCTGCCACGTTATACTGCACCGCCTACTATATGTTATATATGCAGAATAATAAGTTAGGTTGATGCCATCAACTGTCATATTTAGACCACAATTTTGAGTCAAATCTAACCCAGGAGCTATAGCCACATTTGTCTGCTAGCCATAATGATGAGTAATAAGCAGAATAAAATGCTGAAAAGAAGTTCAGAGTCTCTTTTGATGTGTGTAGATGAACTAGTGTCAGATATGCCTCAGCTAAAATCAATGATGTTACAGCTATAGACCTAGAGCCTTGTACAGTGAGAAACCGTGCTCTTCACCAGAGTTCTCAACATAGTTTGAGAGCCAATTCCTCTCATATGCAAAATGCTATGTTTCCAGTAGGGAAATGTCAGCCAAATCACATTTGTCATTGTTGGTTCTGGAAATATCCAGTGCCCTAACCAATATGAATGATGGTGAGCAGGTCACCTGGGGCTGTATTCTTGCTGTTGATACTTGTGTCACATCACTGATAGTTTTGCCAGACCCAGATGAAATGCTACACTCAGGCATAAACTGCTGAGTAAGTGGTGATTGAAGGTTCACTGATGATATACTGATGAGAGTGTACAATTTTGCCATTGTGCGTACAGGTACTAGCAGTTTTACTATGTAGACTGGATCAATCTCCCCAATCAACAGGCATTGGAATCTTTGTGATGGAATTGATCAAAACTGTACTTCCGGCAATGTGACACTTTAGCCAGTAAGCAGGGAATCTCTTCACCAATCTGATTTTTGGCCAGTGTCAGTTACAGTTAGCACAGTCTGTGCTGCTGGGCACACGCAGGTCAACTTTGCTGAATCTGCACAGTGGTCAAAGAAGCCTTAGAGAAAAGAATCCATGTTTCAGAAACTAGGTGGCCAGAGGCATAAGGATGCTGCTGTCTGGATGACTGGCTTGTGTGCGTGTGTCTCTACCAAGGAGTAGGTCAGCTGAGAAATGCTAACTCCTCTTGTACACATTATGGTGCTTGATCACTCAGTGAACTGGAAGAAAAGCTCCATACTACCGAAACAGATCAGTGTGAAACTTGATTTAATGTGAATGTCTACTTTAAAAACATATGTAGCAATTATTGCTGTGCACCACAGCCCTATAGGTGGTGTCTCATTAGACACTCATGAACTTGTCACACTGCTGACATGTCAGACTGCTGACATGTGCCTCAAACCCATCTGTCGTCACATCTCTCAGAACCAGAAGATCTCGTCCACCATCCACAGGCCGTACTACCGGTAACCTTATCTACCCTCCTCTGTTTTCCCAGTCTCCAATAGGGGTGATAGGTGAGCTCTGGAACTGCCAGTCTGCTGTAAAGAAAGCTGATTTCATTTCAGCCCTTGCTTCCCATCACTCTCTTAACGTTCTGGCACTAACTGAGACCTGGATATCACCACAGAACTCAGTCACACCAGCAGCTCTTTCCTCTGCTTATGCTTTC
>JAQQZX010000005.1:23991865-24008538 GCA_030068355.1 Notoglanidium maculatum | reverse complement strand
GGTGTGTGTAAAGACATTAAACTATTATGAGTTTGACCAAACCGCCCTCTCCCCTGCGTGTGTGTCCCGATAAACCCAGCCAGCGTGACAATATGTAAGCAAAAAAAAATTAAAATAAATATTAAAGGTTATAGGTAATCTCAAATGAGCAAATCAAGATTACATATTGTCTAAGACTAGTTAATTCTAACTTTAGAATTAAAGTTAATTCTAACTTTTATCTTTATGCTTCAACAAATCAGTCATAAATATCCCAGTAATTCTTTGAAAATTCCTTGATCCTGAAATGACTAAACACTAAACTGAAAGTAGTTTGAATATGTAAAGGAAAGGTGTTCGTCTATTACAACAAAAGAGAGCTCCCCTGCCCCTTTGGTTCAGAGAGACATGGCAAGAAATCCATTTCATATTAACATCCTGCATGGGCTCATGAAGTTAGTGACTAATAAAAGTGTAAGGTACCAGGCTGGTTTCTTGTAATAGGCAGAAGGGTCTCCCCCCTTTTATCAGGGTTTTAACAAGTTTATGAGTGCCTAGTGAAACATGTCTTGCGCTGCCATATGAAACAATAGCTGCTATGTACACACTGACACACAGCAACACAACTGAAATTCACATCATTTGTGAACAGTTTCTAAATGAGAGCATACAAGGCCAATGTACTAGGGTTTCTTGCATTTACTGGCATTTCTGGATCACAATCTATGGGCAGTGCCTCCTTCTGAGAGACCATACCAATGGAGACTGATGTTCGGGTCATGGGTGTCTCTTTTACTTGTGCATGTCTGAATTTAACAGAAGAAACTGTGGTCTTATTGGCCATTTTGGAGCAAAACTTTATGGTCTTTTATTGTGTTAGTATTGACAGGATCAATGATAGGGCAGTCATGGGGCAATTCATCTTGACCTAACAGGCCGCTTTGTCAAGGAAAACCATGGTTGACAATGTTGTGTAAATGACACTATAAAAGAGAGTGCCTTGCTGAACTTCTGGAGGCAGTCGATTCACTAATATAGGGCATTGAAAACTAAGAATGAATTAAAATCTTTGGAGTCTACTCCACACTGAAAATGATTCGCCCCATGCGTGCACAAATCAAGCAAAATGAACTTAGCATCAGAGATTTTCAGTGCGTGAAACAGGCAGCTGATATTTATTTTATCTCTATTTTGTATTTGTCTGTTTTAGAACAAATCATGGCTTGAATACAGAGACACAGTTGCAAAAAGTGTGGTGATTAAAAAAGGGACAAACAGTTAATGATGTACGCACCGTCACCTTGAGTTAGTCCAAATGTCTCATTTGGTTGACATGAGTACTTAATAATATTTCCATGCTGTGACAGATTATCTGATGAAAGTCACAAATGTTGCAATTACTGAACTGCTGTTTAATTAAGACTAGTTAAAAAAGTTATGTAGTAGCGCTGATTAAAATGCTGCAAATAAATGGCCATTGTAAATAAATATCTTTTGTATAGAATTTTTTTTTTTAAATAATTCTAATTGAATAATCAGGGAAAAATAATCATCCTAAATAAGAACAATATACTACCATATACATGTGCAAACTTCATGAGTCTCACAGCACCACTCTGATCTTGAGTGAAATCAGAGCTAATCTTACAGTCAGCAGTTCAATATCATGGAAATATATATTAAATGGCTGAAAGTTTCACCATTATTTTGTCTTTAAATGAGAAAAGGGGAACAACATCAGAGTACAGTGCAAGTTCTGAATTTCAACAGAGAAAATACGGTCATCATCCTCATATTGTGAGGTAATCCAAAAGTAATGGAAAATAATAAGTTGCATGACATTAATTTTATAGTAGTTATATTAAGTTACTGACTACATTGTTTCGCAGATTATTAATAATTGTATTAGAGTACATTTTTAAAGTAACACTCCCAACCCGAACGATATGATACCTGCTTGAGCACGCGCAATGCATTTCACACTACATTACTGCTCTAGTGGATATTGTATTAGATTTCTGCTTTTGGATTTTGGACTGACCCTTAGAAAGTCAAAGAAAAGTAATTTCACATGACAGGTGGCCGTCTACTGGTTAGAAGTAGGCTTTCTCACCACCACGGCGTTGTGATAAGTTAACTGTTAACTGTGGAAAGTTATCAAGAGTTAACTGACTATTGTTGTACATGTACATTGACAATAAAGGTATTCTCATGTTCATGTCGCAAGACAGTGGAGATTTATTACTTTATACTATTATTGATTATTATACTATTATTGTTTATTATAAAATTGGTTGAGACTGTTAAATGGGACATTCCATACACTTATCAATTATCTTGTATTTTTCCTCAGATGCTTTTGTAAATCTGCAAGATTTTTTTTTTCAAACACCTTTTTTTTTTAGCATGGATTTTGCACTAAAAAGGATGTAAACAGCTTCACTATGTCTGACTAACAGCCAACTGTGTCATCCACACCTATGGATTCTGTTAGCCAATCAGAGCGAAGCTATTTACATATTTAAATTTAAAGGCAAACCCTCAAATTTAATGGTACATCCCCAATATCAGCCTGTTTTATCCTAAAGAGTTTTTATATCATGCTAAAATGGCATGAAAAAAAAGAACCAAATAGTTTTTTAGTAAAAAATTAACAAACAAAAATATCTCAGCGAAAAATATAAAATATTTAAAAAATGTATGGCAGGTCCACTTTAAAGTAAGAATCTCTTATTCCACTTAGATTAGATTACCTTTCTCTCTTTTTTTACCAAGACATGGGAAAACTTATACTCCTCACTCCTGAAAACGTTCCTGTGCTGATATGATCCTTTTATAAGTGTTACATAAATCTCTATTAACAAAAAGGGTCACAAGATCAACAATTATATATTTTACTTTGTTAAATAATGCAACACATTTTCAAAAAATATAATTTATTTATCATTGTTTAAACTCAAGAGGTTTTTTTTTTTTTTTTTTTTTTTTTTTAGTCTCACAGTATGTGGAGCATCCACCATACAATTGCACATGCTATTACTGTCTGTCATTCATATTACAGTTTGGAACAATTTTTTGAGGAATACTATTATATGAAAATAATACGCACCTACTGACAGTAATCAGATTTTTTCATTTAGCCACACTGTGAAATAAATAGGAACAAAACTGGAGCTACACATGTTGAGATTTTCTGATACAGATACAGTGTAAAACACTGCAAAACATTAAATTATAAATAGTCATTTTTATGCCTAAATTAGTGTGTTAGTATGTGTAAAAATGTCCTGGTTTTTCCTAGATAATTCACAATGTTTATTTGGTAAAAACCCAAACTTCATTACAGCTCCTGAACAGAACCCCTTTTTTCTTTTTTTTTTCTTTTTTAACCAGGAAATGCCACAGATGCCTCAAGTATCTTTGTTGAAAAGACAGACCTGAGTATGAAGTATGAATACTAACTCATCTATGCTATATTGTACCTTTCCGAAAAGCACCTATAAAACGTTGCCTTTCCGTGTAATGTCCTTGTTTTTTCACAGACATCTTCTATACGGAGGTGAATAAATAAAAAAAGGGGGAAAAAAGGATGGATAGATGGATGGGAAATGGAACAATCTGTATTTAAGTAAATAATTGAATAGACTCAATTTTAGGAAGTTGGCAAACAGAGTCTGGTTAATGTTTTCACCATGGTGCTGAAATAGTTTGAGACTGCATTACCCAACATCAACATCATCTTGTTGGCTCTGGAGAGCCCTTGAGAATGTTATTAGCTTGGTGTTTGCCTTGCCATTTTCCACCCGAGGCAGATGGGTAATTACCCAACTAATAGTCTGATTGAGAGGAATCAGATGCAGTGGCTTACCCAATTAGATGATACATTAGCTTTCTTTCTATGTAAGCAGCTAATGTGTGAAGCAAAGTGGCATTTTCTTTTTCTATTGGCCTAAGAGAATGGACTAAGTCGGCATCACCTTAAAAAGCATTCGGAATGCAAATTGCACCCCACTAACAAACAAAAAGTGCAGTGGAAGCTGAGGATATTTGTGTTTGATTTATCATAAGTTACAGTAGACTACATTGAAAGTAATGAAAATGTAAGAATTTTTTGGTGCAAGTGCTGTTGTTTTTGTGAAAGATTTTTTTGTGATGGGGGGTAGGGAATAAATGCATTTGAGCAAATCAGTCTTATCTACATGACAAAGAGACACATACAACTAAGTGCATGCACAGTACTGGAATATTTAATAGCACTTCCATGCCCAAAGCATTATAATGTACTCAAGTCATTCTTTTGTGGCAGGGTTATTAGAGTCTCTGAATGATGCTTACAGAAGAACTACCACATCTTTATCTTTGTTTGAGCTCCTCTCTGGGTGTTGCTGTGTGTTGAGCAGCAGCCAAACACATTAGAGCACATCTGTCCACTCATGCTCAGCAGTGCAGCCAACTCTTTCTCACCATTTTCTGAAGAGCTCTCATTGCTGCCATTGTTCACCTTCTCTGACAATTCTCTTCTCAGTACCCCTCCTTGACAGTTTTTCCAGAAAAAAACCCAACAACAACAACAACAAAAAAAAAACGAAAAAAAAAGAATTTTTGCTGTTGCAGAGTCATTATAGCAAGTTTACAATCCTCATTGTGTTATTTGGCTATAATTAGTAGCACAGCAGGTGAGATGTTGTGTTGCTGTTCTGTGATGTTTATTTTTGATGGGAACTAAAATCTAATAAAATCGATAAACTATACAAAAATCTGTATAGTACATTTTGCATTATGTAAATTTTGCATGATATGTTGTAATAATAATTATAATGAGCACGCATAACAGATAATACACACATTTGAGTTTGTGTTTGTTATACAGTCAAGTATGCTTTCACTAGATATTAGTTCAGACACTCTGTGGCCAATTCCTGTCATAATAAATCATAAATATTGCTTATATATACCTGTAGACATCAAATCACTGAATAAAAAACCTTAGGTTGTTATTTTATCCCAATGTGAATAAAATGCTCTAACGAATAAAATGTGCATTAGTAAACACTTGTTCAGTAGTAAATCTAGAGCCTTAGTATTTCAACTGCATACCCTGAATCTCATTTTAGGAATTCGTTAAGTACTACCAATGCCAAATTTGAGGCATTTCAGACCATACCATATTATTGTATATGGAAGTGATCCTGTCTTCATCAAACATTACTCAAATTTTTTCATCGGAAATTATCCAGCTCTCAGACATAAAATAGATGTAGCAGAGACTTCAAGAGCATAAAAAGTTATTAGAGGTAGAAAGTGCATTGAAGGTATCATTATAAATTATGGCCAAATGGCCTTCGTGGAAAATGGTTCACCATGGAGAGGGGGGAAAAAAACACCCTAAGGGTGCACTTGAATATTGTTACTAAACAATGACCCTGAGTGGCTCCTCGCCATCCAAATGTCAACATTCACACTTGGAGGCATATGTGTGTTTTATTCTAGAACGTTGAGTGCCGTCTAAAGAACAATTATTCCTATAATCTCCACTGGCTAGATGGAAAAAGAGACATATTCTTCACGATCTGAAAAAAGAATCTGTTATTATGAAACACAAAGGCCACGTTACAGATATAATAGATCCTCAAAAAAGCTTTTGTGCTGTGCAGAATGTTTTACAGTTTCATGAATATACTTAAGCTTTGATAAGCACTTTCAATGTTTGCAATGGAGAGACGGAAAGAAGTGTCACACAATATTGATTTTTTTTACTGGATGAAATGTTCACAATATAAGCTTTTACAAACCACTGCTTGGCAAAATATTGTATGTTTTTAAAAAAAATTTTTTTTTTATTAAATTTCTTGTTGGCCTTAAATTCTTTTGCATTAGGCTTTACAAAGAGGCGTGACAAAGGAGTGAATTTAACATTTCTCACTGTTGTAACTACATATATTTATTATTAGTTTTTCTAGGGTACTAAAATGTGCTTCTAGATGAGTGACATTAATAAGAGATCATACAATGGCATAAAAAGTGCCTTAATAAGTTAACAATTTTCGCTTTAGTTAATGAGTCCTTAGAAGCTGCATCACAGGAGGTAATTTATTACCAATGGTAACTGAACAACTGCTTAAAATGAACTGAACTGATTTCTGACAAGTCATTCAACTCTTGTTTACATCATCCCTCCCCTAAAGCAGAAACGCAGTAATAATTGTTTACACAGACATTGCAAGTCTGCAAAATCATTGTACTGTGATTTGTTATGAATGATTTGAAAATGCATTCAAGGCAATTTAGCTTCTCCATTTTCAATAGTAGAGCATTCTTTTTCTTCTATTCTTTCATTATGGGTTTACCGAGTGTATTAAGAACATCTAACTTATACCTATACCGTTTTTTCACAAACAGCCGCTATGTAGACGCACAATTTCTGACTGTGGTCCATCCATTGCTATACATGTGTCAGCCCCCTTCCACCACATCCATCAATGGAAAGGCACTATTGGATTCCTAATTGTGACAAAGCAGCATCACAGAGTGATCACTAATAAGCAAATAGGAAGGAATAATCCATATCCATAATCCTCTGGGTACAACCAGAGAGTGTAGTTATAGTTACATAAAGAATATTTATACGAGTAGGATGAAGCAGATATGCTGGATGTTAGAACGTGGCATTTAATGAGTTTAGGATATTAGGATTTAAAGATGAGACATTCAAAGATGGTCTGTCACATAAAGCTCCAATCGGAAGTGTGAGCCTCATGTGAGGTTACTTCAGGTTGATAATCATTATAACTGGAATGCCAGCGTCATATGTAGAAGACGATCAAACAATTTCCAAATCAGCAATACTTCTGACTGCTACTTGATTTTTTTTTATTTATGTTTTTATGGAGGCCATGGAAGTAAATTTTTTGGTGAATGGTAAGTTACATTATTGTAATTTTAGTCATATAGAGTTTTTTTTTTTTTTTTATAATTTTATGTCTGAGTAAAAAGTTAATTTTCCCAGTGGCCTCATCTTTTCATTATGTCTTTGAATTTCTTACATTATGTTACCCACCCATTAGTTTGCTAAATTGTTAACTTCAGCCTCGGTGGCCTCTAGACCCCAGTAGGCATCGATGTTGCCTAGCAGCAGTGTTCTCATGACAACTTACCACTTGAACACCAAGCATTTCATGTGCATGACTTACAATGTCATAATCACAAGCTCACGAGTTCCATTGGAAGGGAGCGGTAGTCCTTGGTGGCCATGATTGTAGGGCGTGCTGTACTCTAGGTGTTGGAATTTGATGCCAACTCCAGTGTTGACATGACACTCATGGATAACTAGGAACAAATCCAGCGGGTATTTGGGCACACTGAAGTCTAATGGACTAGCGAGTTACATTTGTACATGGCTTTTATATGGGTAATACGTTTTAAGTTTATAGTGATTCCTCTACCAAAGGCCTGAAATTTTAAGGATTTTTTTTAAGTGATGGAGGCAATAAAAGCATTGAAAGCATTGCAGTTTTACTGTTTACATTGTCTCCGCCTCAGTTGGTCCTTCCCCGGGACATGGAACATTTTATATCATTTCAAAGTTTTTATTTGAAAATATCAAAAATATCACATTTTTAAACGCGCTTCCACGCTGCGTTAGCATTTTCCCGTTTTTCAAATATTCAGTCATCGGTTTCCTTTAAATCAATTTCCAAACTTCTATAAAACAGTGTTTCATGGTAATAATTGATTTACACTGGTTGCTTTAGGTATGAGAGATGTTAGGTGTAAGGTGTGATGAGCTGATTTTAGAATTAGAACTTTTCAAATCTTAATAAAGAAACCCATATAAGGTTTGCTGCCTGACTTTAATTGTTACTTAGCTATCTGCAAAATGATTATTGGCAAGATATTGAAATACCAACAGCAATATAATGAAATACTTTTGTATGTAATCAAACTTAAATCAGGTGCAAAGCAGACATACAATATGTATATATGTGCACAAAAACAACACATACTGACAGGTGTTCAATTTAATTTGAATGAATATGGTGTCAGTGAATTTCACCCTTCAACAATGTGGCTTACTAATGGAATGAGCAAGCAGTCTGTTGGACCTCACTACTCTCCCTCACCTCTTCTGTGATGGGCAGGCTGGTGTGAGTTGCTGTCAGGGGGCTTCTAGCAACCTTCAACTCTGCCTCAGCTTGTAGAGGTTGCTGCAGGCTATTGCACTGCCTTTGACTGTTAATGAATGTCAACAGGTGGAACCTTATGGCTCTAGTGACACTCTACCAATAAGTCTGAACAAGAAACTGGCTGATGTCTATTTCATTATAGACAATAATCATTGTTTTTTTTGTTTTTTTTAAAGAAATATATCCCCAGTTTGTATTGAATAATGTATATAAACAAACTATGCAAACCTTACCCATCTGGCCTGTAATACGCAAAGTTATAAGTATCTTAAAAGAAAAACAAATTATAGAAAACAATAAAACATACAGATATAAATCTAATTATACAAATTTATTTCTGTAGCTGAATGTAATGGTGTAGAAGACCAGTGAAGAGACATGTACATCATTGCTTCACCAATCACATATTGTCATTTTATTATAAGCTTTTAATGGCCATTGCGTTGATTGTAATTTACATTTACATCAAACAAAAAATGCAAGAGACCTGATAATTAAGGGGGCAGCAAGCATAATTATGAGCCATATTTACATGGGCGTTTGCTTAATTAATGAAGTTACCGGCCGTCTTTTGTGCACTCGTATTATGAAATGTTATTATTTGCATTCTTTCAGTTTCTTGTGATGTACCTATTAAATGCCATGCTCTGAATTAATGAATGACCTCGACTGCACATTCAAAAGATGGCCTTCACAAAAGCTCCTTCCATTATAAGTGCAGCCGCAGCTAAAGAAGGAGTGCTGTGCCTCGTCTGACGTTCCTCCTTCCATTCAGCTGGAAACTGCAATGTTACTGTAATTGATGGAATAGGGAAAAATGATGCAGCTGGAAGAAAAAGACTCAGAAAGCAATGTCCTTGTGACTTGCGATAGAAAAGTACTTTCTTAAATGTCTTCTAATTATTAAAAATTTAAGCAGGGCTACAATCATATGAAGCTCGTATGTTGAATTCTTGCAAAAATATTTATTAAAAAATATTTAAGAACACTCCACCATTCATGAACAACTGAATTCTCACATGTAAAATAACAAAAAGCTAGAGTATATAGCTCAAAGTATCTCATACTTCACGTTTTACATTCTAACAGACATATTTAGGTTATATCAAATAATTAGCTCCATTCCTTAAGAAATTAATGAATGAATTAAAATAGAATTAAATACAGTGCCTAAATCCTTTCAATTATTTCAATTAACATGCAGAATAATAAAATGCTAATAAAATTTTCTAAGGCACTGAAAATAGAGAACTTTGACTGAGTTCACAGAATAATAAATGGCATAAAGACACCTTTAAAAGTTTAAAGCCTTGAATGAGCTGTTGTCATTCTTCACTGTTTATAAATAGATTTTGCACTAAACAAATGTATTGTTTAGTACAGACATTTTGTACTAAAATTACATTTTTGAATATACATTGAATCAATTCATCAATGTTGTATAAAAATGAGCACAGCTTTGAGTGCATGGAAGTATATATGAACAAATGAGCAGTAGTTTAAGCACAGATGATGAATCGGATTCAGCGGCGTGGATACAAGTTCCCACTCACTAGTCCCTGTGGCATATCCATATGGCACGCTTTAATTTACCCTAATATGCAACTCATTTACATTAAACATACCCCAATTTATGCAGGTGTAATTATGATATAATAAAAGGAAATCATTTAGCAGCATAACCGGAGCAGAGCAAAGAAAGAGCCATCCAAATGGAGAGTAGAAATATGAATTTTTTATTGAAGCTGAGTTGAAGGTACTTTTATTCTAGTTTGTCACAAATACAATGACCGTTATAAAAGTGTCTGTTTTTTTACCTTTTCTTTTTATTTATTTATTTATTTGGACTTTAATAAGGCAGTTTAAGACCATAATCAGGTTGAAAACTGAACCATTTTCCAACCTCACCTGCAGATAGTTATATGAACTCTAGTATTGTTTCGTTTAGGTTTACTAATATTTTGGTACAAAGTTTGTGTATGGACAGTTATGACTATCAAAAAATATTTGGAGTGTTTTTATTGTTTTACTTATTGTCACTTGTTGTCACCAATTTTGATTATGTAGCTAAAAATCTTTTCAGGATGTGTGAATATTACCCTGGAATTTACATGCACTTTCAGTTTCACTTTCAGAGCTTGATGGTGCAGATGAAACTGATAAACAAGTAAACTGGAATTTGAATACACTCATTTTACATTCAGATGTCAGATTGACTGAATGTGTGTTTGTTAATTAAGGGCCATGCAATTAAAGTTTTCCAAACAAACCATCTATTGCCTTTCTCTAGTTTTATGCTATGCCTGACATAAGAATAGAGAAAACACATCTGAACTACCACATCTTCATGTTGGGGCTGTGGTCTGAAGACCCTGCCTGAGGCTTTGCCTAGGCTTAGCACCACAGGATCACCAGTTATCCGCTGACAACACACCAAGAATGATAGCTTTACTAATTGCCACTACATTTTTAATTTCTGCACAATTACACCACACTATTTGAAACAGGCTATCAAATCTTTGTTGTCCCTTCCATATTGCTTGAAAACCACAAGCTTGTCGAGGAGACAAACCATCATCTTTATCTAGGCAACCACACAACAACTTGTATGCTTGGGAATTAATTACTACAAATATCTGGTCTCACTGGTGTTATCCACTACTGTTATAACTATACTCACTTCTTGTACGCAAAATGAAACTGCAAACCTTTATTCTTGGTTGCGGTCTGCAAGGAAGAGTGGGTGAAAAATCATTAAACAAGAATAGAAGCATTCCTAACTGGCTACAAAAAACATTTGCGAGTTGTAATATCTGCCAAAGGGGGTGTTATAGGTAACAGACCTAGTTACTGACTTAGAAGGGTGTTGCAAACCAAGCTAACCAAATACAAAGTGTATTAGTAATTGCAGAAATTGTTATTTTCTAGATTATTTGCTGCAAAGGTTATATTTACTTATAAAAATATCTAATTGGGCCCAAACGTTTGCATGCAACTCTAAATGTGCCTTTTGATTTCATGCATTGACGGAGGAAACCTGGCCAAAAGCACATTCACAAGTTTATGTCATGCCTTTCTTCATCTCTTGCCACTATAGTCCCCACGTATCTTTACACTGGACCCTCTTTTATCCCTGCTTACATTGGTCTCCACCCATCTTCCCCTGACTGTGGCAGCCATCAATTCTCCACCCACACCAAAACCATAATTCCCATCTGAGAGCCAGAGCCATTGTGCTACATTCTCATCATTTGCTTATTCTAAGTGTCTTCGTCTGTTTATGAAGAGTGGCAGACAAGTGCCATTAAGGTTGGGGGTGTGTGGTGGGGTAGGTAGAAGGGTGAAGGGAAACATGGAGAAAATTATAAGGGAGGAGGAGTAGGGGAAAATGCTAACAATGAGTGCACAAGTACTGTAAATACATGCATTCTTCAAATATGCTGGTACTTTGTGTACACCAGGCTGTCTATCTTGGCAAGCTGCACTCTGTTGATTTTATAATACCCCCTCATTTCCTTTCTTCCATGGAGGACTCTGTTGTTATGCCCATTATTCTCTTTCCAAGAGCTTTCTCACATCCTCAACCATCATTATGGGCCTTGAGTGCTGCTTATGCTTTTTCATTTTTTAAACAGAGATCTTAATAAATTGCATCGATTATCCTTCATTCTCTGATCATCCTTGGGACCACATCTGCAATTCCCAGACCATGGTATTAACAGATGACTGGGGTGATTCTGTCAAAGGTGGACAGCCAAGAGGGATTGCCATTCACACATGATAGTTTTATACGTCTCGTGCGCATGTCTCCAGTGACCACCTCTGATTACTTTTCACTAGTAACACGGTTGCTAAATCTACTTTATTAAATTCTACTTTAATACCAGACCCAATATACTAACCAGTACCAAAGACCTTATGTTTAGCCATTGGATGTCATTTTTCAATTAAATTCAGTCATATCAGTTGATATAAAAACCTACTCATTCTGTCATATGGCTTTGCAACATCTTGTGAAGCTACCATATTTCTGAAATGAAATGTGAATTGAGCCTCATTACAGCAAACTCCAGGCTTATATCCTGCAAAACTGAATAGTGTTTATGTCCAAAGTTCCATCTCAATTCTGAATACTGATACGACAGTTTCTATATTAACTCCTCACTATGCATGCATAACCCAACCTGGAACCAATCTCTACTGTGCTTTCTAACCTTTTGTCTCTTTATCTGTTTAGTAGAGAATTTAACAACAGAAATATCCCCTGATCAAAACTGAAGACAGAAGCAAAACTGAATCTTTTTCTCTCTCTTCATTGTCCCACTAGTCCTCTTTGTGAACTTTGTACCAAAGCCCAGATGAATAAAAATGGCCAGCCGTTTGACAGAGTGGATGGTATGTGAAGCCATCTGTTTTGGAGGGCACCCAAAAATCTTGTATATGGGCCATACTTAGCTATCCCACTATTCCATTCCAAGAGTGCACTAGCCTCCTAATCAAGCAGTGGGCCATATACTGCCCATCTCTTGGCTGGCTTTTTTTCCACAGTACAATTAAGTAATTTATTCCTTTCTTCACCCTCCTTTTTAATGAATCCAAACCACAAACAAGCCCCAGTTGCTCCTATTCAAGGCTTGTGATTGCATCTGGCAGTAATTGCTGCAAAGCCTGAAGTGGGAATGGGATGGAAGCACATTGTTTTGGGGGTAATAGGTGAAGACCTGCCTCTCTTGACCTGTAATACATTAGTGTCAGTGAACATTTGGCAGCCTTCAAATGATTAGCAATGAAGATGAATTGAGCAAAAAAAGAAAAAAAGGAAAAAGGTAGAAAATCTGTCTCATCTGAAACACTGGGGTCTGCATACATTTGCATGCTGATTAGTTGTTCTTTTGTCTGTGTTCCTAATTATTATGACACATAATGTCTTCATCATGCAAGATTCAGATCTGTTGTTCAAAATTTATTTAGGGAGGGCAGAGAAAAGCATTACTGATTCTGCTGTGGCACTTGCAGATTTTATGTTTCTCTTTAATTGGGAATAGATTTGATGGTCTTTGACTGTTGCACAGTAGAGTGAATTTTTCTGGCCTTGCGTTTTAAAATCCTATTTGTTTTGCTCTTGTTAACAAACACACAGGTAACATCCCCTGTTTTATGGTTGTTTTAATCGTAATATGCACTTGGCATTTTTGGCAATTTTGTGCCAAAGAGGTGAGAGTTTAGTCTTGTTTTGCCTAAACTTACAAATAATGCACAACCATCTGGAGTTAATGTGCAGTCGAAGTCTCTCTCTCTCTCTCTCTCTCTCTCTCTCTCTCTTATCTATCTATCTATCTATCCATCTATCCATCTATCTATCTATCTATCTACTTTTTTCACATTATTTTTAGTAAATAAAATCTAAGATTGCAAATTGTGATGCATAATGATTCTGCATAATGCCAGAGTTTCTTTCTTTCTTTCTTTTTTTTACCCATAGAGGACAAAAGGTTGGAGATTTCTCACAATATTAGTCACTGAATTATCCTTTGACCTTTGTCATTTATGTGTGACATATACTTTTCACCTGAAGACTGATAAGGTTTCTGCAGAGGGTATCAACTGCTTACATGTACACAAAGCCAGCAGCATTTTGGCAAATGTCATACATTCACTAGCAGGTTATGTGGGTGGATGCATGCAGAAAACTGTATGTTTATCAAATTAGATAGCATTAAAATGCCTGGAAAATAACTGTGTTGACAATAGAACAAATTTAGATCATATGTTGAAGCTGTAATACATAGTTTGTTTTTTTCTGGGTTAAACCAATAGCATTACAAATAAGAAGCATGACAGAACCCAAGGTAACAAACAAACAAACAAACAAACAAACAAACAAACAAAAAACCTTCTTGAACAGTAGAATGTTGTAGTTATTTGCTAATTAGAATTTTTCTTTTCATATTTCCAGTATGTCATTTATCTCTAAATTATTTATTTATTTATTTATTTTACCATATTATTCCATTTGACCATATCATACCATTTTTTATTTTACCATGTCATGCTATACAGTTGGCTGATTAGATAATAACATAAATGACAGGAGTATAGGTGTTCCTAATAAAGTGTTATGTGAATGTATCTTTAGTGACCTGTCCTGTTTTGCTTTGATGATCAGTTCTGTCTTAAATCTGAGTGAATTTGAAAATATCGTGTGATATATCCAAAAATACTTTCAGTCAACAGATATATATATATATATATATATATATATATATATATATTGATATAAAAGAATACTATTACTAACATATGACATTAATATTACGAATAGTATTTCTAATTTTAAAACCTTTTAGTGCATTTATATCATTTTATTTATATCATATACATGTGGTTGTATTCATTTTCTAATCTCTCCCTTATTACTTAGTTATTTTTTTATTTTAGTACTACTACTGTGCCTTTTTTGTACTATACTGTATAGATGTTATGTATGTTAAGAACTTATTAATTCTGCCTTAACAGGCAGGTCTAAACTGCTATGGAATGAATATCAGTGGTATGTGAATCACAACTAGGAATAATTTAAAAGCTGACATTTGACAATGACAAATGTACCTATTCTATCTATCAAAAAAGCATTTGGAAGCATTTGGAATTGGCTATTTACAGTCTACTTCATGTCACAACATTGTACACTACTGTTTTAACTGTCACAGGTAATCAGCAAGTGACCTGTTAAAGACAGACAGACTTTGTTTACTTTAGTTAATTTAGTACCTGAAATTTTTATTTTCATTTCCATAATCAATAAAATATGTAATATGGGGTGCTCGAACCTTTGCATATACAGTAACTGTACACACTAAGGGTAATAGTTTCCTATATACTAGATTCCTTCTAGATTTAGTTTAACTGAATAGCTGCCATGTTCTGAAGTACATTTCATCATATACAAAGCATTTTCTATCCCTTGATATTTTGGGATTAAAGGCAAGAGCTTGTCTAAATACTTAAAAAAAAACAACAGATCTCTGAAAATTTGGTAACCTTGGTGAATTCTCCCCGAGTCTCTATTCCTGCACTAAGAAATTACCTTGAGTTTTCCTCTGATGGATTTATTGTTCATCATGAACCATGTTATCATTGTCTAGTGGACCCTAATGAGAGAAGGAGGGTGAAATTTTGTTATCCTGGCTTACTGGCAAGGTTGAATATGGATTGAAAGCCTGGTGATTCAAGGGTACCTTGGTCTGGAATCTATGAAAGAATTTGTTGTTCTTCTCAGAAGACAGTTCCAGGTCCCTGGGCAAAATCCCCTCCGAGAATTGTTTTGGAGGAAGGAAACCATCAGACTCCCACTAAAAAAGTATGAATTAATGAAGTCAGAGCTCCAAGAGGGCACTACTATTCATGTTCTCTATGGACCAGCCTGCCTGTTCTATGGGCCCATACCAAGGCCTCTCTCATTTGGAGAAGCCAACCAAATGCAGGTAATTTTAATAATCTTTATTGTTAATTTTTTTTATTTAATTTTAATAAATTTTAATAATAATGCTTTCCAGAAAATCAACTTAAAAATCAGCATAACATGACTCTGAATACTGAGAACTTTCCCCAAATAAATACTGATGTAACCTTACACTATATGCCCCAAAGTATTTGGACACTTGACAAGGTGTGAAGAATGTCTTTGTATGCTATAGCATTAGGATTTTCCTTTACTGGAACTAAGGGGGCTAGCCTAATCTTAACAGTGTCCCTGTGCACAAAGAAGGCTGCATAAAGACATGCTTTGCCAAGGTCAATGGATAAGAAAAAGCATGTGGCCTGCACAGAGCCCTGACCTCAATCCAGCTGAACGCCTTTGGGATGAACAGGAACTCCAACTGCGCACCGTGCCTACTTGCCTGGCAACAAAGCCTTCCCACAATAATGCTCATGTGGCTGAATGGGCACAAATCCCTACAGCCAAATTCTAAAATATAGTGGAAAGGCTTTCCAAAAGAGTGGAGGATGTAATACCAGCAAAGGGGAGACTAAGTCCATAATAATGCCCATGGTTTTGGAATGCGATATTCAAGGACAGATTGGAGTCCTCAGGTGTCCTCAAACTTTTTGGCATATAGATTACACCTGTAAGTTATAAAGATTTGGGAAACTTTTCACACCTTCGCACAAAAGCCCCCAGTACACAGGCCCTGTATGCCCTTGGGAGTTAGGTGTTCTGCTCATTGACTAGCTACATGCTAACATTACTTCAGGGATTGCTAGACATTTTGTGGCCTTGGCCATGCTTATCCACACTGAGGAATGCATCTCTTGCACTCATAAGCTTATTACAACCTTTCTGATTTGGGCAACTGCTTGATCTAGAAAAAACTTGCCTTGCATGCATTGGAGGCCAGAGGACTTTATGAGTAAACCCAGGTTTTCTCCCCAAAGATACACTACCGGTCAAAAGTTTGGGGTCACCTTCTAATTCAATTATTTCTTTATTTTTATGACTTTAAAAGAGAC
>JAQQZX010000005.1:23977815-23991765 GCA_030068355.1 Notoglanidium maculatum | reverse complement strand
CAACGTAGAAAGCAAAAAAATAAAGAAAAACCTATGAAAAAGAGTAGGTGACCCCAAACTTTTGACCGGTAGTGTATTTCACCTAATTTTTCAGTTGCCCTTGCAGCATTCCATGAAGACAAGCCTGCAGAATGTTTCTTGTTATGCCCAGTACATGCACTATAGTACAGTTTTGACCATGTGTCAAATTCAAGGTCCACTGGTCAAATATGGACAACTACCAACTCATTTAACCCATGTGAACTTTTGAAATGGTCCTTAATTACTAAAACTACACGTTTTCACAACTTTTACTTTTTGCAAGTGTAAAATCAGCGTCTCACAGCCTTGAAAATTAAAGTATTCCAGAGTTCAGATGTATACACTGAAATAGTACATGACCCTTTCAGCCTAATTTACTATAGTTTTTTAAATAAATTCTACTGATAAAAAGTGAAGTGAAGGCCATAATGGAGTAATATGCTTCCTGTGTCTAGTCTTTGTGAAAATTCCGGCTGCAAATTTTTGTTGAGGGGAACACATGCCAAGGTTGGTAAACAGTACAGTAATCGAGCCATGGTTTTTAAGATCAATCTGGAGAGGATATTTGTTCAATGTAAATACAAATTGCAGCTGATATTTCCAGTTCATCTTTGCCGAATAACTACACATTTAATTTGATCAAGTAGCAGAGAGTTGTGAACAGTTTTTGTGATGACTCCTCAGTGCTGTATATTTAATAGACTAGTCCTGACTCCAACCATAACCCATGTAAGTTGACATTATTATAAATAAATTTAAATTATATACCATCCTCTAATTCATTTATGATGTACCAACCAGAGTTTGACAATTAGCTGAGCACAATTTAACATGCAACAGACATGCTAATAATGTATGGGACACTAATTCATGATAGGGCACCACACACACACATTTGCTCAGTCATTAACAATGAGTGCATGGGGCAATTATGGCAATTTAAAGCAGCCAGTCCACCTACTGGTATTGATAAAAATGGTAAACTCATGCCAACATATGGAGAACATGTAAAATGTCGCACAGACAGTTTCCTGTGCAGGATTCAACCCAGTTTGATTGATTTCATTTTGTAAATCTGCAAGATGCTTTCAATGTCAGATGATGGGTGCAGAACAATGAATAAATAATGGTTTCCTTTATGCAAATGTATGTCCTCCTGTTTTATGTGGGACATGTTGAATCTGAGAGGAACCATGATGCTCAGATGCTCAGCATGAGGGCTAAAGAGAAGGCCTTTCAGTGAGCAATGTTTACTGCCAGCTTTTAGCCACTTAATGTGGTTCATGGCCACCTGAACACTTAATAGAAATGAGAATGATCTGGCCCAATGATATATACACACACACATTTAAACATTTGATTGCTGTTTAAACTGTTTGATATATTTTTCCAAATCACTGTGAGGGGAGAAGTACTTTATGATGACAGATTTTTTTTGTTCCTCATTCTTCTACTCATGAAAAGACTTTGAACATTATTTAATTTTTCTTGATCCACTATTGTCCATTATTCATCTACACGAAAAAAGTACTACCTTTTCAGCATTTATATTACAGCATGATTGCTTCCTTCCACCTCCCAAAAACATGCAGGTATGTGGCTTGGCTATGCTAAATTGCCTATAGGTGTGAATGTGTATATGTGAATGAAGCCCTGCAATGGACAAGTGCCCCAGTCAGGGTGAGTTCTCCCACCTCGTGCCAATGTGTTCCTAGGATAAGCTCCAGACCCACCATGACTCGAATGAACATAAATCAATTACTGAAAATGAATGAATATGTAAACAACTGAGCATGGGTTTCACAGCAGAGACCATTACTTTAAGCCTCCTCCAAAATTTCAATAAAATACATCAATGGAATGTTGACTAAAGTGTCTAGATTATTTGCCATTCTTGGCAAAATTCAATATTTTAGAAACTTTTTTTCATATAAATTTTTTTTTTTAATTTATGGGAAGTGTTCTCTTTGCTTCTCCCACCCAAATACATGGCATTTCCAGATGATGACTGCGAGGCCTTAAGTGGGCAGAGCTTCATAACCAACTGTTAAAAATTTTAACAGTAATGAACATGACTGCCATATCAAACTTCAGCATCAGTCAGCCAGACTGGGTTGGTCATTTGGTTATAACTTATTTGCAGTTATTTTTTGTTTATTTATAGGCATAGATATTTTAGCTGTCACTACTTTGTTCAGTGAAATTGAGACTGAGTTAGCAGATTAAAAGCAAGGTTATTAAAAATGAGGAAAACTATTTATTTTGCCAACCTGGTCTTAGGAAAGCCATTTCAAGATATTACAGACGAGAAAAGAAAGAGAATTAAACAGGAGGCCAGACGAACCGATGAAACAGTTAAAACAGGACACACACACACACACACACATACTTCAATAACAGATATTTTTGCTTCCCCTATTTAACCAGCCACCACTGGTTGATATTTTGAATGAAATTTGTACCAATTCCACCCAATTCACAGTGCATTTGAATCTCAAGATAGTTCATAATATTTTTCACTGTCCAACACTAAAGCCCAGGAAATAAGGAGCTCAAATTGTATTGAACAATTCTCACAGTAAAATCAAGTTCATTCTGCTCACTTTATCCATTCAAATTACATAATAACAATCTTTTATATTTCTCATCTCCCATGTCTGTACCGATAACTACATTATAGTTCGGGAAAAAAAAAAGAAAATTTTATCTGGTACATGTGTTGAGGGAAAAAATTTAACACTTTTTAGTGTAGTTGAGTTACAAAATTCAATGAAATGAAAAGTACTTAAAAAAATATTAAAATAGGTTTCCAAGGCCAATTGAAACTCTTCACATAAACTGAACTCCAGTACAGAACTGTGGGCATAAACACCACCATGAATACATTCACTGTAAATCAAAATAATGTTTTGTTATTGGTATGCAGTATATTAACAAAAGTATATGGACACCTGGCCAATCACACCCATATGTGCTTGCTAAAAATCCCATTATTGATCTGGTCCCTATTTGCTATTATAATAACCTCCAATCTTTTAAGAAGGCTTGCCACTAGTTTTTTTAGTGTGGCTCTTTAGCCAGATGAGCATTAGTGAGGTCAGGAACTTATATTGGATGATATCTTCCTGGGTGTGCAGAGGCATTGTGATACTGGCACAGGTTTGGTTCCCTTAGTTCCAGTGATGGGAAGTCATAATCCAACAGCATACAAAGACAATTGTGTGCTTTAAACTTTGGGACAGGAGTTTGGGGAAGGTCTACATATGGGTGAGATGATCAGGTGTTCACAAACTTTTGGCCGTATAGTGTATGTTACATTAAAATTGGTAATTGGCCTTAGACATGCATGTCACATGGTGATGTCTACCTGTTGTGAGGGTGTGGTCTTTATTTAATTCCCACTCCACCAAAAAGTATCTTTGTGCTCATCTGACAGCACAATCCTTACAGATACGGTGACGTGAATTTATTGTATTTATAGAGCAGTTCAGGCTTTTCATTTCATACTGAGTGCCCATGACTCTCATTCGTTAAAAACAGTGCTTCATTTCAGTGCTTTGTCACTATGAGTAAGTAAATATAATAATATTATATTAATATAATGATATATTGTGTAACTTGTGGGTATATGGCAGTCAGATTATTAAAAACTGTAGTTAGCATAATTAGTCTGCCAGCATAAGCTGAGTGTGAGTGATGCCCCTTTCCGCATGTAGGATTTAAAAGGAGAGTTTATTAAATCGGTGCTGGTAACAAACACTTCAATTTAAATCCAGCGTGTAATGGACTCACATTTAAACACCTTCATAGAAAAAAAAAACATGTCAGAAAGACAACAACACTTGTGATTCATTCATTTTCTATACCATTTATCCATTGCAGATCACAGCTGGGCTGGAACCAACCCCAGCTGACATTGGGCAAGAGACAGGGTACACCCTGACCAGGTCGCATGGCTATAGAGACACCCATTCACACCTATGGGCAATTTAGAGTAGACAGTTGACTTATTCCACATGTATTTGGACTGTGGGAGGAAACCCATGCAGGTATGGGGACAGCAGGCAGAAAGGACCTAGCTGACTGGCAGGTTCAAACCCAGAACGTGCTTGCGTTGAGGCAACAGTGCTAACCACTACACCACCATGCTGCCCTGGTTATGTTAAGCCACTGAGAATTAATTGAATTGTTTAATTTTTCTGTTGTGTATATAGACTGCACAATTGAAAACACAGAATTCTATATCAATTTTACCAGCAAGTAAATGACATAGAATGTCTTTTTATGGTTGAGCCCCTCTCCAGTGTTTATATAAAGGTGTTCAGTGGCTGATAATGCAAAAGGTGTTTGAATACATGGGTATGACTAGAAGTTATGCCCATTCTGGAGATCTTTAGGTTTCTTAGAACAGCTTTAAAGGAAATAAGAAAAATGGTTCGCTGAACAAAAACAAAAAAAAAGAAATGCAGAACAGCAGCATATTGTCTTTAATCTGTAAAAGCATCTCAAATCTATTCAAATCTGTTGTTGAGGGCAGTGGTGTGTAAAACATGCCAACCTGCCCATTTTCCTTAGTATGCTGAAAACTGACACAACCTTTCAGATCATAATTGTGATATTATTTTCATTATTTCTGTCTGCAAGAATGTGGTATTAACACGGATGCAAACTCAAGTAAGATAATTGGCACTAATGGATTTAAAGGACTACAAATGGGATGTCATTAAAGCTGTTAATACTTTCTCAGGGTAGTTCAATTGTGTGTCCTCACAGACTCACAGTCTGGAGAGAGAGAGAGAGAGAGAGAGAGAGAGAGAGAGAGAGAGAGAGAGGGGATATACTAAAACATTACTGTATGGAGAATGGAGAAAGAAGGTCAGTCCAGACAAATTGGGGTTATCCATGTAAGGAACTTTCAAGCACAAATGGCATGTAATATTGTTCCCTCTCCCAGCAAAAATCTATGTGTTGAGGCAATTTGATGTGTTTTTCCCTAAAGGTATTAGGATTAGTAGCAAAAGTGTATTCCGTATGGGGATATGGTACCATTAGCATCCTACTGAATGCTGTCAGCGAAACCTACACATAAGAGCACTGATGACTGAGAAGGCTGCCCTGAAACCTCCATCACCCAGACAAAAAGACACTTGTAATCTGTGTATTAATATACCAATATTGACTTCTGTTGCTGGCAAAACCTTACTTTGTTGGTAGCTTTGGCCGTCCTACATCAGCATAAAGACATCCATTAATGCACTTCTGCAAGTCCAGAGTGCTCGGCAAATTTCATAAATGTAAATTTATATATTATCTTATATTGTCTTATTACTCCACTATCTTGCTATTTCAATATGAAAAGTGATTCTCTCTATGCTTTTTAAACTTCCTGACACACTTCTATACAACATATCTTTTTTAAATTTCCCACAATACTTGGGGTATTTTTAAATATGCAATTGCAATGTAAATATTCAATTACTGAAAAAAGAATAACCATTCTATTGCTTGAAAACTAATGTTACTCTGCAAAGAGAAAATTAATAAATAACCTTAACATTCCATAAACTGTCTCTGTGTAATTAACAATCCATTTTGATTAGTGTCATTCCAATTTCATATATCTTTCAATTAATCTATTCATGGTTTTTCGTAGGTATGCTTCACGTTTTGTTAATGCCAGACCTTGCACGTATTTTACTCTTACTCACCTAAAACTCACATTGAATCCAAGTTTCTGGCTGCCTTTTTCAAATCTGAATTTGACAACTATAAATTAAATCATCAGCCTCAGAAAGAGAGAACCATAAACAATGTTTTGCAGCAGCACCCATGCTCTCCTTTCTGTCATAGTTTTTTTTTTTTTTTTTTAAACCAAGCATATAAATGGTGGTGGAGTGGAGTTAACCAAAGACCTCTCTCTCTGCTGCTCAGCGGGGACTTGTGAACAGAGATAATTGACTAGATTGAAAGAATGGATCTGCTGCTCTTAAATAACAGGATTCGCACTAACCTGCACATTAAGGTGTTGTAGCCAGTTAGCTGCTGATCACAAAAGGGATGCATGGTGAGTGTTCCACCTTGTCAGGGAGAGGCCATAGCAAAGTGTGCTTTGATATGTTGCCTATTCATCAGTGCTTGGTAATTACCTCAAACCCTACATTACCATGGTAATGAGACGCTACTGTACTGTCAACCCCTGTCAAGCAAAAACAAGGCCATCTACAAGAATTTCAAACTAAGCTTTTGTCTGAAGGCAGCAGTAGGCTGAATAGTTAGTACTGTGTTCTGAAGTGTACTACATTTTCTACGTTTATAAAATATCAAATATAAGACTTTCACTCTAGGGTGACATATGCTACTGACAAACATCTCAGCAGCACTGAGATATAACTATATAATTGTAAATAAAATGAAATGAATGAAATAATCAGATTATTAAATTAAAAAAAATAAATAAAACTAACCAGAAAACCCCTATATTGTTTGTATGTACCACCTGTCACACTACGGTCCATTCCTAATCCTGGATGGCCAAGTGCTCAATTTCACCAGGCTACTAAACCCCCTATCAGACTAATTAGTGCACCTGTGCCTCATTAACTCACATTGTGAAATCTTGCCATTGTATCCAGTACCAAGTCTGTGTTTCTTTTCTGATGTTTAGGTTCTCTGTATTTCCCCAGTGCTTAGGTTCTCATTCACTACGTGGAAAATATTTAAGCTTTTGAATTTGTGGACTTTGATAATAAAGATAAGTCCTTGTATCGAACGTCTTCTTTCATGACACTGCTGGTTTACAGTTGTATGCAAAAGGTCTGGCATCCCCATCCTATTTCAAATAAACAAAGGACGTAAACACAACTTATTCAAACTATTTTAAAGATTTTCCTGCAAATGTTAATGCACAGTTACTTTACATAAATAATAGAAAAAAATAAGTATTATAGTATTTTTAAAAATTTTGGACACTCTTCCAGTTGTAAAGTCTCAGATCATAACACATTAGGCCTTAATTGACTTTTTGGCAAAAAATAAATAAAATAATAATAATACCACAGCTTAATAAATTCTCTGACTCTTCAAACTTTGTGCTAACAATGTGGGCTCCTCTAAGCAGCTGACTGAGGATCTGGAAATTAATCTAATTAATATCAAAGCTATCAAGTTCAAATTTTCCACTGTCTGAAATGTCATTTAAGAAATTGCAGTTAAGTGAAACTGTGGAAGTCAAAACAAGATCTGGAAGACCAAGAAAATTTTCAAATACCAAAGAAGCAAAACCCCCTATGACACTAAGAATAAGGACTTGCTAGAAGATTTAGCTGACACGTGAGTGGTGGTTCACTGTTCTGTTGTGCAGCACTGCTTACACAATCATGATCTGCAAGAAAGAATCATCAAAAGGAAACCTTACCTCACACCCATGTGTTCTGTAGCCAAAAAAAATGGAAGCTCACAATTGTTCACAATGTCTTTGAATGCTGTAACATTCCCAGAATTTCCTTCATTAGAACTAGGGAGCCCAAAAACCCAGCCACAAGGGGGTGCACAATCCAGGGTATTTCTGTGTGCCAGTCCCAAGCCCAGATAAATGGGGAGGGTTGTGTCAGGAAGGGGATCCGGCGTAAAACTTTGCCAAATCAAACATACGGACAAAAACACAAATGCGGAGGACAGGAAAAAGTGGAAAGAGATGATCCACTGTGGCGACCCCTAAGGGGAATAGCCGAAAGATGATAATGATGATGATGATGATGATGATGATGATGAACTAGGGAGCCCAAACATATTCCAGCAAGACAATACCCCTGTGCACAAAGAGTGATCCGTAAAGACATAGTTTGTTAAGGTTGGTATGGAAAAACTTGAGTGGTCTGCACAAAGCCCTGACCTCAACCACATCTCAGCTTTTGGGATGAATGGGAGTGCTGACAGTGCACCAGGTAATATCACGCGACATCAGTGCCCAACCTCACTAATGTATTTGAGGCTGAATGGGCAACATTTCCAAAGGCCATGTACCAAAATCTAGTGGAAAGCCTTTCAAAAAGAGCAGCAACTCAGCCACAAAGCGGAAGACCACGTAAAATCACAGAGCAGGGTCAACGACTACTAAGGTCCATGTTGCATAAAGGTCGCCAACATTCTGCTGATTCCATAGCTGAAGAGTTCCAAACGTCCACTGGCATTAATATAAGCACAAAAACTGTGCAGTGGGAGCTTCATGGAATGGGTTTCCACGGCTGAGCTGCTGTATGCAAGCCTCGCATCATCAAGTCCAATGTCAAGCGTCGGATAGAGTGGTGTAAAGCACCGCCACTGGACTGTGGAGCAGTGGAAACATGTTCTATGGAGTGATGAATCACGCTTCTCTGTTTGGCAGTCAGATGGGCGAGTCTTGGGATGGCGAGGATGGTTTGGAGGATGCCGGGAGAACATTACCTGCCTGACTGCATTGTGCCAACTGTGAAGTTTGGTGGAGGAGGGATAATGGTGTGGGGCTGTTTTTCATGGTTTGGGTTAGGATCCTTACTTCCAGTGAAGAGTAATCTTAATGATTCAGCATAACAAGCCATTTTGGACAACTTCGTGGACACAGTTTGGGGAAGGCCATTTTCTGTTCCAGCATGACTGTGCCCCAGTGCACAAAGCAAGGTTCATAAAGACATGGTTGGATAGTTCATTGTGGAAGAACTTGACAGGCCCACACAGAGCCCTGACCTCCCCATCGAACACCTTTGGGATGAACTGGAACGGAGATTGTGAGCCAGGCCTTCTCGTCCAGCATCTGTGCCTGACCTCATACATGCTCTAGAGAATGAATGGGCACAAATTCCCACAGAAACAATCCAAAATTTTGTGGAAAGCCTTCCAAGAAGAGTGGAAGCTGTTATAGCTGCAAAGGGAGGACCAACTCCATATTAAAGTCTATGTATTTGAATGCAATGTCATTAAAGTCCCTGTTGATGTCATAGTCAGGTGTCCCAATACTTTTGTTCATATAGTGTAACTATTGAAAATCTTTTCTTTGTACTTTTGTCAGTTAAATAAAGGTTCACATGAATTAACATATCACAGATTTTTGTTTAATATTTAATAAAAAATATCCCTGCTTTTCTAGAAAAGCTAAATTATATTCACTCAACATCAGTTCAAATGGTTTTATATTATGACAGTAATTTTGGCATCCCTTTATGAAAAATGTAATTAATACATCATTATAACACAGCACTGTTATACAGTAATCTCAGTTCTGTTGAGAATGCTGTAATTTTCAATAACAGCATGTCTCTATAGCTCAGTCTGCAAGGCAAATCACAGATTTATATTAATGGACTATATTAATACGTCATTGTTTCAATAGTATCACCTTACCCAAGAGCTTGTATGGCAGATGTGCCACAACTTGATTGTTGATATGATGAATTTTTGTGTGAGAAATGTTTATTTAGCTTTTCTGGAAGAAGTCACCATGTCCGTGCTTTATAACAGTCAGAGATAAAGCTGTTCCATTATGTTTCTGACAGAGGAAAGTTTTCAAGATGAAGCACTTTATGTAGTTTATTAGCAACATGACAAGCTCATTTATTTTTTGTCTCAAACTCCAAGAGAGAATAAAGAGAGACTGATTAGGTAAATACTGTTAGAAAGCCCTCAGCTCTGATATAGTCAGAAGTGAAATTCTAAACATTCCTGTATTACAGCAATAACCACAAACTGCTTATTTATCAGTAACCTTATTAGACTTTTTCATCTCTCGATAAAGAGGAGTGAGTGAGCTGCCGCATGCCTGAGCGTCTCCTCACAAGCTGATCGAGTGCAGGCCTCAGTTCTAAATAGCACCTGAAAGTGCTCATTGTGTCACTACATATCACTGGCAAAATTACATCGGCAAATTACATTTCGTTTTTGCGTTAAATACTGATGGTAGTCAATGTGATACATAGTACACTAAGAAATATTTTAATTACATATTTATTGGGAATTGATCATGAATTAGCAGGCACCCAAATTTTTTACAAGATCAATTAATAAAATGATCAAATTACTTTATCAATAAATTACAGGAAATTGCGCAAGAGGTCATGAGTTTAAATCCTGATGATGCCATATCATTGAAGCTCGAAAGAGCAAAATAGTCCTGTGCTCTCAGGAAGGGAGAGGTGGCATACTCTCGATCTCCTGTCAATTACAGCGACACTAGCCAGTCATGGGTGTCTGTGAGCTTATGCAGATGGAGGTGGGTGGATAGGTCTTTCCTCCGAGTGTGTTTGCTCCTGACATCGCATATTCAGCAGATCGAAAAGATGTGGGCAGCTGGCTGTGCCCTTCCTGGTTGGAAGCTAGGTAATGTGAATATGTGAGACATGTCTGGTGGGCGTTGGCTGTGGCTAAATTGGGAAGAAATTCTGGGGAAAAAAGAGATAATGTTAAAAAACAAAACGATCAACAGAAATGGGTTATCATACACAGAAATTGTGATTTTAGTGAAATCACTAGGTGGTCAATCATGCCTAATAAATATGCAAACCTATGATAGACTCTACTACACTTTGGCTGCTTCTAAATTTTTAATATTCTTTACTTCCTTCAAACCAAGTTGACAATATTATGCACCTGACAGAGATTTAAGGTCTTGCTATGTTAAATTAACACATGCTCATGCATGTGTGTGTGAGCACATGGCATCCCACTGAATAGACGTTCTCACTTTGAGACCAGGATAAAGAGCTTGCTCAAATGAATAAGAAATCTTATTAAAATACCTTGAAAATAAGATTACTAAATGAAATACTTTTAATTTTGACATTTTTCAATTTACTGCCTTTATTAACTGCCTAATTAATTTATAAACATCACAAGACAAAGACTCAGTATTACAGACTCAGGACTTAATAGGGCCATGCAGAGTCCCTGTTAAAGTACTCAAAGTTTTAAAGAAGCACATGGACCAAGATTTTAAAACTACAGCATAACCTGCTGAACGATAGAACTGATATTCAAACAAAACATAGGTTACACAATAAAAAATGATTAGACTGAAAATTTTCAAATTATATAATACATTTTTAATTATTTGAATAATGTAAGGCACACAATAAATACGTAATAAAGAACAATTAAACTCCAATTTAAACTTTATGTTGAAAACAAAATGTAACTTTAAATGAAAATTCTAGGTAAAGAGAAAATTATAATATACTGCAAAAGCAATCACATGGAACACATTATATTGCCAAATGCAACTAGCAATCAATTGAAGTTGATATGGAGTGCCAAAATAACGCATGGGTGAATAACAGTTCAGCAGTTTCAAATGTTGATGGACAGATGTGTGTCTAGAGTGTACTGAGGTCAGGGGCTTAGCCCACAGTCAGTATCTGTCCCATTCAAAGGGGAATGTAACCTATGGCCAGCAGGACAGGTTCAGGGCTGTAGAGAAACTATTTGGGGCTTTAGCCCAATAGCCCCAAATATTTTCTAGCAATGTCACTGGTGATAGACGAGTGAGTAGCAGGCTGAGTTTGAGATTTTCCACATCTGTAAATGATGCCCAAGATTACAGTTTTATATGATGGTGGGAGGTGTGTGTGTGACCATGGATGTTGAGGAGTACGTAGAGATAGCAGTTTTCCGGTGGCCAGCATTCTGGGAACCTTTTTTTGCACCTTGGAGCAAGATGAAATGAAATTTTGGGTGTCTAAGAGTACACCTTGCCACCAATCATGGCTCTATAATGGCTGATGTGTTTTATGTGCCCCAGAATCACTAGTGGCTAACAAACTGTGTGCCCATGGGTTTGACCTTGGCTGAGCACTCATGAGGACAGTGGCATGGCATGATGTTCATTGGCTTGGGCCAACTCCTGATCTAGACCCCAGGAGATGGTGCAGATGATAATTCCTCCCTTAATTCCTTTCTGCTGAAGACAGCATCCTTGAAAACTGCAGTACAGGTTTCTCAGCAAGCCATTTGAAAAGCACAGATCTGACCTGTCTCAGAGATCTCTGTCTCAGACAGATGTTCAGGATGTTTGAGATAATATGATTTCTGAATGAACTGGGGTTCATATTGTTCCAGAAGGGGAAGGAGCTCTCAGTTCTATATATCAACCTCAAGCTTTTCTTAAGGGATAACTAGTATAGCATGATAGAAAAGGAATGCCTATGCATCAAGTGGGTGGTCCTCTTACTCTGGTACTACCTGTTGGGTTCTGTCTTCTTCCCTTGTTTGGATCATGTCTTCTACTCCAGTAGCACAACATGTAAAATATGCCATTGTGCAGATCATCCACTGTTCTCTGGAACTCTAGCCTTCTGGTGGTCCACTGGTCACGAGCATGGATAGCACTGATAGATTTTCTCTCTTGGTCAGCAGAAGGCTGAATAGCTGCAATGGGACTCTGATGGGACCAAACAGATGACAACGGAATATCATTTATCAATCAATTTGAAAAGTTGTGTGAAAATGTTTGTGTAAGCCAAATCAGTCTTGTCCACTAAATTTAAAAACGTTTCAGAAACACAAATTTTCTTTTTACACACATGTTCATCACCCATAAAGTACAAAATGCTTCCCTGACACACCTTATTTGAACTGAGTGACACCCACAAAACTCTATAAAAGTTGAAGTTAGCTAGTCTTGCTGGAGTTCCTATTTGCGCTCAGCACATGATATACTCTGCTCCTTAACTGTTAGGTTACAATGAGCATACCTAACAATCTGCTTTCTCTCTCTCTCTCTCTCTCTCTCTGTCGAACTGCACATGCTACTCCGGAGATTCCAATGATCCTAACCACCTTTGCTTTCTGGACCTGCCTGATCCATCCTGATGTCCTACTTCTGGTTGGAGTCATCACTTGCTCCTGTTGAGGATGGCACCTATGAACTGCCTCAACATACACCTAGAACTGTGAAGATGGCGTTAGGCTGCTGTTGACAAGAGCGGGTCTGCTACAATGGCATATGACTTAAATTACCATGAACAGTCTTGAACTCAAATCTTGACCCTATTACAGATGTGTGTTAATTGTAATTGCACTATCCAGTGCCACCCAAATGAGGATGGGTTCCCTTTTGAGACTGGTTCCTCTCAAGGTTTCTTCCTCTTGTCATCTCAGGGAGCTTTTCTTTACCACTGTTGCCACAGGTTTGCTCATTAAGGATATATATATAGAGAGATATATATTTAGATAAATGTATAGATTCATAAGTTTATTTTCAGAATTTATATGCTTCTCTCAAGCTGCTTTGTGACAATATCTGTCAGGGCGCCGGCGTCGTCGCGGCATGGTCGAAACACAACCGCAGGGTCGAGAGACAGAGGTAAGAGCAGTACTGTGTTTATTAAAACACAACAGGCAAAGGTACATAAACGGCAGGCAGAAGAATAGTCAAACACAGTCAGGGGTCGAGCGATCAGCAAACAGAGTGGTAGAGATAATCCAAAGAGTATTCAAACACAGAAAGAACACAATAATCAACCTCGGCAGACAACACAGTGGCTAGTTTAATGCTTCGCACACGGCTAATCAGTCCATGAATGAGAGACATCTGCCTCCCCCTGATTGGCCTATTGGCTGGGAGCAGGTGATCATGGGAGCTGTAGTCCATGTGATCTCTGTCAATTTGTGGAAGTGCACGTTTCCACGACGGAGATAGAGAAAGCACCGCGCGCGTGTCCGAGATTTCAGGCTGTGCGATTTCCGAGACTGTGCGTGGAGTCAGGAGCAGGTCATGACAATATCTGTTATTAAATGTGCTATACAAATAAGATTGAATTGCATTGAAGTGCACAGATGAATTTATTTTGACTCAATTTTATACCAATAAAATAAACCAAAATAATAATTATCCGTCTGGGTCGTGGGGAAGCTGGAGCCAATCCCAGCATCTTCGGGCGAGAGGCGGGGTACACCCTGGGCAGG
>JAQQZX010000005.1:23933392-23946054 GCA_030068355.1 Notoglanidium maculatum | reverse complement strand
CCCGAAGATGCTGGGATTGGCTCCAGCTTCCCCGCGACCCAGACGGATAAAGCGGTTTAGATAATGGATGGATGGATATACACTCAGTGACAAAAAAAAGTTCTCAAAGTGGTGGAAATGAAATGAACCTGTATGTGGTGAAAGGTCATGTGACTGTATCTCAATGATTATTGTGACTGTATCTCAATGTATTTCAATATCAGATCAAACGGACAACAGAGTTGGCTATATGGGCACACTGCCGGTCCCATGTCAGTAGGGTGTGCCGCCCCCCGAGCCTGAATACATACAGAAATACGTGCAAAAGGTAGTCATACAGCCGTTGTATCCTCTCGTGCAGAAAGTCGGCCCACAGCTTTTGTAAGTGGCCCTCGACAGCCTGCAGATTCCTGCCCCTTCGACATTCCTGGGTCTGAATTGTAGTCTGAGCTGATCCCACTTATGTTCGATTGGGGAAAGATCAGAGGAACTGGCTGCCCACGGGAGGACCTCAACATGATGCAGGCAGTCCATAGACACACGTGCCGTGTGTGGACGGGTGTTGTCTTGTTGAAAGACATGATGATGCAGGATGTCACTGATGTAGCCCTGTCCCATCAGTGTCCCCCCAATCACTACCAGAGATGACCTAAAGTCATACCCTATGGCTCCCCACACCATGATGCCAGAAGTAACATGATACGATGCCACTCATCATCAGCAGATGACATGGTGCATTGTAGAGAGTCCAATACCTGTGTCCGGATGGCAGGAGCAGATGTCATGGGGTTCTGTAATGCTTGGTGTACAATACGATGATCATCTCTTGATGTGGTCTGTCTTGGGCGACCAGAACCTTCACGACGTGTGTGGGTGCCCTGACATGCCCATTGGTGCCAACATTGGGCCACTGTGACATCTGTATGCCCCACATAACATACAATTGTATGATATGACCCCCCGGCCTCATGCAAACCCACAATGGGACCCCTATCAAACTCTGTCAATTGCTGGTAATGCTGTCTAATGCATCTATGAGGCATCCTCTGTGTCTCGTGACTAGACATGCCAGCTCCTTTCAAATCGAATCATTTACATACCCATTGCTGGTCTGAACGTGTACTGAATTACATCCAAATCAGATCATTCCTTCTGGGTGCTTAACTTTTTTTGTCACTGAGTGTAGTTTGACATATGTAGTTTGCTCGGCTACATTATCTGAACTGACCATAGTATCGAAGTAATAAGCAACTATTCTCTGTTATGTGATTTTGATATTATTTAGCCACCATGCACTGAGGTGCACTAAAATTACCAAGGGCTTTTCACCACTTCAGGCAGTTAGCTGTTACTAGTTCTGCTTAGATTGGCAAGGTAGCTTACCCAATGTTAGGGATGTGATAGAGCAAACAACCTATGCAAATATTGTATGTATATAGTTTCAGGAATATTTTCATATGTACACAATCATCTGGATGTCATCATAAAAACAGCAAGGTGAAGACCATAGCAAACCAATTCCGTGGGTTCTTGTTCATGGATGTTAGCAAATCGGACTGAAGATATTTACATACACTATATGGACAAAAGTTTGTGGACACCTGACACCAGTATGTGGTCCTTCCCCAAAGTGTTGCCATGAAGTTGGAAGTACACAATTGTTTAGGATGTCATAGTATATGGTAGCATTACAATTTCCCTTCATTGGAACTAAGAGGCCCAAACCTGTCCCAGCATGACAATGCCCCTGTGCACAAAGTGAGCTCCATGAAGATTCCATGGTTAGCCAAGGCTAGTGTGGAAGAACTTGAGTAGCCTTCACAGAACCCTGACCTCAACCAGACTGAACATCTTTGGGATGAACTGGAACACAGACTGCAATCTAATGAAACTAATGAAATCCTACAAAATTAATCAAAGATCCTCTGTGAATTATCACATCACCATTTTATACTCATTAACATATACTCCTACTTCTTTGTATCATGAAACTGGATTTAGACAAGACACAGTAGATGTACAAGGGTACAACTGACATTTTACATTAAGACACACTGGTTGCTATGCATATTATGTAATACATTTGTAGTAATGTCATATAGACTAAATATATAGCCTCTATATATGGTGTATGTTATATAGACTAAGTAAATGTTTTTTTATAGGTAATCCTCTATCATCTAGCATTTCTCATTCATTGTATATTGCTTTTAATCTGTTTCCTACTTGTCTCTTTCTGTATGGTTGTGAAATAATGTTTAAAGGGATTAGAACGGATAGAGATTTATTTCTAATTTTAGATAAAATGTCATCATAAAGTGTATATGATGCTACACTTGCAGCTTCATTTCCTACTCGAAAAACTCCAAAAGTGCTGCTTTTGGCCAGGCTGTGACAAATTCACACAAACTATATTGATCTTTATTGAATTGATCTGAGCACCACAGGCAAATTGATCACACGGGTTTAAAAAAAAAAAAAAAAAAAAAGTGTTATGGAAGTTTAGGTTGTTTTTTTGCTTTGTTTTGTTTTGTTTAGGTTTTTTTTTTCCTAGTCTCCCCAAATCAAAAAAGCTGAATTTCAGAAAATATGCAGTTATTATTTCATTGAAAACATGAACAAGTTACTTATAGCTTAGTGATTTTTATGTCTCAGACCTTTCCAGTAGGGTAATCCTCTCCTGCCAAGCTCTTTCCCTACCCTCCACTCTGTACATCTCGCTACATTATGGACAACATGATGTGTTTAAGAAGCAACTTAGGCCATGAAGAAGCTGTTGGAGGAGCTGAAGTGTTCTCTTTCCCTGCTGAGCCAATCCCTCCTACATGGTGCTGAAGAGTATGCTTCAAACAGACCCACTCACTGCCCTGACCTTTCAAAAAGAGTGTGTGTGAGTTTGAGAAAGGGAAACAGTAAAAGGGAGGGAGAAGGGAGGGTCTGTGAAAGCCGCAGCTACACTGAAAGTACTACACCCAACTCACTCACTATGAGCCTTCACAGTGGTCACAAAAATCCTGTCAATAACTCAACATGAGAGGTGCCGATAATGACGATTTTAGAGCAGCATTAAAGCACGCTTTAAGAAGTATCAAAGCATGCTTCACTCAGATTTTTTTTTCTTATGTCTGTCTGTATGGAGCCACTACCTCTCTTTCAGGGCACACCTGTTTGCTTTTCCAGACAGCTTACAGCATATGAGACTTTCCCCACTCTCCACACCTGGCCCCTGACCCGCTGTATCTTTTTTCACCTCTCTGAAACAGGTGTTATCTAAATGATTATAAATCAGTAGCTAAGTAAACATTCATCATGGATACACACAGGGCCAGCACTAATATAATTAGAATTCAAACATCAGGGCAGTGAGGCCTCCCCATCTGTCCATTTTGTTCATCGCCATGAAACATTAAGAAAAAATGGATGAAAGGATGGGGGAGAAGATGAGCGCCAGTTTCTTGTCACCCTTTGCCAAAGTGTTGGGCAGCACACTCAATCTGAAACCGGTGACAGCTGGCCTATACCTGCAAGCATCTTGAAGCTGGGCACTAATTCTAATTGTCTGTGCATGTGTGAGTGCGTGTGTGCGTGTGGGTGTGTGTGTGTGTGTGTGTGTGTGTGTGTGTTGGGGTGTTTTTTGCTGCCACGATTTAGAGGACGAATGGCAAAATAGAGTCCTGAGGGAAGTGGGGGAGATCAATCTCAAGGACAGGCAATGTTCATCACCCATGCCCCTCCACTACCATCACCCCTCGCTGCTGCATTTCTCCTCCACCACGCTTCACCTTGTCTGTTTTAAATTAGATTTTGTTAAAAAACTTATTTTGGGCCCAGTCTCCCAAAAGTACTTGGCTTTGCAAGGGACTTTCACAATGTGAGGCTTTTCACAATCATCAGGGCAATTTTAGAGATAAAATCGTAAACCATTTTCAGACAAGGACAATAAAAAATTGGACACTGGAAAAAAGCTTTGAATGTATTTTTAATCAACAAACCGAACGATTAGTAAATAGTTACATTAGATAGGGCTTATCTATAGATGGCTGTTGATGCACTGAGGGCATTTCAGTGTCTGCCTTTCTCTCTTCTACTGTCTCTCTCTCGCTCGCTCTCTCTCTCTCTCTCTCATGCAGCAGGGGAAGGTCTTCTGCACTGCTGAGTCTTCATTTGATACACTGGCAGAAAAAAACCTTCGGAAATTAACACCAGCCTGACCAGCAGAAGCCTGAAGGTCCACCATCTGCCACCGTGCTTGAGTCTCTGCAGCCACCTTCAGAACATATGCATCAAAGCCCTGGGTGAATGAAAGAGTCCTGCAGAAGGCCGAGGTTTAATACACTGAGGCCAGTAGAAAAGGAGCTTGTGGCTATCTCCTCTTCCCTACTCCCTTCAGTCTCTTTTCCTTTTTCTGTTTCTCCCCCTTTCATTTTCCAGAGAGGCCCACAAAGGTCAGACAGGACAGCATGGTGATGGGGGCCCGACAGCAGAGAGTTTAGTTTGGCAATGACAGACACACTAAGTTACTAGCCTCTCTCTCTCTCTCTCCACCCCCCCCCCTTCTCTCTCCATCAGCCTGAGGCATGCTCTTTAACAAAAAGCTCACAGAAGGACCAAACACAGAGGGATTCCTTTATACTTCCAGCTCTCCCTCTTTCTCTCCATCCTGAATGAATGTTTGAAGGAGGCACTGGGCAGGCCATGACAGCTGAGCCCATTTGTTTAAATTATAAAAGAAGTATGTTCATGTACTATCAATACAGTAATGAATAATCATCCTTCTTTCCTGCCTTCAATAGTTACCCTTCTGCTCTATGTTTGGTGTAGTTATGTGCAGGAAAGGAAAGAAAGTTATCCTTGTTTATATGCCTATAGACATTGTTTATGGAAAACCATATATGTTGGGTTTTTTTTTTTTTTGCCTTGGTCTGCCATCTAACTTCAAATTAGTAATTTAATGAAGTGACCCTGACTCTGATAAAGCATATATTGAAGATGAATGAATGAACGCGTTAAATGTGTCATGTATTGGCGCATGAATAACCCTCCACATTCAATGCACTTCCATGTTAATGAACATGATCTTTCTTTGTCCTGAAAGCTTCATATCTGTCAGCCTGACGCTATCTGCATTAAAGTGAAAACTGCTTGCTCTCACAAATTAGTGGTGCTAAGGTATTCATATATGTCCTATGAAGAATTTGTAAGTTATTAATTTGTCTTTGGGTGTTAATTACAGTCAGTTTTGCAAACCTTTAGAAAGTATTGACAACAGTATCATGAGTTCTGTCATGGGACTTATGTGTATTATATGTTATGCTTACTTAAAAATTTTTAGGCTTCTCTTTGATCATGAAAACATGAAAAATGTGATCAAATATTCATCTCTCTCTCTCTCATTGCACAGGTAAAAATGCTTGCCCTATGTGGCACTGAATAAATCAGCACAACCTTTGGCGTGCCCTTTGCTCATCCCACGAACTTTGCCTGACCTACAAGACATGCTCGGATTAAAGGCTCCTTTTTTTCTGGCTCCCCAGTAACCTGGCACCTCCACTCCTCCTAAAGACCACCCTCCTGACTACGCTGCCTTCTTTCCCCTGTAGGCAAATGAATCCATCCGCAGATTTGTTTCATATCCTTAAGATCTTTCACTTCAAACGGCACCCAGCCCACAGTGGCCACCACTGAACACCCCAAGTGGCCACTCAAGACTCACCTCGATCAGCGCTGGCGGGACCCCGAAGACCTTCAGCTCCTCAGTGGGGGGACCATCCCTGTCTGCCTCTAAGCCCTGTGGCCCACAGGAGCCTGCTAAACATTATCAAAGATGAAACATCAATGGGAGGCACTTGAAGGATGTGAAAAGGTAGAGGAAAGGCCACATCAAAAGGAGTGACGTCTGAATGCACATCAGAAAGCTTGGAGAGAGCGAGGACATCGCTTTTGAAAAGTAAAGGGAGCAACCATAATTGGGAAATCATATTCTGTATGACAACATTAAGACAAAGACATATGTAGAAATTAAATGAAAAAAATTTAATCTCAAGTTTGATGGAATAATCATTCAGGTTCTTACTCAGCTTGCTGCAAGTGAATGCAACTATTGCAACATTGTATCGCATTATAATGCCTCCTCCTCATTCATTCTGACAGATGATAGAATGGATTTTTTTTATCTTTGATCTCACAGGGGCTGTGAAGAGTATCCACTCTCACAGATGCCGAACATTCACATCTGATCAATACAGTCTATAAATTGAAATTTTCAACTTGTTTAATTAAACGAGATATGATTATACAACCACAAGTCATATGTTTCAGTTGAACACATGCGCAGGCTATAAGTTATCAGCAGGTTCATACTGCAAATCCCACAGCTAGTTCTTAGTTATGTACACACTCAGCATCAACCACAGTCACATTCCTAATCACTGGTAGGAATCAGACATCTGCACAGTCATGCAAGTAGCCATCATGTAGCAGCAGCACAATGCACACAATCATACAGATGCAGGTCGAGATCACATCAAACATCAGCATCAATATAATCATCAATATAATATTGGTATTATATATTATAATATCTATATATTATATAGATGGTGCTATAACAATGTTCCCCCATTCTCCATTCTGATGTTTGCTGTGAACTTTAACTATAATATAATATAATATAATATAATATAATATAATGTAATATAATATAGCACTGAGTATTTCAGAAACTGCTGATCTCTGGGACCTGCATGCAGAAGCTATGGAGATTTTAAACTGACATCTTAAAACATCTCTCTTCAATAACATCATCAAAACACCAGTTGAGGAAATATCTCCCATAATGGTGCTACATCTCCCCAGTACAGTTCCAGACACTTGTACATTCAGTATGTCCAGCTGGAATCTATAGTACCTTCAAAGTCAATAGATCAAGCACACTCAAAATAAACCAAAGACCTAGTAAGCCAGTAGATACACTATAAAGTTCTGCACTGCAGACTAAGGGTTGTGAGGATAACAGAAAAAGTGTGGTGGGAAAATGAGGTTTAATATATACCAAAGGAAGCTGGAAGGGATTTCTCTCAAAATATATATCGAGTTCTATTGTAAAAAATATATACAATGCCCAAGCAAAGGGTCATATACTAGGAAGTCAAGAACGAATCACAAATTGAACGCACAAGCAAGTGAGAACGAGGCTGCCAACGTTCTCTCCGGCTGTGGCTGATGCAGTGCTGACGTCAAAGCTGATGTCAGGACACCTGCAGACGAGATAACGTAAAGGATCCCGGAAGTTTATGCAGCAGGACACCTGGACACAAACACATTGAAGCACTGAATCATACACACACATGCACACACACACACACACAATAGGGTATAGCCTTAAGTCCCCATTTTGTTGTTTGATTTAAAGTCAAAAGACAAGAGTTTACTTATTTCCTACAGTTTACAGAAGGACTACCACTATTAGATGACATTATGGAAATTATAAAAACATTAATGGATGTGAGTTTGAAGGCATCATTTACTTTACCAACATTAACCAGAAAATCATTATAACGCAAGACCTCTAATTCTGTGTTGTTTTGTTTGTGTGCGTGTGTGTGTGTGTGTGTGTGTGTGTGTGTGTGAGTATGAGTATGAGGGTTGCAGTTCTTGGCACCTCAGCCAGCATGGCTGCCACAATGAGTGGGCATAAGAGAAATGCAATATTACCTTTCACTTCGACGTAGTTTACAATTACATCCATGTGTGTAGGACTGAATATTCCATTATGCATATTCCACTGTGCATAATATATCTGAATATTCCATTTGACCGTGACCATGCATTCAAGGAACTGTTTTACTACATATACACCAGTAAACTGCCTTTTTTTCCCCATCTAATAACATTGTAAAGGTTATATTATACAACTCTTTGACATTAACAAGAGCAAAAAAATAAAAATGGAATAAACATGTAAAGAAATAAAGACACGAATCCGTCATTGGAAATGCTTAAAAACACAGTCTGCTGTATATCCTATCATTAAGAGCAATCCTAGAACAAAGAAGTGCTCAACATCCAACATGGTCTAAAACAGTTGTTTGCCTGACCATTAATTATTATTCAGTATAAAAAAAAAAATAAAAAAAAAATTCATTTCTGTAACTGCTTGTGCATGAAGCGCCTATGATTTGCAAAAAAAAAAAACATAAAAACAACAAACAAACAAATAGTCCATTATCGCTTGTTGAAATGTATAATGTGTAATTTCTTCATCTTCCTGATTTTATGACTTTGTGCTGCTTCAGTGAAAAACCTCATGACTTCCAGTGTACAGGAAACAGAAACCACAGACGAATATAAAGTTCTGTGTTTAAAAACATGAGGGGGTTAGGCACAGGAATGGGATGATAATAACTTTGTTAGGATGATCCTTTTGCCTCAGCTCCATTTTCTCCAGCTGCATCGCATAGCTTTTCTCTGCATGAATGAAGGTGAATCTGCAAGAAACCTCCCACTTATTTTATTTTCAGCTCGCTTTCCCATAATTACTCCCCACTAAACTGTTTGCACAACAATGCCACAAAACATCTGCAAAAACAGGTAATTATTGTGTCAAGGCAAACTAATGCATTTTGTATGGAGACTATGCTTCACTGACAGCAATTATAACACATTTCCCTTTTCTGTCCTACCAGCCCACCCCTTCAACTACCCCCCCCCCCCTCCTCCAGAAATGATTGCCTGTTGGATAATGCTTGGCATCACATACGAACAAGTGCTTAGTGAAGTGTATCTGCTCAGTTGCATTTGTTACCTTGATACTTTACTGAGCACAAAATGTACACTGACCAAGCCAGCACCTAAGAAGTTCATAAAATGAGAAAGTTGTTCTTATGGGACATTAAAGCTGACCACCGCATATAAACTAAGGCAAAATGTTATATTTTGTATGTAGATTAATATTATGGATTTCAAGTATATGTATTTAGCAACATTATTCTTATATTTGTATTAAACAGCTCTCGGAAAGCCATATTCTCTCCATGAAAAATAAAATGTAAAACACATTGTCTCAATTAATTCTCTGAGAAACTAATCTAAACCTGTAGCAGTTCATGTGAGTCAGTGCCACACACATACTGTACATGCCAAGGCAATATGTGCTATACCTGCAGACACATGTAGTAGTTTTGATTTATTTATTTGTTTATTTTTAACCTACAGTTTCTCAGATTTGTAGCAAGTATTTTAGGAATACCTAGAAAAAGGCTGAATAAGCTGTAAACTCCTCCCCTTTCCTGCGATTCCTAGGCCCAGGAAAAAGAAAAAAAAACTACATTTTTGACCAACAGATTTCATGGTAGTAACACTGACTAGTAACATACTGTATATGATTTATTTAATAGTAATGGTGAAAAACGCTTCAGGATTTGCATATGGTCAAACTTCACCAGTTTCAGATCCCTGTATGGGACAATCGTTTGCGCATGGAGGTTAGTTTCAGTGCCGAAACCAGTGCCTGATGGGCAAGCAATGATGCTATGTATACCTTTAAGGTAGATCCAGTAATGCTATGTGCGACACATCTGAAGATTTAGCCAATTGTAGATCTATGCATTCAAGTCCAGGAAGCAAAGAGTTTTCTGTCTGTTCATAAACAACATTGACTTCTGCTCTGCAGTAGGCATTTCAAATGAACTGAAAGCTTATTGCACTGAAAACAGTACAGTATTATGGACTTGAAAAATTAGAAATCACAAATGGAGCTGCCTGTCTGCCTTAAGTGTGTGTGTGTGTGTGTGTGTGTGTGTGTGTGTGTGCGTGCGTGCGTGCGTGCGTGCGTGCGTGCGTGTGTGTGTACATCATTCTTATTATGCCTTCAGTTTAAAAAAGATATACTATGACAAGTGAGGACATCCTGAATATGGACATTATATATGTATGCATTTACAATCCACTTATATTTATAAGTTTTGTTTTTTCTAGAAATAAAGGATTACAGTTTTTTTTTCAGTAGAAGACTATTTTAATGTCTAGAAATAGGTTTACTATTCATATATTGGGTCGTTTTAACATTATTTTATGAAATACTAAGAATAATACTACATTCAAGATATTTTACATTCAAGATGTCATTTTTGAGGTCTTGTGGATGAAATTAAGATACCAGCATGTTTTTCTGACGCACGATGCCTATGAAGGGGGTTTCTCTTTTTCTATAAATGTTAGTAATGTTGGTAGTAACTGAGAGGTAGTTATAATATTGGGTTAAAATGTATTGCTTTAGAAATCAAAATAAAAAAGCTTAGTTCAATGGGTCCCTTTGCCAAGTGACAAATAAACAAAGAACATACATCAGGAATTTATATTCCCTCAGAACTCAATATACTAACATAAATCATATAGAACTTCAGGTTTAATAATTGACCTTCAAATATCACCACCAACACTGTCAAGCCCATTATTGCCATTTGTTTTTGTAGATCATGAATAGTGGTGCTGAAACACAGCACTCAGGCTGTGTTCCTGTTGAGAGAATCATTCGGCGTGTGGCGGAATGTGGGGCAGCCAGCAGGGGAGGTGTCCAGGCAAACCACAGTGCCAGTTGGGGGTTGCACACTCCTGGGGTAAAAAGCAACTTCAGCTTCCACCCCCTGCTAATCATATCGTCCCAGACCCAAAGGTGGATTTGTTTATAGACTTTTGCAGACTCCCAGTGCAGTATCAGCCAACTGGACTATCTATCTATCTATCTATCTATCTACCTATCTATCCATCTATCTATCTATCTGTCTATCTATCTATCTATCTACCTACTGTATCTATCCATCTATCTATCTATCTATCCATCTATCTATCTAGGTAATGTAGGTACCGCATGACACAATAAGGAGAAAACAACAAAACATCATAAGTGTAGTAAGATGTTATTCCACCAGAAGCTGCCAGATTCAATAAGCCTTAGCATAGGTTTTTTTTGTTTGTTTGCTTTTTGTTTTTGTTTTTTTAACAAATCTCTGGGGCTCTAATGGATGAACACCATTCTTCCAAAAATTCTCTCAACCGGTGTTTTAGTGATGGTGCTAATGAGCACTTTCTAACACATGCGCCCAAAATCTCTCATAGTCGTTCAATCAGTTGAGATCTGGTGACGGTGAAAGCCTAAGCATATGATTTATATCATTTTCATCCTCATCAGATTATTCAGTGACCCCTAGTGCCATGTGGATAGGATAGGGTTATTCATCATGCTGAAAAAGACCGCTTTTACAATGTCAGCATTAGAAGTGTTTCATCATAGCGATGATAATATGAAAAGAAAAATACATCGCAATAAAATCTGAAAATTTAAGGAGAGTACATTATTTCAAACTATTAAAGCAACTATTAAAAACAATCAAACTACATGAATATTGTAGCCTGTAAATCAGTCAACATTTAGAAACATCTCTGAGCATTAAACTGCTGAGAAATTAGGACAATGGAACTTTAAGGGACATCATTAACAAGACAGTTTAGACTATAACACAGTCACTTCAGAAGATTGTTTATAGCCTTTGATTGAATTAGACAAGCATATTTTCACAAGAGATAAATGTACTAACTATAACAAATCTAACTGATGTGATGAGCAATAAACTAATGGCTAGAAAATCACATTTGCTCACTGACTTCCTGACTGACTACAATTTTTTAAATGTGCAGGCGTGGGAGTCACTCAGGACATCCATAATAACTTATCTCTGGACTCAGTAAAGGAACAGGAGGGTAAAGGAATAAAAGGCTAAACAAAGAACAGGTGAACACATTATGGAACAGATCATAAGACAAGACAAGAATCAAAACAAAGCACATGTTAAAAGAAAACCGCTTGATGTGGACTCAAATCAGGACATGAATGCAGTGCTCAGTATGCTCTGAGATGTAGACAGGTGTGACTAGGTTGGGTAACATTCCCGTTTGAACCGGTACCTGGAATTCTGTACTTATTTTTTTGATACTTTATATCTAAAAATATAATTACAGTTGTAAAAAATAAGTCCAAACTTTTTAATTACAACATTTTGTAATTTATTTAGAACATTTTACATCCAACACAAAATAAAACCACTTTCTATATTCCTCTCTCCTCCCAAAACAACCTCCAGCCTGTCGCAGTCTGTCACCAGGGCATAGCGAGAGCACGCTGTCCTGACTGTGTGATGGCCTTCAACACCTTGCAGGGGTGGCCTCACATGGTCTTGCGTTCTCTCTTTCTCTAACTATACTAGCGTATACTCTCTCAGCCACATGTGCTCTCGGATACTGAAATTTAGCACCGATTGATTTAACATGAATAAGTACTCAGTGGTATCGAAGTCATTCAGTCAGTGCCCTGAAAAGCACTGAGCTCGGTACCCTACACTATTTCTCAGCTATAATACTTACATTATTATTATTATTACTATTATTATTATTATTATTATTATTATTATTATTATTGTTGTTGTTGTTGCTGATGTTATTATTATTATTATTATTATTATTATTATTATTATTATTATTTAACCCAGTATGGGTCATGGTGGATCTGTGTACAAGGAAAGAATATACCTGGAGTGAGATACCAGTTTATTGCAGGGCACCATACACACACACACACACACACACACACACACACACACACACACACACACACACACACACACACACAC
>JAQQZX010000005.1:23875748-23891519 GCA_030068355.1 Notoglanidium maculatum | reverse complement strand
CACCTATGGGCAATTTAGAGTAGCCAGTTGACCTAATCTGCATGTCTTTGGACTGTGGGAGGAAACCGGAGCACCCGCAGGAAACCCACGCATGCACGGGGAGAACATGCAAACTCCTAAACCTGAATACAGACACGGATATTTGGAGCACCAAACAAATACAGATAATCGCATTGAATTACACTCCTCCTATGTATGTAAAAAGGGTTTTCCAATATTTTGTCTTGGAAGTGGTTAAGAACTTTAATAGCATGAATTACGACAATCACATGCAAATCCAATTGCTTTTCTTACCTTGCTAAAATATTATCTTGATGCTGGCTGACCAGTTAAGCAAAAATAGTTGCTTGACCTTAGGGAACAAAGTAAAATACAATAAGAAGCTATCCATCTTTCTGTAAGTCGTTGACAATTCATGAATATTGTATGAATGCTACAATGAAAAATCATAGAAGATAGACGTTGCAGTACTGTGGGAATTGATGCAAGATGCAATATTGAAGGGTTATCTCATGACATTTGACTAGAAATCTCACAAATCTGGCAACTACGCATAAAGCAAACATGTTGATCAGTTTTCTTGCTGTGTTCATGATTATAGGCAGTGGAATGAAGAGCTGATGCAGGATGCCTGCTCTTTCTTAGCTGAAGAGATGACCATTTCTCCTTCCGCACCGGGTGGGATGGTGACATATAGACGCACACTTACCATCAGCCTGTTCTTCAAATTCTACCTCACCGTTCAGCACAAGCTAGCTCAGGAGGTAAGATCATGTTCACTGACATGTAAGTTAAAACTACAGTCAAAGTGAAACTTTTATCAGCGGTGAGCATATATTTCCTTATTTCTGAATCCATAAGCTATTATTTTAAGTTATCACTGACATTCCACAGAATTAAATGTAACTATAAACAGATTACAATGCCATTCACTGATAAATAATAATAAATTTTTATCATTCACAAAACTGGGATGTAAGTGGAATAAAGCACTTCGGGACCTCATTGGAAAATAATCAACTTTGGGATGGTAGCGCATCTTGTCAATGATTCTTTTCCTGTACACCCAGAATGTTTGGTTTTTATGTTTAAAAAAAAAATGGCCTGCACTCTATTCCTGTACAAGAGTGAATTCAGTTTACCTTTTAAAAGCTGATGGTTGTCTGTGTATTTTCAGTACCTCTCTGTAGAGGATGTCAGACCAGATTATGCCAGCGCTATCGAAATCTGTCACCAGGACTCACCAAGCAGTGTCCAGCTGTACCAGGTACACATACTTATTGTTAATAAATAAATAAATAAATAAATAGCACATGGCACTATACTGTAATTACAGTGGTGTTTATTTCTATATAAGGTATTATTTTCTACTATTTTATATAGGCTGTCCCGCCTGGTCAGAGTCCAGATGATGTGGTTGGGCGTCCTGTTATGCACCTGTCTGCTGTGAAGCAGGCCACAGGAGAGGCTGTCTACTGTAATGATATTCCTCACTTTGAGAACGAGCTCTATTTGGCCCTTGTCACCAGCACTAAAGCTCATGCTTATATTAAGTGAGTAACAACTAACCACCCATTTGTGCTGTCTGTCAAGTTATAGTAGCCATTATTAATCAGCTTTTGTAGAAATAAGCCTAAATTCAAGTAAATGACACACAAACTATTCCTCATCTGATTATTGAAATAATATTTTATGGAATTATACTGGGAAGTGATATTAAGCACAACTGATGAGTTGCTTCATTTAAAAACACAGAGAACGGAGGCCTAAGAACAGAGTCCTATCTGCCACTTTTGTACTTATTTATTTACAAATTCTGCATTTTAGGGACACTTAGAAAACAGAAAGCAAAGGAAAAGCGTAGTAATTTGAGAAATGGGTCATAGTATTGCCATTTGTTTTACAACCCGAATTCCAGAAAAGTTGGGACGTTCTTTAAAGTTGAATAAAATGAAAATTAAAAGACTTTCAAACCACATGAGCCAATATTTTATTCACAACAGAACATAGATAACATAACAAATATTCAAAATGGGAAATTTTACACCTTTATCCACTAAATGAGCACCTATATCAGGCAAGAATGGGACCAAATTCCAACACCAAAACTCCAGAAACTCATAACCTCGATGCCCAGACGTCTTCAAACTGTTTTGAAAAGAAGAGGAGATGCTACACCGTGGTAAACATGCCCCTGTCCCAACTATTTTGAGACCTGTAGCGAGCATCAAATTTGAAATGAGCTCATTTTGTGCATAAAATTGTAAAATTTCTCAGTCTAAGCATTTGTTATGTTATCTTTTTGGTTGTGAATAAAATATTGGCTCATGTGATTTGAGAGTCTTAGTTTTCATTTTATTCAAATGTTAAGAACATCCCAACTTTTCTGGAGTTCGGGTTGTAGGATTTGCCTGTGAAACAAGCTGTTGGAATGTAGAGAAACATAATTTTCTGGTTAATTCTGAGTTGCTGCTAATAATTGGGCACAAGCTTATTTTTTGTTGGACTTTTTGTGGTCAGAAAATAAATATTTTTGGGGGTCATTGTGGTGCTCGGTTGACAGAGTCGTTAGCTTCAGTCTTAGCACAGACACAAGGATCTTCCTGACCTAAAGTACAGTCTTTATAGCCTACATCCTGTCCCATTTCTAACACCTGGTTTTGTGGGGCTATGTTAGTCACCCCTCTCCAACTGAAATAGATTTTTTTTTCATCTAAATGCTAAGTAAATACAGTGGACTTAATTGCTGAAAATCAATACTAAGTACTATTGGCCCATTCACAGTGAAACACTTTATGTAGCATCTTTTTGTCATGCTTCTGTTTGTTTTTTTGTTTGTTTGCTTTTATTAGTATTATTATTATTCTTTTTACATTTGTCCATCTTTGAGCCCATAATAAAAAAAAAGCTGCCTCACCACTCTTCAGCAGGTACGGACCAACATACAATATTTCCAATGTAGCAGGTACGTCTGGGTTTTTTTTTTTTTTATCTGAGTGCTCATGCTGGATTGTTTGTATTGTATGAGTTCAGCGAGGTACAGTGGAGCAAGATCACGAAGTCATTGGAAAATCAGTGTAAAAAACGTGAACACATTAAGTCTATAAGACACTGATATATTGAGAAGAGCGGTTCTGCTACCGTGGCAGAGGACTCAAATCACCACGAACAGTCTTGCACTCAAAACTTGACCCTGTTGCTAAAGTGTATTAGTTGTAATTGCACTATAAAGTGCAACCCAAATGAGGATGGGTTCCCTTTTGAGTCTGGTTCCTCTCAAGCTTTCTTCCTTTTGTCATCTCAGGGAGTTTTTCCTTGCCGCCATCGCTGTAGGCTTGCTCATTAGGGATATACAGTACATAGGAATATATATAGATAAATGTATGGATTCATAAGTTTATATTAAGAATCTCTATACTTCTCTGAAGCTGCTTTGTGACATTGTCTGTTGTTAAAAGTGCTATATATATGAATTGAATTGACACCCATGCAGGTGTTCGAGAAAAGGTACACTGTGATCTCTCCTTTTAGGACTTCCATATGTGTGCTTACTTTGCGAAGCATTAGTCAAGCCCCGTCTGCTATTGCTGAGCGTCTATTCTGCCCGCGTTTGTTTACTTTGTTTTTGACTCTGTTTTCTGTCGTGACTACAGATTTTGGATTGTCTGTATTACTCTGTTTGCCGATCGCTCGACCACAGCCTGTACTTTGGATTACTCTACTGCCTGTCGTGTGTAAACAAACACTATACAGCTTTTACCTCTGTCTCGCAATCCTGCACTTGTGTCCAGCTATGCCTCGACGGCGCGAGCGCCGTGACAGCAACAAAGTATTCACTGCCACTTAAACCAATAGAGCTAGAAAGACCAACCAAGTTTTTTAGCTGACTGAGTAATATCTGTGCCAACTATATCAAAAGCACCTAGAAGACTAGAAGACTAGAAGTCCACCTGTGGACTAGAAGAACGAAAATAAATAAGCCACCTGCATCTCAGTTTACTTTAAAATCATTTAGTCGTGAAAATATTGTCAATTCTGTGTAATAAGCCCAAAATCCAGACAGAAATACACAAATCAACAATAACACTAAAAGCACAGGTGAAATGAATAATAATCATTATCTCTTTACCATGGCACCCATCAAATATATTAGGCAGTAAGTGAACAGTGAGTTCTTGAAATTGATGTTTTTTAAGAAGGAAAAATGGGCAAACGTAAGGATCTGAGTGACTTTGACAAGGGCCAGACTATGATGGCTAGATGACTGAGTCAGGGCATCTCTAAAATGGCAGGTCTTGTGGGGTGTTCCTGTTATGCACTGGAAAAATTGTTCAGGAATGGTTCCTGAAATTCCCAAACTCTGTGTGTTGTATGTGCTGGACAAACAAAAACCGATCCATGGAGGTCCCACCCTACAACTTACAGGACTTAAAGGATCTGCTACTAAGATCTTGGTGCCAGGTACCACAGCACACCTTCAGAGGTCTTGTGGAGTCCATGCCATGACGGCTCAGAGCTGTTTAGGTGACACAAGGGGGACCTACAAAATATTATGCAGGTTGTTTTAAAGTTATGGTTGATTGGTGTACTTCATTTAGGCTGTTGGAATGTCGATATTTATTAAGTTGAATGGATACCACCTTCTCAGGGAATTTTGGCTTGGAAAAGGAATGTTTGTAATTGTTAGTATTTTTAAGAATTAAGGTGTAAAGATTACCATTTTTTAACAGAAGCCTGACAACAGCTGCGTTGAGATTCTTTGGATATATATCTTGTTGTAGTGACTGATTAACAATATTCAGAATGCCAAGTTTGTGAGTAAGGGGGTCAATAGGGCAGTTGGCATATTTTAGCAGTAAGACGATATTCTAAATTGTTTGATCATTAATCGTTGAGAATGTGCACTTATCCGCCCATTGGGAGTTGGAAAGGTTATTGAGAGGGAATAAATATTTAGTTTTCTCTAATTGAATTTATTTTACTACTAAAGAATTCTGAAAATTACATGTCTTGTTAGAGATGAATTCTGATGAGATATGTGGTTAATCAGCATATTGGTTATGAACCTACCGATAGCATTGCCAACAGACATTTAGCATGCATGTAACATGCTAACAAGCTGTTTGTGTTTTTGTGGCCAGCTAAACAAGTAAATAGATAAAAGAAGGACAAGAGTATAGTAAGTGTATAAAGACAGCATCTGTGCTCTCCACACTGATTTCAGGTCACCCTAACATAGTTTAACTTCTTTCTTAACATCCTGTCATATGCCTGACATACACATGTAATTTACTAGTTTAAGGAAGATAATGCACTGGTTCTACTGGCCAGCCTGCCGTAGCCGAGTGGTTAGGGATTCTTTTTCTCGCTATTTGATCAGTCATTCATTTATCTTAGCTCATCCATTCATTTAAGAAGAAAACAGCCACAAAAAGAATGACAGAAAATATCGAGACATTTTTTTTCATATACACAGTCACAATCCAAAACGATCCACAATCTCTCTCTGCTGCTTTGATTGCGCTTGTGATCAAGCTGTAGTCGCGCTGACCGGCTATTTGAACATTATATGAGAGTCTTAAGTATTACTGAGTTTTATGTTACAGAATACAAAGTTCAGTATGCAGTTAAGCCAAAAAATGACATGCATTGCATGTAGAATAGCTTGAGGATGGACACCACATGCACTATAATGTGTGATAAGAGATAAGATAAGACATATAAGAAAGCAATGAGAAAAACATAAGGGAAAGTTTTTTTTTTACCTTTAAAAATAAAGTATAGTCACAAATGTTAATGTTTTTATGATAGTACAAACCCAGGGCAGATAACCATTAGTAGGATAAAGGGTCCATAAATGCAGAGACAGGGGGAAAAAATAGAGAAAACTACCTCTCAAGCTGCAGGTGAGAGGTAGTCAGGACAAAATAACCCAAATGCTGAGATGGAGTGTGTAGGTACTCTGATAAGTACTCCCTTTGACCCCTTTTTCATTGCATATGGGAGAGGTTCTTTGCCAGTTTATATATTCTGACAGACTAAAGGGAAATGAGTTCTTTTTCAAATTCTTCCTAGGGAATTTATGCAAATCTAACAATGTTCGGCAAATATTTGAAAACCACACAGGCAAAGGTTTATAAAAAATTTGGCTACAGTCCAAAAAAAATGTTACAGCCAGGACCGAATAAGTTGTATCTTGCTTCCAATTTTCTCATAAGTTGGTACACTTATTCATCAGGACACTGATGACAGTGAATTTAATGTATACTGACCATCTAGGAGTGCTATAACTGCTCACATGTATTTAATTGTGGAAGTCCTCACATTCACTAAAACAACAGAGTCATGACACACTGCTTACCACAGGCAATCAAAAATCGGTAGAGAATATTTCCATTGTGAATATGACAGATTGTCATGAAATTTTGTTAATGCATCGATATTGTCACATGGGATCTATAGGCATTGCTGGTTGTTAAAAAACAGTTGATCAGCTAAACCACCAGTAAATGCATATGTTTTTGCTTGGACCCAGAGTATGCACTCACTTGAGCTGTATTTTAATTTCAAAATTGAAATTCAATTTTATTATTATTAATATTCAGGTCAATTTTATTTGTATAGTTATTGTAATAATGGACATCCTAACACAGCAGTTTTACCAAAAATCCAGATATAGATGTAGCTCCCTAATGGACATGCTAGAGAACGCAGCGTGAGGAAAAACTCATGAGACATCATGAGGAAGAAACCAAGCATATCCTCTTACAGTGCAGTGTGATTATAAATCATTTCTATTCTACAACTGTATACTATAAAGTCGAACAGTAATAAGTATATTGAGAGGACAGCAGGACAGTTGTGACTACATGTTGTTGTGTATTGATTTTCAGTACTTTCTTCATCACTTAGTATTTATTATGTGTGTATTTGACATGTCTTTTGCCAGATCTATTGATATCGATGATGCCATGGCAGTTCCAGGAGTGGTTACATTTGTTTCTGCCAAAGACATCCCTGGCAGCAATAAGACTGGACCTGTTGTCTATGACGAGACTGTCTTCGCTGATGACAAGGTCACCTACATGATTTATAACGTCTATTTAGTGTTTCTAACAAAGAACACTATGCAGAATAATGGCTGCACATTATTTGATCCAGAAATTTGGGAAACTTTTTAAAATTTGTGAATATTGACTGTCTTGGTGACTAGACTGGGTTTTTATGACTGAAGATGTTGTGCTATTCATTTAAGGAATTTTATTAGTTCTTTATACCTATGAATTAGGAACAGATATAAGGTGTCTCTTTCTCGCTTTTCCAGGTCACATGTGTGGGTCACATAGTGGGAGCTATTGTAGCAGACACACAAGTTCATGCGCAGAGGGCAGCCAAAGCTGTGAGGATCTCATATGAGGAATGTCAACCTGTGATTGTCACCATTCAGGTGTGAAGGCATTCCATAATTATGTATAAATTCTGCAAAACCCTCACCCTTGTGGATCAAGGAGAAGGTCATGAAATGTTCTCTTTAAATACTTTTATGCTTGCATGTGATCTAAATGTAGTATCAAAAAGCCATCAAAAGGTGCAGTATAGATGCTTTGTTCTGCCAAGTATTTCCATAAAGTGAGCAAACAAGAAGACAGTATATAGTGAGAGCTGTGTGGACACCATACTCATAGACCTCAGTGAACAGTTAAGCATAGTAGTTATTTATCATGAATGTGCATTTGAAAGTGTTATGAGTGATTGTGCAGATGGGGAAGGACATAAGGAAATGCTAGTCTTCATAGTCTTCATGCACCAAGCAAAAAGAGAAGAGAGAGAGAGAGAGAGAGAGAGAGAGAGAGAGAGACAGACAGAGAGAGAGAGCACAAAGCTATATTTATAACCCAAAAAGTTACTTTTTGAGGATAGTACATTATCAAAATCCTGTGACAATTACAAAGAGGGATTTATGAGAGTTTTTTTTTTAACCTAGCAGAATCACAGATAGAATAAGAGATCCTGTAAACACAACTGCTGTTTCTGATTAAGTGATCTCTTTCCCAATAGACTAATAATTAATAAATAGTGTGGCTTCACATCTGAAGTTGTTCTTAAACAGGACATATTATGCAAAGTTTTGAGTTTAAAACGTTTCACAATGTAGGCATGTTAACATACACACGCAAACTCTTCAATCCCAGTTATACTGGAACGTTTAGATTATTACGCATGTTGCAACGTGCCATACTGAGTATTGCATTATTTATCCACTACATATTAATGTCATTGTGAATGATGATTGTTAGCAGCTATAACCATATAGGTTATCTGTGAGTTTGGGAATGACTATTAAAATCATGTTTGTTTATTATGTACCTTTTCTCTGCCATTAAGCAGAGCTTTTATCATTTTCTCAATAAGCTCTTAGAAGCGGAGCTTTCAGATAATCATTACCATTCAGATCATCAGCATTCGAGGGCTGGTGGAGGGTTCTTTGCTTCATGCTGGGGGTTTTATTTTTTCAGTCATTGTGTTCATTAGTGTTGACACTGTATCTGAAGTCGCCATTACATAATATGGCTATTCAGGTATTCACAGAAATGGCCACAGCGGGTTAAAAATACACACTAAAGTTGAAGCTTCACTAGATTTGTTGTGTATACGTTTACCTGCCAGAAGTGAGTGGTGCTTTCTGACATTGAGGAAGTATGGGTAAATAGAATAAAATACACTATTTAGTAGTTTAACATATCAAATGTGACCCATCACATCAAATCAGGTATTAAGTTGGATTTTGGGTGATTTGAGTTATGCATATTTTCTGATTCCTGGTTCAATAAGCTATATTTCGATACCAAGTTTATTACTGTTATTACAAAATTATTACTGACTGTAACGTTCATAGGTCCATATGATGTAATATGAAAGAGGGAATCCTCAGCCTCATTTTATAGCAAAAAAATGCATGTTTTTCTGTCAAAACTGGAGTAAACAGCTTGGAAAGTGTTCAATAAAGTGCTTTAAAACAATGTTTAGGATTAAAATTTCTCAGGAAAGGGTCAGGAAAATAAGGTATTTATCAACCGATTTTTGCCAAAATTTTTCACAAATATACACAAATTGATATATAAATATAAATACATTCAAAGCTCCTGTTTTGTCATATGGGCATGAAGTCAAGTGGTTTGAGAAGCATTACTGGTCAGTTAGTCAACCAATCAATTTGTTCATTAGGCCACATCAGCAATTGCCTAGGGTCCAGGTGTCATAAGGGGGCCACGTTTTAGCAATGTTCTTAGTTAGTAGTAATGTTTCTTCCTTTGACTAATGAATTATTACAGCCAGTTCACTGCAAAACAGGCATTTATCCTGAGTCCAAGGGCAAACCATAGAACCGCTCTTGTAGTTTATACTGCAAGTGTGTGATCCAATATGACCTATAGCTTCCTTTACAGGGTGGTCATAGTCACCTCTAAGGATAAAAGTGATGGTACGCAGTTACTGGTGCGGATTCCCACATTGAACAGTTGATAAATACCTGTCACTCATACCAGAAGTTAACCAGCCATTCTCCACTGCACCGCTAGGCTTTGCCAGGTGCTTCATGGCAAAGGATCCATGTGAATTTATTAGGTCCTTCTGAAAGATATTAGGGGATAGTGGATGTTGACTAACGTGGCCAAAAGGTATATCTGATGAAATCTACAATATATACAAGACAATCCAAGTGAACAAAAAAAAAAAAATTTCTTTCATCTCAAAATTCATGCAAGAATGTACATTAGTGATAAGTAATATTAAATATCCAACTGTTCAAAATGTAATTCTTGCATTTTTAAGGGAAGCCATGTGTCCCAAGCAGATTTAAAGCAATGGAAAGGGATGATTTCTTTTTTTGTTTAAATCTTCTCTTGTACAGGATGCCATTGCCAATCAGTCATTCTACCAGCCAGTGAGAACTATAGAGAAAGGAGATCTGGTGCAGGGCTTTCAAGAGTCTGATAACATCCTACAAGGTATTATACCACCTCGAAATGTCAAGAAAATCATTAACACGGTAGCATTGTAGTAGTTTTATATAAAGCCTTAAATATTTAGCTTTTTTTTACATTACAAGATGTCTGCTCCAGGCTAAAGAACATTCTATATATGCTGTGGATTGATGTTGTTTTGTAACTATACTTCCGCTAACCCTCTATGATTGCATTAGCTGTGTTCTGAATGATCTTCTGATGCTGTGTTCTCAGGTGAAATACATATAGGGGGACAGGAACATTTTTACTTGGAGACAAACTGCACACTGGCTGTCCCTCGAGGAGAGGACGGTGAAATGGAGCTGTTTGTGTCCACTCAGGCGGCCTCCAAAACACAAGTAATCAAAAACTGAACTGTAGTTCATATATTTCATTGTTCACTCCAGGATACATAACATGAACAGTTCACTCACATGTTTGGGATGTATTCAGCTTTTTTACATGTTCTCTCATGTCCATGAGAGCTGGTTTAGAAATCATTCAGAATGGCAATTATTTGGTTTTAGACACTTGTGGCCAAAGCATTAGGAGTGCCAGCCAGTCATATCGTATGTCGAGTTAAGAGAATGGGAGGAGGGTTCGGAGGAAAAGAATGCCGCAGCACCATTCTCTCAACAGTTGTGGCTGTTGCTGCTCAAAAGTAAGGAAAAATAGTGTTTGGAAATATTTATTGTTTAATCATAGGTACTCAGAAATACCCACCTGAGCAGTTACAACGTACCTTCTGTAGAGTCAAGAGACCAGTCCGTTGCATGTTGGACCGTGATGAGGACATGCTGATTACTGGAGGTCGGCACCCATTCTTTGGATGCTATAAGGTAAGAATTTTACATGAATATAATTAACTTAGGGCTGTCTGCTGAAAACGTTGATCTTCACTGATGAGAGAGTGTCAAAAGATACAGTATTTGATTTCATGACAATTGTGTTACGGTATATTTGATAAATGATTTTAAAAATTATTCCTTTATCACACCATATTTTCTTCTGTTATGATTTCTCAAGGTTGGATTCAAGAAGAATGGAAAAGTGATGGCTCTTGATGTGACGTACTACAGCAACGCAGGAAATTCCCTGGACCTTTCCTTGTCTGTGAGTATCAGCATGCTCAATAATATGTACACATTTTTCATTAATCAGTCCAGATGTTGCAGGTATAATTACCTATATGCAATTTAACTTATTTTGTAGCTCAGGTTCTAGCATAACAGCATATTTTTATCTTTCCTTTAGATTATAGAACGAGCACTCTTCCATATGGACAACTGCTATAACATCCCTCACATTCGTGGGACTGGCTACATTTGTAAAACCAATCTGCCTTCCAACACTGCATTTCGGGGCTTTGGTGGGCCCCAGGGAATGATGGTAGCAGAGAGTTGGATAAGTGATGTTGTTCTGTCGTGTGGCCTCCCCGCTGAACAGGTTTAGTTTGAGATATCAGACTTTTAAGGGATCAGTTAATGTATTCTTAAAGCCTTGATATTACACCACTTCACAAAATATGTGATTGCAAGATAGCTTTGGCAACATGTAGGTGACCTTCATACTGAAAACATTTTTCCATGTGAATTATTATGAATTATATCAAATACTTTGTCTCCTATTTGCACCTACACCATTATAATCCTGCAGGGTCAGTATTGTAGATTTTAGTAATAAATATTACTATGTGCTGTCACCTTCACCATTAAAATCCTGCAACTCATTTTTGTTTTACCTCTGCCAATGTTTTTATTGTATGTCTTTCAACTTGCAGGTGAGGAAGATAAATCTGTATAAACAGGGAGACTACACCCCCTTTAACCAGTGTCTGGACCAGTTTACCATACATCGCTGCTGGGAGGAGTGCATGACCATCTCAGACTTCCACCTTTGGAAAGCCAAGGTGGAGCAGTATAACAAGTGAGTGGCTACAAGACATTTATAACATAAGAGACAAAAGAGTTTCATCTTTATTTGCTGAAATATGTTAGAAAAGGGAAGGGATTGAAAAATATATGTGATGTTACTGTTATTCTGATGCAGACAGAATCGCTGGACCAAAATGGGGTTGTCCATCATTCCGACAAAATTTGGCATTAGCTTCACTGCAGTCTTCCTCAACCAGGTTATCATTTTTGTTTTCACTTTGTTCAATGCCTTGCATTTTGTAATTTTCCAACCTGCAATTGAAATTAACTTAATTTTCACTATGTGGTTTACATAATACATCTAACATTTGAATGTTGCACTGAAACAGGTTTATCTGGCTCCATTCAACTTTTCTCAGCCCTAATCAGTTTCCTAGACTCTGCTCATCCCCTCAACATGATGCTACCACCACCATGTTTCACTGTGCTGATGGTGTTCTCAGAATGATCCCAGGGTGTTGCCTTCCCATTGAAACATAGAGCTTTGTCCAAAATCTTACAATCATTTGTTCCAAATTCCAAAAGGGATTCTTGCCGCTCTTCCATAAAACACACCTTTGTGGAGTACCAGAGTTTTAGATGAGCCAACTCTCCCATCCTGGGTCCCTTGGTTGCTTCTTTGACTAATGCCTTCATGACATTTGGTGGACAACTTCCCAAACAAAGACAAAATAAGAGTCTCTTATTTTTCCATGTTTTAAATAATAGATGTAAAAGTGCTCTGCTGGATGTTCAGAGTTTGGGATTTTTTTAAGTAAACCCTGATTGATCATTTCAAGAACTTGTTCCATCCTTGTTTTGATATCTCATTAGTCTTCATGGTATTTGTTTAGGTATAACAAACTCTGGTGCTTTTCTGAAACAGGCATATTTATGGTGAGATCCTGTGGCATTTAGTTGACTCCATTCAACTAATTATGTGATTTCTGATGGCAAAAGAGTTCCTGTTTTTTGTTTATAAGTAATTTTGAACAATGTGATCAATGATATAATACAATTTAAGGCAATTTCAGTTCCGGGGGTGATCACTTATGCAAGGCACTGTAAATAAACTGTGTGCACTGACTGCATTACTAATTATTTTTTTCCAGGCAGGTGCACTGGTTCATATCTATACAGATGGCTCAGTCCTTCTCACCCATGGTGGAACAGAAATGGGACAAGGCCTGCACACTAAAATGGTCCAGGTAAAAGGAGTCAAATGTGATACACAGTACCAGGGCTTATACACGCACTTCTGCTGCAATAAGCAAAACACGATTGTGCCACCGCCTTTAAATATTACGTCACATCGTTAGGAGACTAAAAATGCCACTTCCAGTGTAGAGGTGTATGCAATTATCTGTTGGAGCACAATATAAAAAAAAATAAAATGTAAAATATTAAGCCCTTTTCACACCTGGGATTAACATCCATCTCAAATGATCCCATCACAAGTGTACAGCGAAGCGTGCAGCTGTTTACACCTGGCATTTTGAATGTGTCCACTTGATTTCATACATCGCTTCCTCTGAAGAAAGGGTCTCAGGCACATTTGTTATGCTTGTTTTTTGTTGCATTGTTTTCAGACAGAAATGATTCACGAATCCTGTACCTGTACGAGCTGTTTTATTTGCTAACAAAACTATAACTGAATGAGATGATGAAACAAGCAACGAAAAGCAGCTAGTCTCGGCTGTTATAGCGTCACCTTTATCCATCAGCCTAGTCGTGGAGAACTTTACTGTTTAGAGCAATTTCCAAACATTCTTGCAGTGATAACATATTTTCCTGTATCTGTATCTGTGCTTATATTTAGCAGTGCCACTAAAGTATATGCGGGTGTGTTTCTTAGGTTGCCAGCCGAACTCTGGGAATCCCCAGCACAAAGATTCACATCTGTGAGACCAGCACTAACACGGTCCCAAACACAAGCCCTACTGCTGCATCTGTCTCCTCAGACCTCAATGGCATGGCTGTCTTTGTAAGGGCTACTCTACTTACTCATTTTACACAGTAATTAAATGTCTGATACACAGCCAATAGTTGAACCAGGACAGACTTAATTCCGGCAGAGAGAAAAAAACTAAGGGAATTGGTTAGAATTAGAAAAAAGCTAGCTATGTATTGTTATATTGTTGTAATGTAATGTATTGTCATGTTTAGGCAGGTTGAAATGTAGGCAAATTTAATGGATAAATAATGTTTAATCTTACATTGTTGCACAGAATGCATGCCAGACGCTGCTGCAGAGACTGGAGCCATACAAAGCCAAAAACGCGAAAGGCAGCTGGGAGGACTGGGTGTGTAAAATTCTATAGACCTCTATATATTTGCAGCATTAACAATTTTTTATTCATTCACTGAAAATCAAACCAGAATTTCGTGTGTAAAAAGGAATGGCTGATTCCAGTGTGCTTGAATTCAAGTTAGAAATACCAGATCATAAACAACATAGCTCTGGCAGCCAGTGTCGTTCAGGAGCAACATGGAGTCTACTTATCCGCCATGGGGCTCACAAATATTTTTGTCACTGTATAAACCAATTTTGCTGGTGACTATCAAGTATAGTATTGTCCATATCATTTAGGGTCTTGGCTTCCAGAGCGTTAAGGGTACTATTACATCCAAACAGACTCCATCTATTTTTTTTGCTGAGACAAAAAATATTTTAAAACCTCATAGTGACCTCATTTCTTTTCTGTTTTGTAGGTGACAGCAGCTTACTTTGACCGGGTGAACTTATCAGCCAATGGGTTTTATAAGTATGTTACAAGTTTTTACAATTTCTGACCTTTTCTTGTTGAAAATTTGCCTGAATCAGCAGCATTTTTACAATATTGACCACAGGGTATTCTGTATGTCTCCTGATTCTGCAGGACTCCAGATATTGGCTATGAGTTTGAAACAGTGTCTGGCCGCCCATATAACTATTTCTCTTATGGTGTAGCAGTCTCAGTGGTGGAGATAGACTGTCTGACTGGCAGTCACAAGGTGAAAACAACCTTCTCATCTGTGATGAATTAGTTACTATTAAATCACTTAGTAATTTACATGTGACTTAGTCAATTTACATGTTACTTAACTTCTGATAGCTTGATGCCATTTGGATAAAGATGGCTATATCCTATAGCTATAACATTTCTCGTCATGGTTTCATCCTTCAATGCTGGCCATTTCTGAGATCTGCTGATGTTCATAAGTGTTATGTGTTGGTGATGTGTTCACGTGCGGTGACAAAATGATCCAGAACGTCTTCACTCCTTTAGAACCGGCATACTTCAATTGTTATGGATGTTGGCAAAAGTCTGAACCCAGCACTGGACATTGGTCAGGTATACTAGATTTCACTCATAGTGACCTACTGGCTTGAGAACACTCTGTGTATAGGAGCTCACTTGCTATTTATTACATGTGCAGGTTGAGGGTGCATTCATGCAAGGAGTGGGTCTTTTCACACTTGAGGAGTTGCGCTACTCTCCCCAAGGTTACCTGTACACTCGTGGACCTGGGATGTATAAGATTCCTGCTTTTGGAGACATTCCAACTGAATTTAGAGTCTCACTACTTAGAGATGCCCCCAACGACAAGGCCATCTTCTCCTCCAAGGTACAACTGGCCCTCATGGATTATTGCTATGGTTCTCAAAATGGGGTTTCGGTCATCCCCAGAGTTCCATGAAGCATAGCCGTCAGGTCCATGATTGTTTTTTGTTTTTGTTGTTACAACAGAGTAAATTAGAGCCTTTAATTTTTAAAGTTACTGTATTAGTTATACGGCAGCACGGTGGTGTGGTGGTTAGCGCTGTCGCCTCACAGCAAGAAGGTCCTGGGTTCGATCCCCGGGTCACCCAG
>JAQQZX010000005.1:23866656-23875648 GCA_030068355.1 Notoglanidium maculatum | reverse complement strand
GTGTACCCCGCCTCTCACCCGAAGATGCTGGGATTGGCTCCAGCTTCCCCGCGACCCAGACGGATAAAGCGGTATAGCTAATGGATGGATGTATTAGTTATTGATAACATTATTTAAATAACAACACCTTGAGTTAATTGGGTTTCTTCCTAACCTTAAGCAGGGCTATAAATAATGCCAGCTTTAATCTAGTGACAATTAAAAAGCTTTAATAGCTCTAAGAAATTATCTTTATAAATTATATGTACTGAGAGGGTACTTGAAAGGTATAGGGCACTGAGAGGGTTTACTTTATATATCTGTAAGTCTCAGATTATATATTACTCTTTTAACATGTCCACAGTATGAAGGAAATACAGTAAGCCATAATAATACCTTTTTTGTACTTTATTTAGGCGGTTGGAGAGCCTCCCCTCTTCCTGGCAGCCTCAGTCTTCTATGCTATAAAAGATGCCATCACAGCGGCTAGGGCTGAGTCTGGCCTTACAGGACCTTTTAGACTGGACAGTCCTGCTACACCTGAGAGAATACGCAACGCTTGTGAGGACATCTTCACCAAACTAGTATGTTGCCGAAGTTTCTTTTTGAATCGAAATACTTACTTTATAACTTTATTGGTTATAGTTCATTCTAAAATTGTAAAACAATACAGTAGCTACACATTCAGAGTCTCATTTTGTCTTCAGGAACACTTTGCTTGCGTTGTTGCAGGTTGATTACCTTTCGACTTGCACTTGACTTGTCTTTTTTAACTTGAAACTGAGGGATGAAAAATTTTAATCTAGATAAAAACATGAAATCTGGCCTTATGTGTACGGCTTGTCCTGTTAAATATGTGACTGTTATGCCTAAACATTTATTTAAATGATAATCTGTTTCCACTTGCAGTGATGTTTGGTTCAGTATGACTTCAAATAATGACTCTTTTATAATAACCTTTGGTTACAGAAACTTTTTTATTTGATATGCACTGCTTTAGTGCTACTTTAAATAAATACAGTGACAAAGAACATAGGTGTGCTATCTAGATAGCCTGATATCTAGCCAAAGATGTAGTGGTACATTTATTTTGAAGTTTTTGATACATGTCAGTAAGTGAGTAAGTGTGTATGCAGAGAGGTAGGACTTCCTTTTTTTTGGCTCATATAATGTACATAGTTACTGATATCAGTAGTTCAGCTGTGGTACAATGTTGTATGGTGTGTACTGCATTGCATTCCCAAGAAATAGCCTGGTGTTTTACTTATGTGCTTTAAAACGTCTACAATTTGAAAGCATATCGAGTCTTAGCTAAAGTTCATGTCCGAAGACTTCCCATGGAGTGGCATGAAGTAATTCAGTTTATAATTTCAGTTTTTTATTCAAGTACCAAACATCTTAAACTATTTTCTGCCAATATGTACTAATACATCTTTTGTTTCAGTGTCCTCCTTCAGAGCTGGGAACTTATACACCGTGGGATGTGAAGGTGTAAGACACAGACATCCTAAACATGTGGCACTTACTGCTGTCGCACTATTTAACATTCAGTGCTACTCGCTGGCTAAATCTGAACGGAAATCTCATGTACAGTTGCTGACAATCCAAAATGGTTAGAATATTCCTCAAAAGTATATGAAATTGGGTATCGAATAACTGATGGATTTACTTCTATAAACATACGATATTGTTTAATTGTTTAAATTAAATACTAAATTAAATTAAATAAATTGACACCAAATTCAAATAATCTGTTCTATTTAATAATTTTTTATGCTTATAATGTATAACTTGATTTACCCGATGATAATCCTAATCCTAAATTTTATAATACAAATCAAGCATGTGGTATACTATACAACCCCTCGAAGTAATCACCTAAAACTGAACACACTACAGTGTTTAATTTTTTTTTTTTTTTTAACTCTTAAAGGTTTATTTCAAAGGTTGAATTCTATATATACTCTTTGTCACATGGAAGTGCTTACTCAATACATTTATAGTCATTTCACAACAGGAAATAATTGTATAAATATATAGAATCAGCACTCCATATATACCCCATGTGACAAACAGGCTCCTACTAGTCTACCCATCTCTGCTGCTGTTCTCAGGCTGTATAACGTATATGTCTGGGTGAGTTATAGACATCTAGCTCTGGACAGAACCGTCTGTTTTGCTAACTGATGCGCTTTAAAGTTTAATTGTAAAGCATTTAATTAAATAAAACCAGGACTTTTTTTGTGTTATTTCCTCTGTTCTTTAGCCATGTAACTTCATCTTCATTTTCAGGTAACTGAAGTATTTTGTTTTTAGCTAAGAAATTTACCCAACTCTATGTGAAACTGTGATTCCTTGACTTTCATGCTATATCTTTGTACATATTATTATTTGAGAAACAGTCAAAATAAATAATTCATAATCGCTTTTTATTATTATTATTATTATTATTATTATTATTATTATTATTATTATGTGCTGCTGGCATCATCTCTTTAAGGACCAATTCAGCAATGTCAGAATCCAGTTACCGAGAAAGGAAAGTCAGAGCACATTAACCTATAAAACATCTTGCTTTGTTAAGCGTTATTGGAGGTCAACTGTTATCCTTTCACAGGTGTGAATTTACTCTCTATTTACTTTCTATTTACATGTGCCGTATTTGTGTAGAATCTTTACAGAGTAGAAGCTTTACACCAAACATAGTGCACTGTGAATGTGTGGCTGTCACAGGAACTCACAACTGTTTAATAGCTAATACAGTCATGATCTGAATGATCCTCTACATGAATGACATGCTTAGAGGTAATCCTATGATCTCTACTGATGGATGAGGAAAATGAAGCTAACAAATTGTGGAATGCCAACAGATGGGCTACAGTCATTAATTGTATACCATCAAAATGCAGTAATATGGTAAGGTCATCGGATAAAATTGCTCATTTCTTTAGGTACGAGGTACTTTCGCATAATAAATGTGGCAAGTCAATATAAATGCCGAGGTGTTATTAAGGTATTAAGAGATGTAAGACAAGATGAGATTACAAGGTGTACAAAAAATGTATAATCGCCTGTCACTTTGTTGCAAGCTAATGTGAACATAAAGTTAGGAAGTTATTATTTCTGAAGTTCCTAGACTGTAAATGAGTTCTTTCTCATTAAGCTTCCTCACTTCATTGCAAATTAAACAACGGTATGTTATTTGAGGGGGTAATGCAGTGCATCTGTTTAGTGTGCCAGAAATTGGACATTATCTGTGTTTAGGTTTAAGCCAGATGTTGGGCATGGTCAAGATAGGAAATGGTACCACTATGCCCTGGGAACATTGGGGGAAGCGGGACTGCAGGTAAGATAAGTGATTTTTTTATTCATAAATGATAGCAAATAGCAATTTGTAGAACATAACTTTATTCAACTCCAGAACTTCAACCTTATCTATATTACTCAAGTTCATAATTGGTCTCAATCAGATGCCCTGTGGAGCTTTAACATGACTGAGTAAGCTGATGACAAGCATGCACAATAAATGTACAAGTTACATGGTCTGTGTAGACAATATGGAGGAGCACATCTACAAATACAAGCATGTGTCTTTTGTGATTTTTAGTCCAGTTTGTGCAAAATAGTATCCTGTTATAGCACGATATCTGTACTTGTATTCATTTAGGATGCATTATCTGTTAAATCTTACTAACATACTCGTATTCAGTTACATCTCTAACGTTTATACTTACGGACTTTTGAATAACAGTATTGCTGACAATAAAACACACAACATAAACTTGCCAAGTAAGATTATGTAAGCGTTTGTATACCAAGTACTTTTCACATTAGTCCCTCACTGGTTCTTTCTTATAAGTAGTTTCTTAGTGAAACTACTGTTGCGGATGCCAGCATTATTTCACATTTGTGGGTTTTTTTGAAGTCCCATTGCTCTCAGAAGTACCAGACAGTGGAGGAGCAACTCGACAACCAAGAAACATGCCTTTGAAAGCCTGACGGAAGGATTTCATACTGTAGGCATAGAGCAGAGGGTTAATAGCTGAATTGGCATGGGAAAGGATGATTGCTGTCAAAATAAGAGGCAATGGCACTCTGCACTGTGGACAGAACTGCTGCAAGCAATTCATGATATGCATTGGCATCCAGCACAGCACAAAAAGGAAGATGAGCAGGAAAATTGAGGTGGCCTTCTTTGCTTCACGTCGCATGGCTGAATTTTGCCTAGCTTGCACTTCTAATGCACTCTGTAATGCGGCAATGCGCCTCACCTGCCTCCTCACGGTTATAAAGATGTGAACATAAATGAAAAACATCACCAGCAGGGGAATTAGAGCACAACCAAAGAAGCTAAAGTACACCAAGGAGGCAGTATCCACCACACAGGCAAAGAAGCAGTAGTTAATATGTCTAGATTGGTTCTGAAAACCCATTAACGGCACCAAGCTCAAAAGGAAAGCTAGAAACCAGGTTAGCAGTATGACTAGCCTAGCATTCCTTGGCTTCAAGAGCCTCTGGTATTGGAAGGGCAACAGTATCGCCACATAGCGTTCAATGGCTATTGCTAGCAAGCTGAAGACAGAGCTCTGGGTTAGTGTGATAAGGATGTACACAATAGTAATGCACGGGTATAGATTATTGTGGGGGAGACCCAGGTCTGTCATAATAGCACAGGGAATGGCCAATGTGCCTACAAAGAAATCAGCTGCTGCCAAAGACACCAAGAAGTAGTTGGTGACGGTTCGGAGTTTCTTGTTGCGTCCCACTGCAATGCAAACCAGTAGATTTCCAGACGTGGACAGAATGGATATCGTTACTTCAGCTGCGATGTAAGGTCCGTGAAAAAACTCTTGCTTAGAAGGGATGACTGTTTGAGTTGATCCGTTCAGAGTAACCACCAAGCAGCTAGTCATAGTTCCATTCAAGTGGACCTCCTCAGCTCCAGTGATGAGTCATGGCTTTAATCACTGGAATAACAGGAAGAATTCAAAAGCAGTTAGGTTCACTGTAAACATCGTAATAGACTTGTTAGTTAACCAATTTGGAAACTGTATTATTGGCGAGCTGATTAAATCTTGTTCTTATGAAAAATCATATCGTCATTGAATGGTTTGATCATTTTTGTACTGACCAAAAGATGTTTGCTCTTTTCAAATTCAAAACATTGCGTTTATTACAAATGGCTCTTATTGTTGGCTGTTGACAGAGATAAGTCTATTAGAGTTTGTCACGTTATCCACCAACAATATGTTCCTGACCAAATTTCTCCTGGCCATTGTAATGTTTGTTTATTCAGCATTTGCCACCTTCGTGTCTCAATCTGTTGCTGGAACACCTGAAGGAGGGCTCTAATGATATTAACAGTTAACATGCACTGTATTAAAAGTATTGTCTAAGCCATTTTGTATTAAAAAAGCCTTATTGTAACAACTCAAATCTGACATGTACTGAATATACTGTATTGCTTCAACTGAAAAAAAAGAAGGACGGCGATATCATTTTTAATACAGGAGACCTAGTTTTGACATATAATATTTCAAAGATTGTAGCAGTATAATTGTTGAAGTTTATGGTTACTATATTGGATTGTCAGAAAGGGCTGGTTGGCTCCTATATCTCTACTGGAAGATTTTCCAAATAGAGATTAAGTAGTGAATAATAATATAAACAGGTGACAAAATAAAGGGGAAAACTTGTGCCATCATACTCATCAGATTCCTTCTGTAGTTCAGTCATATACACTCACTTTAACAGGAACACATGTAAGCTTGCTCATCCATTCAAATACCCAATCAGGCAATCATGTGGAAGCAGCGCTTGCCAAAAATCATGAAGCTGGAAAAAAAATCAGATCTCAGTGACCTTGGCCATGGTATGGCTGTTGGTACCAGACATGTTGGCTTGAGTATTTCATACTGCTGCCCTCATAGACTTTTCACAAGAACAGTCTCTAGAATTTACGGAAAATTATGCAAAAAAAACATAAATTTAAAGCCAGTTCTGCAGAAATGCTTTGTTGTTGACAGATATTAGAGGAGAATGTCCAGATTGGTTGAAGTCTACAGTAAGTTAAATAACCACTCTACAACTGTGGTAAGCAGAAACGCATCTCAGAATGCACCTTGTGGTGGATGAGCTAGATCCGGCTCCTCTCCTGTCAGCCAAGGACAGGGATCTGAGGCTACAGTGGACAAAGGTTCACCTAAACTGGCCAGTAGAAGATTAGGGGAAAAAAGCCATTTGAGCATTGCGTGAATGCCACAGCCAAGCAGAGAACTACTGTTGACCACATGTGTTGTTTATGGCCACAATTTACCCATCTTATAATGCCTACTGTTACAAAGTAATCTCAAACTGGTTCCATCAACATGACAATGAATGTTGCAGTGTACATGAACCAGAATCTTAAAGGACTATTTCAACCTTATGTAATCCACACCATGGTGTATTGAGGCTGTTCTGAGAGCAAAGTTGGGGTCCTACCCAGTATTATTATGATGTTCCTAATAAAGTTGCTTGTGTGTAAAAAAGAAATACATCATTGTTCGTTGGGAGAAGCATCTTTTCACTGTTTTCTTTTGGCATGCTTTATCCATCCATTCAATATCTATACTAGCAGGGTCGCAGGCGAGCTGCAGCCAATTCCAGCTGACTTCGGGCAAGAGGTGAGGTACACCCTGGGTAGGTTGCCAACAACTAGTCACACTCACATTAACACCTATGGGCAGTTCAGAAGCTTTTAGCTTGGTATTCTTTTCTATGCACATAGTAATAAATATTTGATTCTGCAGCAACCCAATTTGAAACTTAAGATACATTAGCAACTGAAAGTAGTGTCATATGTGAAATTAGAGAATGTGTTACCTCTGGCTTGCATCTGAAGGTCCGCAGAGTCTAAGTAATTACAGCTGACCAGATGCAATGTAGGATACAATATGTCCGTGGCACCAGGCACCATTCTTTAATCTATATTCTTTGAGTTCCAGTCAAATCCACACTAACAGCAAGAAATAAATTAACTGTCTAACTAATGCCAGATCACTGCTCCTATGTGCTGTTAAAAACATGAGAAGTTGAGTTGGCTGATCTGATCTGGTTGGATGCCCGCTCTTAAGTCCCACCCCTAATTTTGCATGTAGAGTCTCTAAAAACAGTGTGAGTTTGTTGAATAAGTTGCAAATGGTCAACAGGTGGTAATGAAGCAGAAAGCATTCGGAAAATTGTCTTTCAGCAGTATGCTTGCAAGATTTACCCTGCGTTATCTGTATCTTACTCTACAAATCCATCTAAACATGTTAAACCCTATGTTATTGGATAGCTGATTTAATCTCGGCCTTATGAAAAAGCATATCGTCATTCAACGTGTAGACACTTCTTGTACTGACCTAAGAATATGTGTTTACAGATTCAAAACATTGACCTTATTATGTGTTATTGTTGGCTGTTTGTATAGATAAGTTTATCTGAGTTTGTCATGATAAACCGGACTGCAATATGTACCTGGACTAAATGTTTCTCCTGGCCATTGTATTGTTTGTTTATTCAGCATTTAGTGCTTTAATGTGTTAGCCTGTTGCAGGAACACCTTAAAGGACAATGTAGTCTTTCCTGTTAAGTAACTTAGTTAGTTACACTATATTTCAATATCGTTCCTTACTACTATGCAGAAATGTGTTATACTGTTATGTGTTGTGAATGGTAATGTTATTCAGTAGTATTTTCCTGGTATAGATTGGGGTTAACTGAGAGCAGGGTCATTGAAAATCAATATAATATTAATCTATGATGCAAAATTTCTTTCCTGGTGGAAGTGCCGCCTTCTACGTGGATCTTGACATCATCCAAAAGGCACAAGAGCTGACTCAATGATTTGCTGAGAAAATCATGTATATCATATACTATGGTATTCCCAGTCACTGGATCGCCACTCAATGTAAAACCCATCAGAGATTTTGAAGCAACAACGTTCACCATCATCAACATCAACACACCAACTGATGGAATATCATTTGCAAATGGTGTTCATTGTGAGCCTTGTAGATCAAGGTTCAATCTGTTAGGTGCTGTAGCATGTCCACAGAAACACATAATCAAAAATACACTCGGGGTCAGGATATTCCTTGTGCTTCTCTTCCAGAAACAATTTAATTTAGTGGGAAGTTCAAGAAAATGAGATTTCAGTTGTCCTCTGGAAAACAGGGAGGTAAAGCGGCAGAACACTGAAAAGGTTTTCTTCAAGCTCTGCTATGGGATTTGTGAACTGTGTGTGATTGCGAGAATGCGTGTGAATTAAAAAGACAATTTCCAGTACAGGGTTCTTGACATGGTCTAAATTCACCTTTTAGACACCAGCCAAACTGGCCACCATTTCTCCCTCAAGTACAGATGTATGAGGATGAAAAATGCATGTTGCTATTGTGGAAGTTATTCTGAAAACATATTTCTGAATTGTTATATTGTTTATTATTATGCTGAATATAATCTGTTTTATAATGTTCTGTTGGTCTCAAATGGGTTTACATCTAGGTCTGACGAATCCAGTTTTTACCAGAATATGCAAGGAATTGTTTAAGAAGAGAAGTTAGGCCTTGATAGGACAGAGTATAGATGGTACACAGAGAGTCATTTGCATCATGGAAAAGATCGAAGGAGAGAGTCATTAAGACCAGATTGAACCAGTGTGAATTCAGTGAATCTCAGGGGTTAATAGGTGATTTACAGAATTAGGAGGACATCTAGTGGTAGTGAAGGGAATTGCAAGAGATAACGTAAGATTACAATTAGAGCAGGCCAAAATGTCCTGCCCTGGGAGTTTTTAGGATCCTGCACTGGGGTCGTTCTTCAATATTCACTCTCAAGACTGACCTCCTTTATTGCTTAGGTTTACCTTTGTAATAAAGTTAATTGGTGATTTTAAAAAGTTTTGGTTTACTTGCTTATCCTCGAACCTCGAAGTGGAAGAAAGGAAGAATTCTCCATGTACCAAGTGCTTAAATTGTGCATTTATGCTTGT
>JAQQZX010000005.1:23830266-23844417 GCA_030068355.1 Notoglanidium maculatum | reverse complement strand
TTCAGTATATGCCATACGTGTTGCTTCATAGTTTTGATGTATTCAGTAATGTTTTACAATGTAGAAAGCAAAAAAAAGAAAGAAAAACCTATGAAAAAGAGTAGGTTTGTCCAAACGTTTGACCGGTAGTGTATATAGATGACATGTTATGTTCATTTCCTCAGAATGATAAGACCCTTCATTTCCAGTTCCTACATAACTAATATAACGGTTAAAGGTCCACTATGTAGGATTTACTGGAATGTATAAGCAAAAATGGAATATAATATTCATAAGTCTATTTTCATTAGTGTATAATTACCTGTAACTACGAATCATTGTGTCTTTGTAAGCTTAAAATGAGCTCTTTATATCTACATAGTGCACGGGTCCACTTCTACGGAGTCCGGAATGGACAAACCTCTAGTTAGCTCTTTCTGCATTTTTACAAGTGGCAGAAGGAACATGAAGGAGAAAGGAAGGCCAGCAAGAAGAAATAAGAGGAATCAGTGTTCGCTGCAACTGGCTAACAAGTTTGAGAACCCAATTTTTGAAAAGCAGAGGATCATACTTATTATTTAGCATGGAAAAAGCAAGGGAGTGTGAATGAAAGGACTTGGAAGTACGCTACGGGCACCTAATGGACACTATATGTTCTAATACCCACTTGGAATGGGAGGGGTGAGAGATGGGCATTCAGGTGGGTGCAATCACTTGAATCCTACATATTGGACCTTTAATATTCATTGCTAAAGTCTTTTTTAATGCATGTTTTCACTTGCAACTTTCAGGTCTAGCCATGTTCTTACCTCAAGGATTTTGTTCTTCCTGGCTTTATGCACTAAAAAACTGACCAAATGAACTAACCTGCCCTATAACCAACGTAAGTACCAGACAATGTAGGCTTGCAAATTACAAAGGTGAAATTTTTTTCAAAATTTTTTATTTTTTACTTATTGGCCTCCAGGATGTCCAGCACAGGATTAAAGACCATCACAAGATTGGCAGAGCTAATTATAGCTCTGTTGGAGTCCAGAGCTGCTCGCAGTGGAATGTAATACGCGGTGTGTATAGCCTGTAGCAGATGCACGTATGCTTTCTCACTGTTCAGAAGCTCCACAAACACACCACTGCGCTGGTCTGCTTCACCTAACAAACTCTAAATGAACAGAGAATAAGGAAATGCTAAAATTACAGTAATTTAGCATATATCTCAAAAACCATTTGAAATATTTTTAGAGTAATAATAGGTAGCTGAGAGTCCATTACAAACAGTAACTCAATTACTGTATGTTGACGACTGTCAGCTGCCTAATATTACTCTAATAATTCATTAGATAGTAGCCTATGCCATAAGTCAAGCATGACAGCATCTTGAATTAATTTTGTTTGAGGCTATATTATTTTGTTTCACCAAAATCTTTAGTTACGTGCTGCTGCTGCTTGCTAGCTAAGTAGGTGTGCTTTTCTGTTTTTGGATATGTAAGCCAAATAGATTCAGGTTGTGTTTGTAAAGTTGTCAAATTAAGAGGAATTAGTGGTCTCAAATTCAGGGGAAGAGGCAAGAAAGATATTTCATTTTCAGTATGCCGGTCATTTTCAGAGTCTCATATAGTAGAAAATATTAAAGCACTAGATCCAACACACATATGCTTATACCTTTGAAACCTTGTGGTTGGAGCTGTAAGATGCATTCTCTGTTAAAACCTCAGATTTTTTCACAGTGCCATCGGCACATTCCCTCAATAAGAATTTCCCCAGAAACCCCAGTGGATTATCCTACAATATAATACAACCGAGACATCAGATATGATTCATAAAGAGATTATAAATGCTCATATATATATATACTGTATATATACACTGATAATTGAAAATACAGTATACTACATATAAGGACTCTTTACTTACGGTAGTTTCTTTCAGAAGTGCCACAAGACCCTTGATTACAACTTGCATAACTTCTGATTTAAGATTTACAACAGGCAACTTTACATAATCCCAAAGGAACAAACCTGTGGGACCAAAACATTGTAATTCTAAATTTGTAATTCCCTACTCCCTACAATCATAACATAAAACACGTACTATAAATCCTAAACAAATTAATAAAAATGATTTAAAATGTGATTTAATGATTTAATTAGCCAGGGAATATGAATGAAACTGTACTGAGATTCAGCATCTTGTGTCTTATGGTGTAATTTGAGTTTAATCCTTTAAAGATCGCATTCATCTAGACCTACCAAGCGTGCGGCCTCTGGTCTCATAACTCAGGAGCTGCAGCTGTGGTTCTATCCTTTTTCTTAGGACCCGCAGAATCTGCTCGATCCATTCTGCCTGCCTGCACCATGAAACCAAGGGTTCTTCATACAAGTACAGCAACGGAGGGAAGTCGCCATTCCCTAACCACTCACTCAGAACTGACACAAATACAAAAAAAAAGAAGATTTTAATCCTGTATTTTAAAGTCCTTAAAACATAAGGCTTTTAGGCTAATTAAAACATCTTGAATTCATTCATAAGGCTTTTATATACATTAATGAGTAACTATTATAAATTCCATTTTATTTGTATAGCACTTTTTACATTGGACATTTTCAAAATGCAGAAAATGTCCGGACGGAGATTTAGATCTCTAATAAACAAGACAGAAGCAAGAGTGGAAAAGGAAAAACTCCCTGAGATAACATGAGGAAAGACCTTGAGAGGAACCAGATTCAAAAAGGGACTCATTGTCTTTTGGGTGCCGCAGATCAATGGGATTATAAATAAAGCAGGAAAGATTTATTGTGTTGAAGCAGCTTTGCACAATCCTTGGCTTATTTCAGGTTGTTACTCACTGTGCTGGTAGGAGCCAGTGCAGGTTCCTGTGGGTGCCCTAACGCACAAACCAGTCAAAGTGGACAGTTTGCTTATGAGTGCCATCCCTGCAACTGAAAAGAGCCATTTTCAATTAATACTCTACAGTTCATGGCAAACACTAAACTGTGCATGGGGTTTGAGGAACACTGCCAGAAATTAGCACTAAGGACTGACCAGAAGCAGCCAGAGGCACAAAAATGTTGAGGGACCCTGCTTCTGATGCAGGTACCACCCAGCCGCAGAGCTTTTCCCAAAATGCCCTCACGTGAGGATTTAAGATGGTCTTCTCTGTGATGCTCAGGCCTGAGAGCAATGATGATATGAATCAGGTAGGCAAATAACTATATATATATACAGTATATACATACAATAATGTAAAAGTACAGGCATTTTTCCATTTTTCATTTTCACTCATATATATGTTCAGCTTACATGTATAACAGCTAATATTGATTCTGCACCTAACATTGTTGACACATTGGCTTCCCAATCCACTTCCTGTTTCCTCCTACTCCAGCTCTCCTACATTATTAAAGGCATTATTTGTCTTGTTAGCATTAATCTGTATTTATACCTATGCCTTTATGTGTTACAAGTCTAGTAGTGGTAACTGCAATACAAAATATAACTACTTTGAACTGTCTCATTAAATGATGACTGTACTGTTTACCATGACTGTACCATGGTGATCACCAGCTTTAGTACCCTGTGTTATTTAATACTTCATTACAGTAGCTAGCTATTCACAGGATGCTAGCTAATGTACTCACACAACAGTCCTTCAGCCAAATGCAAGATAGCTAGCTTTAATGAACTGCATTCTACTATGATTAAATTTTATATTCAATAAATTCAGTCTGGCATGTACAGTATGTGTGAGAGCCATATGACCTCCATGTAGTTAAAGTATTCGTGTGGGTGAATTCAGCCTGTGGAACAGATTAATTGTTAGGATAGACCAGTTTGACAGGTGGACCATCACAACCCTGTATTCTGGATTTGCACAACATACATAATAAGGCTGTTATCCATTAGCGCTAAACATATACGTAGCACCTTCTATAAGGTGAATCTCTTCAGAGTTTCCTTCAGCTATGATGCCAATACTCTGTATCGCTCTGCCCTTCGTAGCTCTCTCAGCCAGACAAAGAAGAGCCTCTAAAGTCATTCCACTGTAGTCATATAACAATGGCACCATATTGGCCAGAGCTCCGCATAGCACCATCTGGAAAAGAAGTAAGAGAAAGTCACTGTGGACCATATTAATATATTCATTCATTTTTTTTCCAGTCATCATCAGTAACTGTTTTATCCTGGTCAGTGCCATGGTGGATCCAGAGCCTATCCCAGGAGCAATCTGAATGTAACATACGGCACTGTGCACACACATTTTCACATGTCAGAGGCAATTAATTTAGCATCGCCAATCCACCAAGTAGCATGATTTTGGGAGGTGGGAGGAAAACAGACAACCCAGAGGAATCCCACATGAACACATGGAGAACATGGAAAACTCCACATAAACAGTAACCCATGCTCAGGATTAAACCAGGGACCCTGGAGCTATGAGACAGTAATTCTGCCCTCTGCCCCACTGTGTCAATGGATAATATTCAAGATTCCTGTACAAGAGTGTTTTTACCTCATAAGCAGGAAGTCTGGATGACAAAAGTAGCAGGTGAGGTGGAGGGTGATTGATGGAGCTCATGAATGACTTTAAGTGTGAACTGCAAGAAAACACCAGCATTGAGCCGATTATGATTAGTTAATTTTGCTAACCAGTTTAATTTACAGATCTCTTTTCTTACAATTGTATAAAACGGATTCTACAGCAGAAAAAAATAGCACTAAAAATTATATTTAAATATGACTCAAGGGTGAGCTGATGCTGTTACTGACCTCATTGCTAAAGTTTTCATTGAGCTGGGAGCACTAGTTGGCTGAATAGTTGAAGTTATCTGAAGTCTCTGCTGCTTTGTCCTGAACAAGTTCTCTAATCGACACTTATCCTTAAAAACACGCATATCAGCTTGCATGGATCTGTGTGCTATGCATCAATCAATTTTACATTACATGGTTGTTGTATCTTTGTATAGTAGTATGCTTGTAGTTAGTATTTACCCCTAGTTGGACAAGACTCATGGTATGACTCAGAGGCATCGGGCTGGATTTCTGTCTAATACTGCTTGCATATGTTCCTTTTGAGTTGGTTAACCATGCCCTCCTGCTCTTCAAATCAGCTTCTGTTGAGAAAAGCTTTGGTTCACAACCAACACCAACTAGTCTTTTGAATTTTCTTACTATATATATATATATATAATACTGTCATTATGCACACAGTTGCTCAAAAACATTGTATTCTGCGTATTAGCCTTTTGGTATAAAGTGATTACGATAAGAAATGCCTTCTGCTCACTTTTATGCTCCAAAATCTTCTCACAGATGGTTCGTCTGATTAGACATTCTCTTCGTTTTTCTTCCTCTTCCTCTGCATCAGGCAAAGGTTCGTTTAGGGTACCATAGATGTCTGCTGCTTCCCGTGGGGACAAAATATCCAGATTGCAAGCACAGGCAACATAGTGTTTCTTCCAGGCACCATATTCGTTGTCGGATATTCCGTAGGTGAGGAACCAGCCCTGTCGAATACACTTTGGAGCCCACAGGCAATCCTGAGGAATAGAATAAATTTGCAGTGGTAGCATCCTGGTCTTCTGTGTGACATTTGATAACTTTTTTTAAACATGGGAACCCTTATTTAATCCCTTTATTTGCAATTTGGATCAATTATACACTCAGATGCATATATAAAGCAGTGCTGCATTGCAGCAGGTTAGGTTTTTGGGGTATCCTTTATCTACAGCCTTCTGTGTTAATCATTGGCTTCTTCCTGAACATTGTTTATACCAACAGCTTGACGGAAGAAGATACTGTTGACATGTCTTAAGTATCTGAAAATTCTATGTCTATGCAGCCCTACACTGAATTACTATTACTGTCAGGATATTTTTTAATCCCAGCCTCAAAAACATATGCATTGAAGCTTTAAAATGTTTTAGAAAGCATATTATAGTTAGTCACCTGTTCTGATAGGAACCTCCAGTACCAACAGACCTGAGCTGCAGCACACAAGTCCTTAGGGCTCAGGAAGGACAGGATGTACAAAGAGAGTACGCGTGGCAGCACAGTGGTAAAATCCAGTCTTGCAATGGGAGCAGCTTTAATAAAGTAATCACTAATGGATCTGAAGTTGAAAAGAGATGTGAATTTTTACATGGCATTTAGCACCACCATAGAAGCAAATGACATTCACTGTATGGTCAAAAGTATGTGGACACCTGACCATCAAACCCATACATGCTTCTGTAATATCCCATTCCAGGACATTATTATGGAGTTGGTCCTTCCTTTGCTACAGTAACCATCCTCACTTTTCTAGGAATGCTTTCCACTAGATTCAGGAACACGGTTGTGGGGCTTTGTGTCCATTCAATGCAATCAGAACCCCCATTCATCCCAAAGGTGTTCAGTGAGGTTGAGCTCAGGGCTCTGTCCAGGCCATCAAACCTTAGCAAACTTTATAGACCTGTACTGGGGTATTGTCATGCTGGAGCAGGTTTGGACTCAGTCCCTTAGCTCTAGTAAGTGGAAACTGTAATGCTGCAGTCGCTAAACAATTGTGCGCTTCCAGCTTTGTGGCAATACTTTGGGAAAGGATGATATATAGGTGGTAAGGTGTCTTACCACCATACTTTTGGCCATATAGTGTAGCTTACACCTGGATCGATTTACCTGAGCTGGGACTTGGAACATCTTCTTAACAACAGCTGAAGCAAATGTTTCCGCTGTCCATCCGTCCACAGGTCAAACCAGTGGAGAATAAGAGTCGCTCTCTCCTGAAAAAGCTGTACACTTTCCTGTCATATGCATCATCTTAACTCCAGCTAGCTCATTATTATTATTATTATTATTATTATTATTATTATTATTATTATTAAACTTACCTGCTGGTTGGAAGGTTTGTTTGTTATAGGTGTCCAGGCACTGAAGCGCGTGGCTGCTGCTTGGGAGCAGGACTCTGTTTGGTTGAGCGCGCGCTGTTGGACACTGGGACATCGCCGTGACTTGTAAGCCGTCATTTTGGCAAGAGTTTTCACTTACTCGTGCATTTTTACTTACGCAGGTGCAAACTTCTTCATCTTCTTCTGTCGTAAATAATAGCCTCCAACTCTAATGCGATTTAAATGCAATGAATGTGTTTAGTGTGTGTGGCTGCTTGGTGGGAATTCAGTGACTACCTCTGAGTCCTCGCGCATTTTACAAGTCCGTTTCCTAAGAAACAGGGTAACATAAAAGATCAGCCTGGGAAGTCCTTTTCTCAGGCTGCGTCCCAATCCACTATAGCACAGCTAATAAATAGCCAGACGACACCGTTTAGGGTTCATACAGATGCTTTTGTAGCTTACGCTTAAAAAGAAATACATTTAGATAAGCATAAAGGCTTAGAGATGCAAAATGTGCCAAGACTTTATGAAAATCTCACTGAAATTCGGTGAGTCGAATCAATCGAATCGACTCTCCAAAAAGAATCGGCTCTTTATCAAGTTGCATTTATTAAACCAGCAGTTGTTGGTCTTTGCAAAGCTATTGCATGAACTTTTTAATAAATGTAGGGTAAATTCACATACAGTATTGTATTTCCAAGTCATCTAAGTTTCTTGCCATTAATAAAATGAATACCCCAGCACACATAGTGAATCCCTCAAGGTGTTGACTTCCTACATGTTTATCAATGATGAAGAATGGCGTATCTTTTGTCAAGACTGACTGAAGGCCATTTTTAATTGGTAATTTGTCATTTAAGACACACATTTTACTTTCTTCCTCAAATACATTTGTAAAACATTGCTTGTTTGTGGAATACTTATTCATTGCATCAATAAATCAAATTTCAGTAACAGGATTTGCTGTTATAATAATCTCCACTCTTTCGAAATAGGTTTTCCACTAGTGTTTGGAGCATGGCTGTGGTGATTTGTACCCATTCAGCCACATGAACATGAGTGAGGGTCAGGCACTGATGTTGGACGAGGAGGTCTGCGGCACATTTGGCTTTCCAGTTGTTCCACTCCGACCTTGGCAAACCATGTCTTCATGGAACTTACTTTGTGCACAGAATGCACAGAGGCATTGTCATGCTGGAACAGCTTCGGGCCCCTTAGTTCCAGTGACAGGAAATTGTAATGATGCAGCATACGAAGACATTCAGACAGTTGTGTTCTTCCAACTTTGTGGTAACAACCTGGGGCAGGCCCACATACTGGTGTCATGGTCATGTGTCCACAAACTTTTGTCCATATAGTGTATGTAAATATCTTCATTCTGATTTGCTAACATCCATAAACAAGAACTCTGTCATCCACACCCACGGAATTGGTTTGCAATGGTCTTCACGTTGCTGTTTTTATGATGACATCCAGATGATTGTGTACATATGAAAATATTCCTGAAACTATATACGTACAATATTTACATAGGTTGTTTGCCTAACATTGGGTAAGCTACCTTGCCAAGCTAACCCAAACTAGTAACAGCTAACTTTTATCCACAATCTTTTGGTCAATTGTGTACATTTGTAATAAATTACCACTGCAGACCAACTACAAAAACATTTTTTTATTGAGATTGCCCATGTATACATAATGATTTTCCTACATCTTTTAAGGCAGAGTCACAAAACTTGGTATGTGGATTCAACTGCATAAGCACAGCACATAACTGCTCTTGACACTAATGACACTCATCTGTCTCACCTTTCTATTCTTCCATACATCCCAAATGTCGCCATGGACAATTCATTTGCCAAAGATTTCCCCCTTCAAGATACTGACACCAACCAACATCAACTCACCGACCAGCACTTACTGGCCACTTTATTAGGAACACCTGCACTAATGTCTAACTTGCCAATGGCTAAAATGCTAACACCTAGCATGCTATTACCTAATGACTGACATGCTAACAGCTAGTGGTTAATGATTAACTTGCTAGCAACTAACATCCTAGCAACTAATGTGCTAATGGCTCATTAGCTAACAGCTAACATGCTAATGACTAATATGCTAATAATCTATCTATCTTTTTGTTTTGGGTTTTTTTGTTTTGTTTTGTTTTTTTTGCTTTGCACGCACTAGTATTTCATTCAGGAAATGCAAATCTATGTTTTCTATTTTTCTTCTGCTTCATTTACATTCTTTTATTCCTTGTTCCTCTTGTTCTTTTTTCTTCTTATTGATAATGTGCATGGTCAAAGTGTAAAACTGTTGTTAACAGTAGACACTGGTTCAGTCCAAATATTAGTCTACAGCTTGTTTGTCATTTAAAACATGTTTTACAGTATAGAATATATTGTTATCGGATAGTGAGATGAAGCTTCAAGGTTGTTGAAAAATGGCTTCTTTACTGTCAACTAGAGACCTCTAGTGGTCAAAAGAATACAGCCCTATGTAAGATGACGACTGTGTATGAAACGTTTAACCCAGTTAAAGCAGCAATATGTAGGAATTTTACCTTAAAATATCAGCTTCAGAATCACTTTTTTGTTACATTAACTTGTATTAGGGAGAATGGCTTGTCTTCCATCCCAACTCCGCACCCAGGATGCCAGTTACAGCACTATGTAACTCTGATGGAGCATCCCTGTGTCCTCCCATGAGACCTACATAACGCTCTAAGGCACTACGTCACACATCAACAACTATGGGTTCCTGGCTAGCTATAAGAAGAAACTAGCTCAGCATTCTTAGTATGGGCGTCATGGCAGAGGCAAAAAGACCAAAGAAGAAGCTGTCGAAGGAAGCAAGGAGTGACCGAGCACGAGACTGGACAAGAGTAAATCTTGGACTGGCTTTTATTCATTGACCAGAGCTAAGAGAGATTAAAAGGCTGCAAGACAGATACGCAGCTGGCCTTCTTTCTGTTGGACTAGTCAATAATATTACATTAGCTGCCTTACTATGTTTTGTGTTCCACTTGCTTGATGTTTAGCTGTGTTGGCATAGTTGTCAACTAGCTTTTGACAGTAAGTCAAGTCAGCCCATTTCGACAGAGGCTCAGCCACAAGATACAACTCTAGGCGATGTTAGCAAACTTGCTAGACAACACTCAGACATTGATACTGGTAATAAATGCTCTTGCATCTGTCGCTGTAAAGCTATCTTGGCTGGCTTGCCACTCAAGTTTGCATCTGACGTTGTCTTTATTGGTTCAGTATCCTTCAGCTTGTCAACAAATGCACGTGTACAGCCGTCCATGAGGGAGGCTCGAACATGAACATGAGTGGGAATTGGGGGTGGAAAAAAAAACACTTTTTAAAATCAAAACCAAGTACTTAACTATTAGAGGCCTATTCTTGAAACCTGATCTAATACACATTTCAGACAATAAATAATGTTTAATGTGTAAATGTGTCATTAATACTTGAACGGTGCACTTTAGAGAATATTTTCTCACTTGTAAATGCATCTAATTAGACTGATAGATAAATGAATGCAGCCTGTGTTTCTGAATACATGCAACACTGTACTGATGGTTATTGTAAACTGTCAAACCAGAAGATGACTGTTCACTATAAATTATACTATTTGACCTTTTACTCAGATATTTTGGTCATACATAACTGAACTTTATTGATTGCATCAAGAAAACCAAACCACATAAACCACCAGAATTCAAGCAATTATATTAGAATTGAAAACCACTTCACATTTAAATAAAATACATTTGTAGCATATACTATTAGTAAAAAAATAACATTTTACCAAGCAATCGGAGTCACATAAACAGTTCATCTGCAATCCCTCAAACGCTGCGTTAAGGCAAATACTCCTTGGCTTTACTAAAAGCTTCAACATGCTTCCCAGACTCACCAACACCTTTCTATTAACAATGTCAAAACACAACGTTCCAATAAAAAATATTAAAAAGTTTTTATGCATGAAAATGTAAAAAAAAAAAAAAATATATGGATATTAAATAAAGTGAATAGTGAAATGCATATTGCAAATGTTCTCGTATTGCACAATTGTAAGGCAATATTTAAGATCCGACATTCTGATGTAGTAAAGATACAGAAGTAGTCTAGTCATAAACTCATACAGGTAAGATCTTAGTTGAAAAATGTAATACAATGTTGTGTTATGTCACATTTAAGACTAAAGTGTGAAAGCGGGCCCGTTCAAGAAGTTCACAAATGCAACAATACTGATTGATATGCTGTTTCTCAGTAACAGACATATGAACAGCTCTGCAGCGGGCATCAGAACCACAACATTTCATATGTTAGATGATGGTCTGGGGGCATCTTGGTTATCAGCAAGGTTTAGCTTTTGTCTGGAGAATCACGGCTGAGGAAATTTCAAAACTCTGTGTGAGCAACGAAGACATATATGCATCAACAACAGTCAACTAACATAGCTGAGTTCTGATGCAAGGAACAATTCCTGAATGTTGTTTTTCATATAAATAGACTTGAAAGGATACATTGAAGAACTCAACTCTTCCAGCTGAAAAAAATATAGAAACGTTGCGTAAGATTAAACAGTGAAATGCAGCTTTGTCAGTCATTAAAATACAAAATAGTTAAAAATATACAGCATATATAGCAAACAAAAGTATGTTTCAAGCTAGTATTACATAAATTTAGGTATAAATGAAAAGAGAATCACCTTCTTCTACATACTTCATAACCCTTATAAACAGTTTTACCGACCTAAATTATTAGGACTTACATTCAGGAGAAGTTTGTCCATATTGGTATCGCAGGCAAGCTTGCGCTGGTCCACAGGCATGTCATCCACCTCTGCATTGAGGTCGAAGTGCAGTCGAGCGAGTTTCTCCTGCATCTCTCGAACGTGCTCCATTTGATCAATGGAACACTCATTACCTTACATTATACAAACAGAAAGGTTAAGTTTTTTTCTCTCTTCGGGAGGTATTAATGTGTCGACATATCGAGAAACAATTTCAGTTTCAAATGCCGGCTTACCAAAGGCCTGAAGTTTTCCAGAGTGGAAGTCATTGAGGAGGCCAAGCAAGCCTTTCTCCATCTCCTGCACATCTGACACGTCTGTGAGGAAGGAGTGCTGAATAGAGCCTGCCTGCTTACTCAACTGACTCTGCAGCTTCGGCTTATCTCTCACACCTCTGCACGTCATCAAAAAGGGCAGTCGTCAGTCTTTGTTTCTGAATTACGTTTTTGAGGATTTTACTGCATGTGGCTGAATGGATACAAATCCCCACAGCCTCGCTCCAGAGTATAGAAGAGAAGAGTAAATGCTATTATAACAGCAAAGACGGGACTAAATCTGGAATGGGATGTTCATAGGTGTACACAAATATTAGGCAATATAATGTATAAACACTACTAGGCATCTTACCTTACCCGAAGTAAAAACACTCTGCCAAGGGACTGGATTATATGCTTTAAAGCAGTTAAAGTTAAACCACATTATGGATACCTTGAATAAAAGTATGAAAATTTTCTCTGCATTTAACCCATCCAAGCAGTGATCCACACAATTAACTCAAATTAATTAACGCTAAAACAGGCCGGTCTATGTACTATTCACAGCAACAGGTTCTGGATCCATCGCCCTGGCCATGATAAAGTGGTTACTGAAGATGAATGAATGTTAAATCCAATCTTTCATAAATTTGCCTACCAACCGAACACGTTATTACAAAGCAGTTTGCTTGCTGCACCTTTGCCACAGCTCACCTGCGAAATTTTGTCTTCTGGTTTGAGTGGGTGCCGGTGCCGGTGCCCCCAAACGTCCTGCCACTGGAGCTGAGGTTCTTTCGGGACGTGATCGGAGGCGCAGCCTGGTTGGTCGAGGGTCTTGGACTTTTCCGTTTCATCTTCCTCTCCTCCATTCTGCCAAAGTCCAACATCCAAATCTTACATGAAGGCAAAATTAAGAATATTAATCTCCAGTGCACACCTCAATAGGAAAAACCGCAGTCAATATGTCTCAGTAATCTGCAGGGGTGAAATGTCACGAAGCAAACTTACTTAAGGACTACAGTTACGTTAAAGTCAAGGTCATTTACTTTATACTTCTACTTCCCAATATCACAATAGCAAATACTGTACTTTATATTTCACTACATTTGTCAGACAGCTTTGTCCAGTCACAACTGTGTATGATAAACTGGAGGATTATGGGTTGAGAAAATTGTCCTACTTCTCAAACTCAATAAACTATTTAATAACCCTCTTGGATTAGCAGTCAAAACACGGCTGTTTTCCTGAGCTCATGAAAAGCTGACTTTTTAAGAGATACACGGTTCTCACAGGCCAGCGACGCTACAAACTTATGATCTTATAGAATATGATGCTTTACTGTAGATTAAACCAGCCAACCGTATATAAATTAAGCAAAATTAATTAGCACGACCTTAAACTACAAATCTACATAAGTATAATTCAACATACACAGTAATATTAATCACCTATAATCATAAAACCACTTCACTGCACAGTGAGTACTTTTACTTTTGATACTTTTTCTCATACATTTAGTTAAAGGTTTTGAACGCAGGTTTTACTTGTAAAGGAGTATTTTCAGTGTTGTATTAGTACTTACTTATACAAAAGTTATTTGTTATGACAGTGATCACCAGCTGTGTACATATGGAGAAACAGGGCTGGTTAACGCTTCCTAGCTCCTGGAACTGTTTTGTTTGTAACCTTGAAAATGCTGGAACCATACTTCAGCATTATTCAGCTAGCAAAACAAAAAACGACTGTGCATGATTCAGTAGGAAATCAAGTGAGTAAAGAAACCTAGTCGGATGTTTAGCTCCTGTCGCGTGCGTATAGCCAGCTAGATTAGTTAGCAAATAATTCATGTCCTGTGTACAATGACAGCTATGCATGAGAATTTACCTCCAACTGTAGACTTCTCCGTTACACTGAATACATCTATTTTCTGAAAAACATTCCTAGAAAGCCAGAAGAGACTAGTTTAAAACGCCCGAAATCTCCGATTAACCGAAAAGTTTACAAACGCCACTTCCTTGTTGCGTTGCGTGACGTCACGTCCTTTTCTTCTCAGGACGAAAACATTATGAACAGAAAGGAAAACAAATGCGTCATATATGAACGCGCTGGGTTGTAAAAAGCTGTCTGTTTATTCAGGGGCGTCAGAAGCATTTTTAATGAATTAGATGGCATTTCCTGCATTCTGGTGTATTTTTAACAGCTTGTTAAACACCTAATTTTACCTACAAAAGTCACTTAATTCAATG